>VZRX01017666.1:20230-352206 GCA_013398075.1 Notiomystis cincta | reverse complement strand
GAGGTGAGGAAAGGAGAGGTGAGGTGAGGAAAGGAGAGGTGAGGTGAGGAAAGGAAAGATGTGGAATGGTGCGGATGGTATGGACAGGAATGGAAAGGTGCAGAAATGAAAGGTAAGGAAAGGAACGATGAGGAAAGGAATGGAAAAGAAAGGAAAGGAGCAGAATGGTGCGGAAAGGAAAGGTTCAGAAAGGAAAAGTGCAAAAAGGAGAGGAAAGGAAAGGAAACGTGCGGAAAGTTGCGGGAAGGGAAGGAAAGGAGAGGTGAGGAAAAGAGAGATGTGGAAAGGAGAGGTGAGGAAACGAGCAGAAAGGTGTGGAAAGGGAAGGGAAAAGTGGTAAAAGACCTGGAAAGGTGTGGAAAGGAAATGTGAGGGAAGGGAAGGGAAGGAAAGGAAAGGTGGTAAAAGTTGCGGAATGGAAAGGCGAGGAAAGGTGCGGAATGGAGCGAAAAGTGCAGAGAGGAGAGGAAAGGAAAATGCGGAATGGTAAGGAAAGGAAAGGTAAGGTGCAGGACGGAAAGGTGTGGAAAGGAAAGGAGAGGAGAGGTACAGAAAGGAGCGGATAGGTGCAGACAGGAAAAGAAAGGTTGTAAAAGGTGAGGCGAGGCAAGGTGAGGAAGACCATGTTGGGAATTATCATCATGTGATTTAATCACCTTCACTTGTGACGCATTCACATAACATTTTGGGAGGTGCTGGTGGAAGAAAGGCACTCCTCACTCATGCTGCTGCCAAATTCCCCAAGAGGGAACTCCCCCTATCCTGGTTTGGCGTAAACTGGTCCAGCAGTTCTTGTGGAGCTAGGTGTGATTTTGCAGTACATCAGACATTATCACTGACAGGCAAAATGACTTATCAATGTTATAGTGGCTGTACTTTGACAGGTAGTCAAACTGAAAGATCAATTTACATTTTCTGAAAGGAAGGAACATGCAGTAGATTAGTTTTCATATGCTTTTTAGTACAAGAAATGAAACTACTTACATCAGTGATTTTTAAGGTTGCATTTGGTTTTGCCATGGTTTTTTTCTCCCCTTCTAAATGCAATTCGTATTTGCTAAGGACTCTGGGCATTACATTAGAATAAGGAAGACTTGGAGGGCAATTTTAAAAAAATAGATATCCAAATCACTATCATAATCCTTCTGGCTCTTTGAAAATGAAAAGTAGAGTATTTCGGAGAGGTGCTTTTTGGAAAGATTAGTTTTATCATGAAACTGTTACTTCAGGTTTGAGATTGGCCATTACCTTAGAAAATTCACAAGAAGAGTTGCCAGTGAAAAAGTCCTAATGGCTGAAAGAGTCCTTTCCTTGTGCATTTTTTTTTCCCCCTGTAGTTATATATTGGCTTCACCTGGGAGAAGTAAACAATCTTTTAAAAATCCAAGAATGGAAAAAATAAGCTAAAGCTCTACTGTAAATTTTGTATATCAACTCTTTTTATGGGGGAAGGTAATTTTACTTATTTATTAGTACTGCTAGGTAAATGTTGAAAAAAGCTCTAAATATTTATGAAAGAATGATTTTTAAAAATAAACTGTCTTTAAACCTAGCTATAAATGTTTACATGGGAGCCTGGAAAAGAGCTCTTAGCTTTTGAATGAGTATATGAACAGTATGCAATGATATAACGATCCCGTTAAAGGGAAGGCTTTACATGCATAAGGCAGAGACAACTCCTGTGAAGATTGTTAATGCATTGACAGCCTTAACAGAGCTGCTTTGTTACAGGTAACCCCTTGGGAAAGAGCTCATCAACATCACCTCAAATCAGAAATGTCTGCCAATTGAATGCTCTACATGGGAGATCACCCTGTTTGCTCTCTTGCAGCGTCACCTCACCACCTGCCTAGTTTAGTTCTAGAAGGACTCCAGCATGAACCCACCTTTCTTTCCCTAATGGAGACTTGGTTCCTCTTGCTGAAGCTCTAAATTTATAGTCCTTCCACATATACAGAAAACTCTGATGCCCACAGGAATGGACCTTGAAAAAAATACATTAATGGGTATGTACTCATTTCCATTCCTGATATGGAGACACATATTTTGGAAGAAGACTTCTAACGCTGTAGTCTTTCATTCTATTTCCTTATTTACTCTTGTTCCATTTCAGTTTGATTTTGGACAATGTAAAATGTATTTTCCTGAGTAAAACATAAATACCTCTCTCAGGAACCTGTTCTACAGTGGTTTGGTTTTTATTTTGGTTAGGTTTGGTTTTTTTNTTTTTTTTTTTTTTAAAAAAAAAAAGGAAGTTGAAAGAAAGTGGATGGGTTTTGAAGTTCAGAGTTATATAGTTAATTTCCATGTCAACATAGTGGGTTTTGTGATGAAAAGGTATTGCTGAAACTTTAGCAGAGAGGGATAAAAGGCGAATGCCAGTGTCCCTTTAAACATCTCACACAGGTTGCATGAAAGCAGGATTATATCAGTCTCAGGATGCCAAGGTTTTATTTATAAAAATAAATTCTTCCAGAAAATATCCCAAGCTGATGTCATGTTGTTGAGTGCAAATGGCTCCATTAGCAGTTAGTGGCTGCTGTGCATATGTCCATCCATCTGCCTTATGACTTTATATCTGAGGGAAGGGCTGTGTGCTAGTTACTTATGTAAGAGCCTGCTTTTAACCTGTGTAAAGAAAAGGATTGCAGGCACTGATGATACACTTGGCTAAAAGCACTCATTGCTGTAGACACACTTGTCCCTGGGCAGGATGAATCAGAATTAAGACCAGGCCATAAAATGGGTTTAACAGAAGTATGGATGTGTTCTCTTTCAATTTTTTTTCTTCAGTCAATCCTACAATTTTCATATAGAACTAGAGCACCTTTCAGATTGGCAAAGGAAGTCTTTTCTTCGAGTGGGTTGTTGTGTTTGTCTTGCACAAGGCACTGAAGTATTCTCACTGGAGTGGGTAAAATGCTGCAAAATGGCATTTGCATATTCTCACTGCAGTTCTGTTGCAGCTCCTTTTGCTGAAACCTGAGGCTGCTTTATATTTGCCACAGGTAAAAATTTTGCTTTTGGCAGTGAGTCAAGTGTGAGATGATGCAGATTCAAATCTTAGTGGCACTTTGTGCCAAATCTCTGCAAGAGCCTAGAATTTATAATAGTAAACTACCATTGCAACTGTAGGAATAGAAGTACTTTATTTGGTAAGGAGGAGTTACTGTCATGGGAACATGTTGTTTATTCATTTCTTACTATTTCTCTGTGGAGAAAATTTCAGTCTTCCAGTCAGAGAGGAGAGATACAGATATGTAAGACAGATGCAACTTCAATGTAACACATTGTGAGTAGCAAATGACTACTTTGAAAATGTCTCAAATTCTACATTGTGTGAAAAATCTTCCTTTTAGCCATCTGACAAGCATGCATGGAATTGGGCTTGAAAATATAGTCTGATTTCCAATGGTAACTGAGAGAAAGGAGATAAAATTACAGCTAATGTTATTTTCTGTTCCTAATCCAAGCTTTCTATGCTGACTAGTGTCTGTTCCAGCAGCCTGAGAGGGCACAGGCAGCAGCCAGTTCGCTGCATGTGGTGGTTAATTTCCACAAAGTTTTGGTGTGTACATCTGATTCAGCTTTGATTCTGCAGTCCTCTTCAGGAGAATATCTGAGCAAAAATTTCAGCTATTGGACAGTCATTATTAATCAAGATAAACTATGTTTTCTTCCAAAGATTTCCCCTCATGCACTGTGCTCTGTGGAAACATAAAGCTTCTGGGGAAGTACCTTGCATACTCTCAGCAATTTCTATTTATTTGGTTATAAACTGATTTTGCAGTGGTGGAGAACACAACTCTGTGGAAAATGCTCTTGCCACTGGTTGTCCTGCTTTCATCCTTCCCTGTCTGACATGGCCTTTGCCTTCACTTCCCTAAACAGAGTGGAGTTTGCCTTCATCTCTTAGGCCCAGCATTGCCAGATGGCAAACTTGTTTAGATTTTTTATCAAATCTGCTCCTTGCCTGGTCATATCTCTCTGGCTGACTGGCTAATCTAATTGTTTGTAAGCTTCTCCATAAAGTGGAATTTATCTTGCTTTAGGGAACAAAATGGATAAATCCTCCCTTTTTGCAGGAATGGAGGTTAGTAACCTGTGTTCATGGCAGCTTCATGTGACTCTGTCCAACCAGGAAGATGATTCCCTGGTGTTAATAATCTTTTATGTGGTGTGTGGGCTTCCTTTGGAAAAAAAATCAACAAAACAAAACAAAACAATCCCAAAAGTTAACCCAAAATTATCTGATGTTTCCCCCTCTTATTCTCTCCTAATTGCTCCTCCTAATCTGTTGCATCTCTCCTATAAAAAAAGGAAGAAAATTTAATGTGATGGAATGGACTTTGCTAAAATGTTAAATTTAGTATAGGTACTAAATATACCAATGCCTTCCAGTGAAAGTTTGCAGATCTCTTGATCTTATTCCTGACTCTGGCCACAATAAGATGTCTGCTACTTGTAGCAACGCAGAACTCGCCTCCATCAGATCAATTCAAAATCGATCCTATGAATCCAAGCCAAATACAATGTAACAGGCAAGCTGCAGATAAAATGTGGAATGAGCACTCAGGATTGCCAATTGTGGCACTTAAATACCACAAATATGTTCACATCTCCTCTTGCTCCATTCCCATGATGAAATATTTGGCTGGAATACTTTAAGAAAAGATACTCTCCTCCCAGTCTTAATTGTATTGTTTTTTTCATGTCACTTACCAACAGTTTGAACTAGTTAAAGCTCTTCTAATTGCAGCTGTGATGCTGTAAAGAAGGTGCTGTGGCTGGTCTGTGCTTCCCACGAGTGACCACAGCATCTCCTGGCCATAAGGGAAAGCCTTGATGGAAAATAGAGGGAGCTGGCCTGGGACCACAGCTTTGTTCAGTGACAGAGTTAAAGGATCCATGGTGACCCCACAGACCACCTAACCCCTAAAATTTGTGCAGATTTGCTTTGCCCTGCCAGGGTAGCTGTGAGCCTGAAGCCCCAAAGCGTGTTCCCAGGTGAGCCCAGGGCAGTAGTGGGTTTCAAAGAACTGCAAAGCAAGAACTAAACTTGTGGGCTTTTCTGTCTGAGAAGGGCTTTCCAATTCCCAGTGTGGTAGCTGTTTTTGGGGTTGGTTTCTGCTCTTCTTGGTGATTTTCCAAGCAGCAGCTTTGAAAGCTTCTCTCTGCTTTTCAGAGGACCCTTTTAAAAGGTAGTGTACAGACCAGGAAAAAACCAAAACACAAAACCAGTCCAAAGCCAAGATGATTGTATTCTGCTCAGCACTAGTTAATAATGATAATGATAATAATAACAACTATAATAATAATAATAATGGGAATTTCAAGTGAATTTATGTGCCTATTCATCCATGTAAGTTGGAATCTATTTCACGGCAACACGTCTGGTAATATTTCAGAACTTGCCTCTTTAGAAAAAAAAACCAAATTAATTTACTTAAATGTTCAGAAGTACAATTGTAACAGCCTTTCTGCTTATTTGTCCCTAATGAGAACAAACTGTCATTGTCATTGTTTCCAGGCAACTACCAAGGAATACTTAACCTTACATGGAGGTTTTGCAAACCACACATTATGCCAGGTAAAGTGTGTTGTTGAGAAGAAACTAGTTCAAGAGATCACACAGAAACATTTTATTTAATCTTATTTTTAATTAGTTCTTTTTTGTTATTTTCAGGGCAATTATTTTTCTGTCAAAGACTTGCTTTCCTTAACTAGGAAAATAAAATAAAACATGATTTTCACATTCTATTTTTAATATTTAATAAGCCAAGAAGTCCTCTGAGCTGCAGTGGTTACTGCGGGGTCATTTGGAAAGATTTTGACAGCTTGAGAGAGTTCCCTCTTGATGAAAACGGGAAGAGCCAGTAAGAGAAGGATGATGGGCAGTTTTAGAGGCTTCCACAGAGAATGGAGCCTCATTATGCATCATGCATACTGCAAATACCCATCTCTCTTAACACATGCCTGAATAAATAAGAAATTGGTGGAGACATGAAAGTACAGGAATGAGTGGCACAATGCAACAGAGGACTCTCCACCCAACAGCATCCCATGAACTGAGACAACTGGCAAAAATTAATCCAGTCTGGCTGTGACCAAAATTGCTTTTCACTTATTGAGTGAAAAAACATATATATGGCATTAAACTTTACTGTGCTTCACATCTGGCAGCATCTCAAAACAATTTTTGTGGTTATATGAGAATTTGATCATCACCACGTTTTTTTATCCATGATTCTAAACAGTGTTTGATGACTAAATTGGCAAATAACTGGAATCTTTCTTTGGCAATTCACTAAAGTTTACATTTTCACAGCACTGTTCACTTTGAAAGCTCTTATTACTTGGCATAAAGAGCAGATTAAGCTATAAAATCAAATGCAATGAACAAACCCTACCTGCTTTTTACAACCACAGTCCAAGGAGTCCAAGGTCCAGTATGTTTTCTTACCCAGTTCCCTCAGCCTCCAGGTAATGTAGAGGAAAAGTGGATAAAGGTTCATGAGAAAATACCCGTATTGATAGTCATGGAGAAGTTTTAATAAGTGATGTGCTTTTCTAGAAAGAGAAAAATTTCTAACAGAAACAGTTTCTCCAAATCTAAAGACACAGAAGTGCTGCTGCTCTCTTGACCTGTGCAGAGATGGGCTTTATTGTCTTATCTGTGCCAATACACAGAGTAAATTCTTTTTTCTTCTAGCAAAAGAAAGTCGTGTAAGGCCTTCACAGTATAGCCTAAATTGAGAAAGTGATTTGTCACTTTTTTGACAATAATTCACATAGACTCCAAGACAAATGTACTTCTGAGCAGTGACTCTGTGAACAATAAAGCAAACACTCTTGACTACCTACCAGCCCATCCATCTTTTTAAATCATGTCAGCAGGCTTCAAATTGTTCACTAAGCTTTATTGTTTCATGGAGAAGGAAATAATTTGTAGTGAAATACCCTGAGCCATTGAACTTTGCAATTGTTTATTACTTGGTCTTGATTTCTTGCACATTGCTGCTTCATCATTTACCTATCATTTGTTTTGGATGACATGGTTTATCCTCTCTTCAAAGCTGTCTGGATTGCATAGGTAAATTTGTAAACTCAACTGCTTAGGCCTTCTGCTTGTAATAGAATCCACCTACTATTTGTAAAATCTGCTGTGTGTGAGATTTTCTTGTAGGCAAGGTGTGAGTTCTTTCTTCTACCAAGAAAAAACAGGTTTATGCAGCCTGATGTGAAGCTTGCTGGCTTTATTTTTTTTTTTTTTTTTTTTTAACTGGAAGACTGCTGAACAGACTTTCTGGAAAGTAAGAAGATACAGGCAGCATAGCAGATGGATACAAAGTGGTTGAAATGGCAGGTAAAGTAGGCTTTGTGCCATAAGTAACATTTTATGGTAAAAGAACTACTCAGATAAGGGTCATTTCTGTGTCATGAGGGAGAGAGAGGTGACTGCATCTGTGCTAAGTCTGCTGTAATTTCTGTTGTTATTGCTGTTATAAATGGGTGTCCTAATTAGAACTGAGGGAATTTATGGGCAGATATGAAAATGTGGTTACTATAGTTACCAGGTGCTCCAGCTCAGTCAGGAAATGTGGCTAATATAATGATAGCCCAGGGGTAAACACATGAGGTAAATGATGAACAAGGCCCCCTTGCTTCAGGAGAAAATATTTTTCTTCACACTTTTTTTGGTGGCTTATTTGCCAAACTAATATCTACCTCTACAAATCCTTTGTCTGTCCTTCCCTTTCTTGCAATGGATTGGTTTTGGTTAGACTATGAGGAGTTTTGGGGAAAAGAAAGTGCAGAATGAAGTTGCATTTAGAGGAAAGATGAAGATCTATTTGCCTGTCTGTCAAAGCTCTTTGCTAGAATCACTCCCCAGTCCTCTGTACAGGCTAGACAGCAAGGGGAACTGTGCGTTTTCCCAAGATCAGAAAGAGAACTTTTCTTGTGTTTGTTTGTTTTTTTCCTGACCCAAATTCCAGCAGTCACCCTTGATCTAATGACAGCCTGTGGAAAGGGAAAGAGGAGAAGGGCAGGGAGACATTGACAGGGAGTATCCCATGAGAAAAATGGCATCTCAGAGGGATCAAACCCCACAGGAGTGGTTGGAGTGGGCTCGTGCTGGGTGCTGCCTACAGTCAGGGTCTACAAAGGTTGTTCCATTTGTTACAAGGAAAAGAAGAATAGTGAAGTCAGAGTAATTTCTGCTACAATTTCTCTGGACTCAACAAGATGTCACTACTGATTGTTTTGACATAGATTTTTCAGTCCTGAGTAATTACCTGTCCTTTTAGAAAAAGAAAACACATGAGGAGACAGAAAATCAGAACAACTGCTGCGAAGGGAGCTGATCCCCACCACTTTAAAGAGTGCTGACCATGAGCTGTACTCTGGTTTTGGAAGGGGAGTGCAAGAGGGGAAGAAAGCCTGAAGGATCTATACCCTGCTCAACCACAGATAAATTGCAACTATGCTTATCAGTATCCAGCATGTTGCCTGATGTTACTGGTTGATAGAGACTAAAACATTGTTACTCCATGATTCATTTGCTCTCTGTGACTGTAAGGCTGGACTCCAGTGACCTCCACAAAAGCAGAGCCACAGCTGCAGCAATGAGAAGGTCAGTGTAAGGCCTGTCATTGGCCATACAAGTTCCAGATCCTTTCTAGGGATTGCTACAGGCTGATGAACACACATGTTGAAGTTGGAGAACACTGAACATTGCCTATCCAGTTTAGTCTCAGATACCTTGCTGAAGTGCCTTGACAGACCTCATTCTTGAGCCTTAGAGAGAGAGAGGAGCTCCAGAGAAGTTTGTTTCCTGAATCCTGGCATTCTGCTTCTCACTCAGCAAAAAAAATGCAAAAAAAGGCTTTGAGTGTGATTGCCTCAGATAGGGCCTTAGTCACAGTCATTGCTGTCTTGATGAACTTGACCATCTTGGATGGTTTAAATTACTGTGGATGATGGATTTTATCCATTAGCAAGCAGGTGATATACCAGCTCTGTCACTAGCCTCCCCACAGGAGCATTTAAATGTGCTGACATGCAGTGTCTGGGCTTCAACATTAGTGGTGTTTTACAAAATGAAGCAAAGTGCACAAGAAAAGGCATCCAGTTAGGCAGTGTCTCCTTTCTACCCAGAGCTTTTTGGAGTGCTGTGCCAGTGCCAAATACAGTTGAATTAAGTTCTCAGGGGAAGTAACCAGGCAGAAATTACACATGGATCTACACAGGCACATGAGATTCTGCTTTGCTGCAGGCATTGCTGTGGCTGCACAGGGCCCATCTGCTGCAGCCTCCTGTGCACAGGAGGATACTGAGCTCTTCCTCGGGGAAGATGGTCCTTCACTGAGTGTCCTGGGCAGTGAGTGGAAACCTCAAGCCTTTTGTTATAGTCTAGCTGCTGCTCCCTCTCATCTGCTGTTTGCAGCAAGGCACAGGTTGCCCATCACATCTTGTCCTTCCTGCAGTAGGCTTACAGCCTTGTCCAGACAAAAGAAATAGAAAATACCTAGGAAAAGAAAGACTTTCCAAGTGGCTAGGGAAGGAGGGAGAGAGCAGTTTACATAAGCACTAGTGATGAGAATGAGATTGCTTATAGTTTCCTTGGGATAAAGAAGATACCAGTGAAATTAAAAAGCCTTTAAAGATGCCTGCTGTTTTAGTGTTACTTTAGTTTTACTCTGCCCTAGCATAGCATATTTCCCTCTCTTTGACTCTAGAAGCTGAAGAAAGCTTCAGTGCCCTGGGAGTTTGTGTTTGTCAGCATGGCATTTCTGGGCTGTGCAGTCATAGCTTGGATGGGACACAAAGGAACAGACACCATCAGTCCAGGTGTTCCCCTGGTCAGTGAAAGTGCTCCAAACAGACCTTCAGGATTTGTCTTCTCTGGGCCTGTTTTTTGTTTGATCTTTGTGTGGCTTAAGAGAACGAGAATCCCATCCCCAGTCTTCTGTCTCCTCTGGGTACCTCCTACACCCTGTATTAGTCAAGAGCTTCATAGCTTATATGTGCATTTGAATTTTTGGTCAGGTTTAAAAAAGTTCCATTTTTCCCCACACCCAAGCCAAAGGAAATTTGAGTCTACTTGTTTACATTGGGTTCCAATTTTGCAAAATGTTAACATTGACTCTTTTGAACTTCTTAGGATCATGAATGTAAATGAATTCAGTAGCAGCATTGATCTGTGCATTTTGCAGGACAGATAGTGAGGGGACAAAATTCTTTAAAAATGTTCAAATAGAGAAATTGTGCTTGGCCACAGGAATTCTCAGTGATCCGTGCCCTTGTGACAGCACCAGAGAAATCCCATCTTCCTCACCTCATTAAGACCAAGGGCAACTGCTATGTGCTGAATCTCTGAAAAAATGTGGAACTCGTTGCTTCAGACCTGCCTTTCTCTCTGAAGGTGATTACACAGACTTCCTTCCTCCATGAATTAATAGTGTTAGAGATACTCTACTTACAAAGCTGGCTTTCTTTTTGCTGCAAGAATACAGCACACAGCCTTTGCCTGGTGATAAGCCTCTCCTTAATTGCCTAGGCTGGTTCCACTGTTTGAATTTTGGATTGGGCAGGTGGCTCGAGCCAATTTTTTATGCTTTGACGTTTTAGCAAGGCCCAGCTGCCAGGCTGGGTGAGCTGTGAAAACACTCTTCTGTGGGGTTTGGCTATTTATCTTAGCCACATCTTTAATGCCAGAACAGTCCAGGAGCATCTAGCTCTCCTGTGGTCTATCAGCCTTGAAACAGAGCCATGGCTCAGGCTGAAGAGCCAACAGAAGCACTTTTCTTCTCTACAGTTTCTATATATTTGCTCTTGCTGAATTTTTTTGGAAGGGCAGTTTACATATCAGCCTGAACAGCATCCTATCTGTCTATTTTTCCCTTTGGAAGACAAAATCCATGAACCCTTCAGATTTTCAGGACACAGAAAATGTGGGTTTTTCTCTGATAGCTGAGCTGGTATTATAATACTGTGGGCAAAGTTTACTATTAGAAGTCAGTAAGACAGATTTGCAGCCTGACAAGTTTTGTGAGTTGGCCTGGAGTACAGGCTGACAAGCCTGATCACTGAGATTGGATAAGTACATATCTCATTTTCACACATCATGTTAGCACCAGGATAAACAAAACTAATTTTGAAAAGCTCTAAAAGTGCTTAAATCTCAACAGTTTTTGTCACTTGACTTCAGCCAGAGATAGGGATACTGCAAAGTCCTCCCTGACATCCTAACATCTGCTTTTTCTCATGTTTTGTGGGCCACATGGATTCTTCAGCTGGAAGATGGAGTTCCTATTGAATGGTGTTTTCAAAATCTAGGCAGTACTATGTACTTAAAGGTCAGTGGTGTTGAAAAGCACTGCAAGTCTGGGATGTGGTTGTTTGGATGCACAGAATAACACTGATAGAGCCAAGAGCTGTGCAGGGCTCCTGCAGTCATGTTAAGGACTTTGTGCACTGTATAAACTGTTATGAGATTGAAAAGTGACATTTTTCCTCATCTTCTGAAAATCTTTTGACAAAATGAGCTCAGGCAAACTCAGCTACTCTTTTCTGCAGTCTCCCTTGAAACATAATTTTAGAATTCTTTTGCCCATTTTAACCAAGTTTAACACAAGAGCACACAGAAGTAATTAAGCTCCTGCAAGAAAGGCAGTCAGATGTCAAGAGAGTGAGACCCCATATTTGTCCCACCAAAACAACACCCTGATTGCAGTGAAGCAACAATACACAGCAGCCAGCATAGTGACAGTAGGAAAACTTACATTTTAGTAGGTCTCAGTGAAGCCAGCCAACGGGGTGGAACCATGCAGGAATACAAATTTTCAATGATGTTACTTCTCATTGAATAATTACTTGTTTTCAGAAGAGACTATTAAAAATGAGAGAAAACATCTCGAAATAATAGTAGAACTATCACTTGTGACAGTGCCATAACTGTGAGGTAATGCTTTAGCATGAACTATGAAATCAGGCATTCATTTATGAGTGCATCATAGAATTTCTCCTGAAACATACCAAAACATTTCACTTTCTGTTTGATCAATTTAATGACTGCTTAGAGCTCTCTGTAAGCACTGGCCAGTAGCGTGTAGCTCTATATCAGGTTGTTCAGTTACTCCTTTGAACCACAAACGCAGCAAACTTTCCCTTGTGTGTGGAAATCAGATTAAAATTCAGCAATATAGAGGCACCTAGAACATGATAGCAGACAAAGCAGCAGCATCTCTTAGCCATCTCACTTGGAAATGGAGGAACTGGGAAATGATTGGTAACTATCATTTGTAGAGATTATTTTTCAGGTGTTTTGGGGTAGCTTCATGTATGTGATAAAAGAGTAGGACAGTATGGGATGGTGATACTTAAATAATGGGAGGCTTTTCAATGTTTCAAGCTGGAGAAAGTAAATGGTGGATGGCATGTGAGGAAGTGAGCACTGTCAGGGCTCCCATCAGCTGTGGGCAACATCTGTGCCCGTAGATTAAACAGTAGCAGAGAGCTGGTTTTGGTTCTCAGGCCAGCTGGCAGGACTTGACCTTGTCCACACTGTTAAACTCCTTCAGCTGAGCTGCATGCCCACATGGAAGCTGCCTGTTGGACACAGCTCCTGGGTTGTGCTAAAGGCAGAGTTTGGGAAATGCTCTGTTGGCACAGGCAGCAGCAGCTTGCTGGGGCTGATCAGCAGATGCAGCGTAGCCAACTGACAGGTTCCTGTGCACAGAAGTGGTGTCTGGCATGGTGGATTTGACTGGTGCAGCTTCAGCCCTTCTGTCTATTCCTGATTCTTGTATTTACAGTCTGCTGTTTCAGAGGTCAGAATTATCATACATGCAGAAATTTGGTGAGGTGCAAGAAGCGCTTAACGTCTGAAAGTGCCTTAAACTCTTCCCTGACTTTCTGAACCTGATTCAGGCAAATCCTCATTAGCCCTATTAATGACATGAGATACCAGTGGAACCATGAATTTGGTTTGAAATAGTGACAACTCCTGTTCTGTGAGTCAGACTGGTGTCACTAAGCTGTGACCCTTTGGAGCTGGCAGCCCCTCTGCCACTGGGAAAGGATAAGTGCTTTAGGAAAGCTTACAGGTAGTATGGAATAGCATCATCAAGCAGATGGTTTCTGGCTGCCCCAGTCAAACAGTTGTCTTTCAAGACATGTCCTAGATTTTAACCTATTGAACAAAAACACAACAAATCAAATGGAAAACACACGGTTCACTGCTCTCAGTTTTGATAGCATCAGGAAGGTCAATCAAAGATTAATGTGTGTAACTGTTTTCTAGCCTATCTTTAATGCTTTTAGCTTGGTTTCCAAAGGAAATAGGGTGTATATAGTAATAATCTTCTGGGGTTTTTTCCTTCCCAGTCATTCTTAATCTGAACAAATCTGACAAGCATATCAATTCCTAGGAGTTTTGTCTATCCCAGTATAGGAGAGAGTCTCTGTCAGTGAAGAAATATGGTATTTAAGCTCAGGGAAAGACAAGCAGGGATTGCACAAGAAAGAGCAGTTCTATAAACACCCCAGCTGTAGGAAGAGCTGCTTCCTGGGTTTTCTTCATCAGCAGAGATACATAATAAAATAGAAGTCAAAACCTGCCTTTTGGTTCTCTCCATCACATCTCAAGTCTTTTTTTTTCAGAGTAAACTTTGCAAATGGGACAAGATTCATAAAAGCTGCGTGAGAAGGTGGGGCTGGTGTTTGCAGCTCTGCCTTGGTAGTTAAGAGCAGTAGTTGCTTGAAAAGGAAGGTGATATCATCTGCCTTTGCTGCCTAGAAGGAGCACAAAGCTGCAAAGAGATCCAGCTGCCTGGCCCTGCAAAATGCCATGTGTTCAGAAAACTCTGCACACTGCAACTTGTTCTAAGTGGTAACAGACAGGAACAAATAGGTGTGCTCTGCCTGGAATGAGAGATTTTTATACAGAGTATTTTGAATGTTCCTTGTAATTTCTGTGACTTTTTGAGTTTAATTTAGAATAACAGCCTAAATGCAAGGCTGGGGTAATAGAGCTGCATGCAAAACCTCAGATAGCTTTCAGGGAGGGAGAAGGCAGTAGTCAAAAGTAAAGTTTATTATCCATTTTTTTTCTAATTTTTCTCTTCCTTTGTTTCTTTCTCTGTGTGTCTCAGCTTTTTCAGTGCCTCCCAACCACCTTTTATTTGTCTTTTTCTGTGAACCCCATTGCTGCTCGCTTTGTATTTTTTCTCCTCTCTCTTCCTCCCCATTTCTTTATTATTACAGATAAATCTCATTTATCTGTTTTCAGCCTTCTCGCTCCATTTAACTCTTGCCTGAGACTGTTCCTTTTCTTCCTCACTCTGCTCTGTATTTTGTCATCTTTGTCTCTGCTGATTCTGATGGAATTCAAACACTATGACTCAGGTGGAGAGCAGGCGTCCCCTGGGCACTGAAGAGACCCTTCATTTGATGGCAAGTAAAGACAAGCTTGAATATCTGAATTCATTCTGATCAAAACGAGGTTACATCTTTCCCCATCATGGCCTGACTCTTCTGCAGCCCTAAGGGGGGTGGAGAATTGGGTGTCATTAGGATTAGTTGCCTCGAACTGGAAACAGCAGAGCTGAACCCTGTTGGAGCAGCACTGTAGCTACCCAATGTCCTTTGGCACAAGCCATGTGTGTTTGCAGCAGCTGAACCCAGGAACGCTAATGGTGCTCCCATCCACCAAAGGCAGTGGAAATGAGCACTTGCTCTCAGCTATTTCAGCTTGCTGTTATTTTGGACCATTGACTATGAAAGAAGTTCAAGCCAAATTGAACACAAATCACCTAGAGCTGCCATGTGAAAGGCCACAGATAAATTAGCAGTAGAACCTCCAGCCTCACACAGCTTAAGTGAGCCATCATTGCATATCTGCCCCTAAATGTCAGCACTGCTCCTTCTGCCTCCATGTTGCTGCACATTTGAGAGCATGCAGCTTGGCAAGGCTGGACTGGCACCCTACACTGAAACGCTGCCTGCATGGATTGCCTTCTTCTGTGGCACTTTGTGAGCAAGCAAAGCAGCTGCTGAAAACTAATAGGACTTGTGACAGTGGGGACTGATGTTTGTTCTGTCTCCAGCAGCATGCAGGTAGCCATGGGGAGGCCCTTCTGCATCGTCCTTCAGGTGGCCTTTCTCCTTCACACCCAAGGAAGGCTCATTCCACTGGTTACTCATCAGCAGTTTTAGGGGTCCTCTGAAATGACAGGATCAGCCATAAGGACACCATTTCAACCCATTTCTGGAGGGGGAGCTTGCAGGGACACAGTGAAAAGAGATGCAGGAACTTGCATGGGAAATGTTAGAGGATGACTTGGCTTCTCTTCCAGACCCTGGAGCTGTGTGGCTTTGTGTGTCTGTCAGTAATCAGGGGCAGGAAAGAGACTCTTCTCTCTAATTCTCCCTCTATTTCTCTTTAACTGAGGAAATGGCTCTTTTTGTGGACATTTCTCTCCATTGGGCAGGTTAGAGGCCTGCTTTGGGCATCTTGTGCAGTGCTTGAATATAGAGGAGGAAAAGTGCCTCTGGCTGCCTGGCATTTATTCATTGCCTCCTCCTTGAGAGGGAGGTTAGTGTATCACAGCATGATTAAGGGCAGGAGAATCTTACTCTAAATCAGAGAAAGATTGGGAAGAAATTAAAATTTACCTCCCCAGGCCACATATATATATATATTTTTTCCTCTCTGCTGTCTTTCCTCCATCACGGAGCTCTAGCATTGTTGGCACGTACAATCTAATGGGTACAGCAGGGCCAGCAGCGTGATGGATTTCAATGTCACAGGGAGAGCACTGAGTGAAGTACAGAGGGGAAAAAAAGAGAAAAGAAAAGATCCTTGGATTTCATTGCACAAATAAATGTCAGAATGAAACAGGTCTGGCATGACTTCAGCTCCCTGCTACCCAGAGTCAATCACACTGAAATGCTCATATAAGCAAGAAACACTGGACTGCTCTGGCCCGAGTGAAATATCAGGTCTAGAACAAACCTTTTTGACCACTTCAATGCTGCTCAGAACTTAGGAATAGATGTAGTAGCACTCCAATGGAGGCTGGAACTCTTCACCCAAACTCATATCAAGGATAATTAGTACAGCAGTTTGTGAAGCCTGGGTTGGAGGGATGATGCTGAGCTGTGGGACCCCAGCTGAAGCTTCCTCACCCCATTTAAGTGCTGTGCATTGAACACAAGAGGTGTGTGTCTTACACTGTGCCTATTTTTTTAGTGCAGCACAGGTCCATATTCCCTGGTGAGCCCAGGAGTCCCCAGCTCTTACAGCTAGGACCTCGGAGAAAAGCAGCAGGAGCACATCTCTGAAAGGAACAGCAAAGATGACTTGGCCCTTCCATGTGTTCCTGGCTGAAATGGAGGTAAGGGCATGGCTGTAGAGTTTAGCACTGTGCAGTAAATTCAGGTCATAAACATGTCCACTTCCAGATGTGCTGTTTGAAGTGCTGTTGTGTGACAGGAGCTCTCAGGTCAGGTCTTCTCAGTAAAGGTTTAGCCTGGACTTACTCAACTCAGAAGACCAGCTATTGCTATTTAATGGCTTTTACTGGAAATCCAGTAAGTAGAAAAAGGCTGGATTTCCTTTGCTTCATCCTTTTTCCTCACCACTTTCCACAGGCAGGCCCTCAAACCGTTTGGAGCAAAACACTGGCTCCTCAAGGTAAATGAAAAAAAAAGCAAAGTTTAGAAGTACAAAAGCTTTTCTTTGTGGAATAAATATCCTTTAACACACACCAAAAATGTTTTTGAGATTTGAATTATGGAATATTTGATTTGAAAGGGACCCACTAGGATAATAAAATTCCAACTCCTAGCCCTGCATAGGACAACCCAAGAATCACAGCATGTACCTCAGACCATTGTCAAACATTCCTTTGAGCTCTGTAGCTCTGTCAGATTTGGTGCTGTGACTGCTGCCCTGGGGAGCCTGTTCCAGTGCCCAGTCACCTTCTGGGTGAAGAAACTTCCTAATATCTGACATAAACCTCCCCTGACACAGCTTCAGGCCATTGCCTTGGGTCCTGTCACTGGTCACCACAGAGACAAGATCAGTGTCTGCCACTCCTCTTCCTCTTATGAGAGGTTATGGACTGCAGTGAGGTCCCCCCTTAATCTTCTCTTCTCCAGGATGAACAAACCAGTGACCTCAGCCAGTCCTTGTATGGCTTTCCCTTCAGGATTTCACCATCTTTGTTGCCCTCCTTTGGGCACCCTGATAGCTCAATATCTTTCTTACACTGTGGTACCCAGAGCTGCCCCCAGCCCTCGAGGTGAGCCCAGTGCAGAGCAGAGTGGGACAATCCCCTCCCTGGCCTGGCTGGCCATGCTGGGCCTGATGCCCCCCAGGACACACCAAGGTTGGAAGAGACCTTTAAAATCATCAAGTGCAGCTGTCCCCCCCAGCACTGCCATTGTAGCCCTTAAACCACTAAACCACATCACTCACTGCCAGAACCAGACACCTCTTAAACACCTCTCTGCAGGGCATCTCTGCCTTTTAGTTATAATATTGCTTGTTACAGCACAATCTCTTGTGCTTGTAGTGTTTTTCCAGAATCTGCAAAAAGCACAAAGCAGCAAAATATTCACTAAGTATCCTGGCAAAGGGTATGCTTTTGACCAGGTCTAGATAACAAAGACATTTTCTTCCTTCATTAGTTCTTCCATTTCTGCAGGCACTACAAGGTGGCTTAGCACATCCACTGTTGTCTGGAAATAGTCTAATCTTTATTTGCCAAAATGATAGCTTAAAACTACAAACTAGCCTAAGAGCTATCATGTCAATTGAGCAAATAATTCTGACAGTTTCCGTGGCTCCTGCAAGGTTTTTCTTATTTAAAATAATAATAATAATAATAATAATAATAATAATAATAATAATAATAATAATAATAATAATAATAATAAAGCAGCTGTAAACAAGCACTGAATCTTTGTGTAACCCAGTGAGGGCACAGACAATAAAATTGCTTTATATGTGTTCCTCTCTTACCCTTATCTTCCTTCAAAGTATAAAATAAAAACAAAAAACAAGAGGAAAGCAATAACACTAAATACTTTATAGATCATTTAAGGTGGCACAACGTCATGGTGCTGTTTCTCCCACGGACACCAGGCTGCATTGTAAGCTGGGGGCTGTGTCCTCTATGTGGCTTTTCAACTGCTACTTGAAAGTTTTGTTTAGTTAATGCAGTCCAGATATCTGGAGTTACTTGTATGGAAATGCCCTTGGGAGTTGTTTCATATAGAATATTACAGTCTAAAATCAAGTCATTAACCATTTGGGATGGAAATCCCAGCTCTTAAGTGGCATTGGTGACAAACCTTAATGTAGAACAAAACTGTATGAATAACATGGTTTGGTCGGTTGGTTTTTTCCTTCTGGCTTATAGGACAGAAATGGGAAACAAGGTAATTAAAATCTCTGGTTCTTATTGCAAGAAAATACAACCCCAGGGTGTTGAAAGAACCTTATTTGACCTAAATAACTGATTTTTTTTTTTTTTTTTTTTTTTTTTTAGTTTTAAATGTATAATTTATCTTGAAATTGAAATTCTATTTGCAGTGATAGAAGCACTGAGTGGAAAACAACCTCCTGACCTTTTAAATGTGCCTCAAAAAATGGGCACTTGCAGAACTCACTGCTATCTTCTTACCCCTGCCTCTAGTTTCAGTCAGCATCATCATGAATTTGCCATATTGACTGTATGGGATACCTAAGAGGGCCTGGCATTTTTAGGAAAATTATGGCATATCACAGAAGGCACACTTTCAAAAGGGCTTGTGATCACCTGGTTATACTTTTAAAGTAATTGTCTTCTCAGTTTCTTTGACTGTACACTTACTCTTTCTGTTCTTTCCTTTGGAAGATAAATATCCATAAATAACATGTACACACTATATGGGACAGAGCAGTAGCTTCCCATGAGGCCTTGAAATCCTTCATAAAGTGTTTGCCCTCAAGCAGTCTGATGTGTTTTGCTGGGATTATTCTTTGCTGTCTATAACATCATTGCTGCTGAATCCCTGGATGCCTCAAACATGGCACTCTGGGACATGAGAGGTGAGGGGATATTTCATGCTCTTCTGGAAGCTGTTTTGGTGTGAAAAGAAATGGAGCAGATTTACCCATTTCCACTATTTTATGATCCTGTGTATAGGAAGAAAGGTTGCTGACAGCACAGATCAAGAGAAAAATATGCACCTCAGTAGTGCATCCCTTCAACATTGGGCAAGAGTAGGATTGATGACATTTCCATGGATTTGTTAACAGGGACATGTTGTGCCTATGTTTCTGTCCTTCATCAGTGGAGAAACTTTAAGGCTTGTTTGGGTTTTTATTTTTTAAATCTGAATTTGGATAGAAAGTATTCTGGCGTAAATATCAAGCTGGAAGGAGTTTTTAGGGTGGTCCCTTATGTTTCTTCTATTTCCTGCACAATTTTTAGCAGAGATGTCAACTGCTTCTGTGGCAAAACCCACAAAATTAGGACATCAGAGTGCTTAATATGCAGTGATCTTAAGTGTCTCCTTCATTTCTGATAATGAAAATCACTGAGTTTTCCCACATCTTTGGTTTTGTTAGGTGATTCTCAGCTTCCTGGGAGGCAGGCTTCCAGCCAGTAATCCTCTAGAAACAGAGATGTTCAATTTGTCACCCAGATGCAGCTCTAGCAGTAGCTTCTTTGCATTTTTTTGGTGGCAAGGTGGTATCTTGACCTGTGGAAAAAGAATTTGAAAATTTTCCAGAATGGCAGTGCAGAAAGGCAGAAAGAAATTAAACTTGCACTTGGTACTTACAGACAAATGTCAGTACAGCAACCTCTGTTTCACTGATGGCAAATGAAAGGTAAATATTGTGAGTGATGGGTTTGTTTGAATGGCTGAAGTGAAGCTTTGCTCTCCAGTGAGCCTTAATTTCCAGTCAAGGGAAACCTTGGCCCACCCCGAGAGGTGCACCTAGGAGACTGCAAGGAAAGCCAGCCTCCAAAGTGTGGCTTTGTCACTCCTAGGTCCATTCCACAAAGAGGAACAGTAATCAGAAGGTGCTGCTGGTGTTTGAGGGGATGGCTTGTCTGTGAGCATCTTTTTACTGCCTCTGTTGGGTCCAGTGCTGATCTGTAGCTGTTACAGCCTTACAAAATTCTTCCAGCAGCGCCAGATCAGTTTGAGTGGCTTTTAAAGGGGATGTGGTAGAGCAGTAGTGTCTTTGTTTGGCATGTGTCTGTGGAACAGCTTGCATCCACAACCAAATCATTTCATTTACTTGCTTTCAGTCCATGTTCTCATCTCTTTAAAATGGGCACTATAATGCTGTCTCATTATGCACAGACTTTATAGGAGAGGTTCAGTAATCATTATGAAAAGGTCAGATGCTTCTGTGAAGGGCACCTATAAATGAGTCTATAAATAAATAGTCTGGAAGCCTTTAGGAGAGGCTAACAACTTATTTATCTTTTATCCTGCTGGTTGCAGGGGCTGTATAAAAGCAAGAGCATACTGCTAATTAGTTTAATGCTGGAATTTCTGTTAGGGGGCACTGAGAGACTGCTGGGTGTAGCAGTTGGCTTGATATGACACCTGACCAGCACTTGGCTCATACCAGTGCACAGTGTGGCTCCACGAGATCTGTGCTGAGCCTCACTGGGGACTGTGTCTCTTAATTGGGAAAGGATTGTGTTTATTGAGATGATACTCACTGCTAAATATATCAGCAGCAACTCTGTGGCACCGCTTTTTTCCACTTGGCTTAGAGGAGAAAAGCGACTCTTAGTAATGCTTTTTATTGACTAGTCTGAGTGCTGCTGGTTGTTTGGTTAGCATTCAGAAATGTCAGCTCTGGACTTGAAGCTGCCCAGCAAAAAGCTGGTTTCATTCCACATGCCAGTGGTGTCTAAGGCAGGTAATAACAAACACCTCGTTTGCTTTGAGGTCGTTATATTTTTTTGGGAGAGGACCCTCCTGATCTGTCTGTATACCAGTGGCACGGATACTTCTGTTTTCCACCTGCCTGTGCAACAGGCTTTGGATTCAAGAGAAAGGTCCAGGGTACAGCACAAGGACAATTCTCTGGGGTGTCCAAAGATGGGGGGATCTGAGGGGATGCCTCTTTGGAAGGCTTCTCCCTCAGGCAGTTTGTCTGATTGCTTCAGTATTGCCCAGCTTTTTGTCACGTGAGGTTCAGCACTTCCAGCTGCAGAGAAGCCAACAGTGTCAGTGTGCAGGTTTCCAGAGACTCATGATCCTTTAACATGCAGCTCCTTAGGAGATCCATCCAGCTCCTTGATCTCTGGCTGCAGACTGAAGCACAGAAAAAACACTTGAACTTGACTGTAGAACATAGAGTGCCCCCTTCTTTTTCTCTCTGACTAAGGAGACTGGACTTATAAAGGGTGTTCAGTCCCAAAGTTCCAAAAAATTCTGAATCCAGTCTGCTCCAGGTTGCAAATCTGCTCAGTCCTCTCTGACTGTTCCCTGTGACACAGTCTAATGCCAGGTAAAGAGAGAAGAAGTCAGTTATTTTTTGCCCTACCCTTATCTCTCTTCTGAAAGAATTGAGGCAGGCTGCATGTTTATTTTAAATCTGGTTTAAATATCTCAGTTAAAAGACTGGCCTTTTTCTTTGACAGGCTGATCCCACCTGGGTTTGCTTTTATCAGCAGTCTGAATGGAATAGGGCTCAAGCACTCCGTGGCTTCATGACAGACGGTCTCATTTCTACCTGCTGGGTTTGCACAGGATGATACTGGGTGTTGCACTCTTTGCTGATGGGATTTTAATGATTGCAACCTTTCTTCTGTTGCAGCCCTTCCTTTCAGAGAGGTGGGAAACACATGCATCTGCCCAAGAAGAGAAAGAGCAGGGACTATTCATAAAGGGAAATACCCTGATGCACTAGGGGAACAAAAAGTGAAAGAGCTGACTTTGTTCCTCAGTGCAAGATGACCCATCTCAGGAAGGCAGATTTGATAAGTAGCTTTTTCTATCTTCAGACCACTGTCTCTTTTCAGTATCCCTACATACAAAAGATTCTTCTTCTTTGGCATTTGCACTAGTTGGATTAGGCTGGGCAGCCCCTCTCTCTGACAGCACGTTGAGGCACTACAGCTCAAGAAGCAGGAGTACAGCCTCTCCAAAAACATGGAAGCAACAGGAGCTACAGCAAAAGATGCAGCTGAAGAGCACCTGCATTCAGGAAGGTTCCCAGCTGGTGCTAGAGGAAAGAATTAAGCAGTGTGTTTGCACATTAAACATTAGTCTAGCATCTGTCTGGCCCTCCTGAGCACCCAGGGGGAGCTTGTGGCTGGGGTTCAATTTCTGCAGAGGGGCAGTGCCTGAGCTGAGGTAGCTGCATGTATTAATTGAGCCTTGTGGGAGTTGCTCCATTGGCACACCCAGCAGAGCAGTTTTATTCCTTGTCAGATACAGCAATATCTGCTGGACTCCTCACTTTGCTAGAAAAGCATAGGGGTGAAAAGAGCCAGCTGGGCAGTGTCCACTGAGTGTTATCTTTCAGTGAGATAAGGGATTGCATCTTCTGACTCATCTTCATCCTGAGAATCATTGGTCATTTGACCTCTTTCCCTGGAGGTCTTCTCTTCTCCTCCAATCCCCCCACCCCACTAAATCCTTTTCTCCCAGGAGATTTCTCCATTTTACTTCATGCCAGCCTTATGAGAATTGTTGAGCCCTCTATGAGGAGGGACAAGCTGAAGAAGAGTGTGGATGGAGATTTTCCAGATTAATCCATCACCAGGTTCCTTGGAAGCTTCCAGCAGTTCTCTCCTCTCTTTCACACAGGGGCGTTGCCTGTTTCTCCTGCAGCTTATTCTTAGTCCAGAGCAAGAAGATAACTTTGCTTTGAAACTTTAATCATCACTGAGGACCATTGGATCTTTGCTGGAGGGAAACAACACATTTCTGCAAACAAAGAAGGAAAGTGCTTTGATGACCACAAGAACAGACTTTCCTTTCAAGCAGAACAAAACGTTTCTCTTAGCCTGAGGCTGCTTTACTTTGGGAATCTCTAACAACAAGGTTTATAGTCTTTGCTAGCTGAGATATTGTCAGTCCTTCAGGCTCCATTTCAGGCATTAGTATGCGTATAAATGAGAGTTTTCCAGACCAAACTTCACACCATATAAAAGTATATGGAGCCAGGGTTAGACAGGACATAGAATTAGCTAGACTTTCATTTTCAGTGTGTTGCAGTTGTAAGGATCATTCATTCAAACCCAAATTTTTGCTATATTCATTACTGCCCAGGTGCTCTCCTGGAAAATTCTCACCTAAGAGTTTCATGTAAAGAGCTGCTAAATTAATATATATGTATCTAATTTTTCCCCCTAGTAAGCTAGTGAAATAAGAGCAGTTTCCTCAACATCTTTCCTGTATGAAGTTTTTTCCCCTGCAATACCAGCAAGACACTTCATCACTCTTCCTTTATGTTTTCCCCTTTTGAAACAGGCATTAAAGGGTTGGCTTGCTAGGCAGATTTGTAGCAAGGATCAATTCAGCTGTAGACATGAAGATGGCAGATATTGAACAAGGAAATGCTATCCCAGATCAGTCTCTCACTGTCCAAGCTGTGGCCTGGCTATGGGAGTTGCCAAGCAGCTCCCATCAGCCACAGTATTCTTAAATAAATGATAATTTATTTTTTTTTTTTGTCTCAAGTTAGATGATAATCACTTTGGTGCTGGCTGGCATTTATATTTGCAGTTCTTTCAATTTTTAAGAAAGAGAATTTTTTTTACATTTGTTAATGTAAGAGAAGTGGGGATATTTGTTCTACAGGTGTCTGCTTTAGACAGAATATTTAATTTCTATTTATATTTCTTCTTTCTACAATGGGCACAGATATTTTTGTCTCATTATTCATAGACTTCAGAGGATTAAATAAGCAATAATGGTGAACAGGCCAGATTTCTTATTTAGAGGTTCCAGATTAACAAGGCAATGAATAAATAGGACAAACAGATTTAGCCAAGGCTTACAGTGTATTAACTTCATCTCATTTCTCATTAGTTTGGTGTCGAGCTTGTCTTACAGTCTGCTGCAGCCATACTGTCTATAAAACTCTGCTCTCAAAAGCAAGTTGGTAGTTTCTGGGATTTATAAATATTGATGGCTGAATGTGGCTCCCACGTGTGTCATGACATTTCACACTGGAAAAGAAGAAAGTTGCAGCAGCTGTGCAGCATCCCAAGAACCCTTGCCACCAGCCTTTCTTCCTCTACTGTTCAGCCTTTTTTTTCCACCCTCCTGAGGACAAGGACATCTTTCTTTTTTCATGGGTTTGAACCTGCTTGGGAAATAAATATTCTGCATACATAAAGGCTAATAGCTAACACTAAATTTTAGGCTAGTCTTTTTAAAAACCCACCTCTCACATGTGTTTTTATGCTGTGCCCTCGGGCATGGTCAGAGGTTCTGCTCTTCCATGTCTTGGATGGAAGTGTCGGAGCTGTAGTGGCTCAATTCTGTGAATTAGCTGCTCAAATTCTTCCTCAGTCCTGGAAATAAACATTATTCTTGTAGATCTTTTGTCTCCAAGAAGTGAAGCACGTACCTTTCTGTCTCTGCAAAGATCATCAGGTTTAAGAGAACAAAGCAGAAGATATTTGCATGTATCCTGCATACTTACTGAAATGGAAGTGACACTGTTCTTAAAAGCAGAGGTGTAGAGAGCAATCCAGGCTATTGATTTTTGAAGCAAGTCCTTTTGTTCCAAGGGAGAAAGTAATTCATTCCTACATTAGACTGTGGTTACATTAGATATTGGAAATTTGTATAGCAAGACAAAAAGGAATTCCTGCCCTGAAACTTATATATAAGTCTGCATCTTCTCCAGAAAAATCCCTGGGTGGCTGCAGAATTGGTGACATCTCATCAGCTCTGAGCAGGAATTGTCCCAAAAGAGGTTTCTTGAGTGTTTTGTCATGCAGGTTTGCAGTTTGGACAGGAGCAGCTGAACACTGGTCACTGTCTGACAACTGCCTGTGCTGCAGCTTTCTCCTGTAAATGAGCAAGGCAGAGTGTTTTGTATTTTTGTGTTTATGTGTGTGTCTGTCTCAACAGCTCTTGTAACATTGCCTTGCTGTGGAAATTTGCTCTTACAACAAATGCTGTACTAACTGGAGATGAGATGTTTTAGGAAGCAGCTCTCTGCTTGTACTATGATAAATTAACAGAAGGGCTATTTCATAGTGCTTTTTGGGGAGAAAAAAGAAGTCCTGTTTCCCTTCATTGTCCCTGGCTTTGAAAAAAGCTGTTTTTATTTCTTCTTGGTTTGTTTTGTTGTTTTTTCCCCTGACTGCTAGACCACCAGAGCAGCCCAGTATTTGGGAAATTTTCCCAGAATATGTTGACACAATCTACTTGTTGTCTGTCAATGTCCACATCTGCTGTGCTGGGAAGGGAAAGGGACCTGCTTATTATTCACTGATGGTTTGTTGAAAGTTTAGAGGCAAGGATTCCCAATTTTCCCTTCACCTAACTCCTTCATTTATTCTTCTGAGGAGAAAGCAATCCTGTTTGGGAGATACAAAAGGGTTATAATGGGGCAGAATTGGGATAGTTCTTTTCTTAAGGTGATTCCACCCTATTGTAAGAGATACATTTTCACAGGGGTGAATGGGCAAGAGTTTTCTTGCCCAAATACTGCTCAGCAGTGTGGGGTGAACAAGTTTAAAATCTGTGACTAGCTGACAAAATAGTGGTCTGTTTTTGTCTCCTATAAAAAATACAGTCTGGATCCAGAGAGAGAGAGTGGCATTTGTTGCCCCCTCTTGTCACACATCTGTGTGCATCTATGCTTGTGTCTGTCCCCACTTAATTACAATTAAACCCAGTGCCTGGATGCAACCCAAAAGTCTCAGGCGTGCTCCTGTGAATTTTATGAAAATAGGTGTCCAGATGGAAAACAACTGCCCTGCTGAGGGAAGGCCTTCCAAATTCCTGCTGTGTTAGGCTTTGGGGAAGCCACATAGTGGAGCTCCTTGGGTCATAGGATACATTAGCTGTGTTGAACTCCAAACTTACCTGTTGGGAGTGTTTGGTTTTCAGACTGCCAACAAACCCCTAAAATCAATTAGTCATGCAGCTTTACTTGCAGGACATATTTCCCTGCTGTTCACAGGTAGGAGCTATTTTATATTATCCCTAATTAGTTTTACATTCAGCTTTTCCTGGCTAAGGCAGACTTTGCTTTTTGTGCAGGAATTAGATCCCAGCTACCTTCTGAGTTTTTCAAATCTTCTATAAACCTGAATATCTGCAGTGGTATTTGTCTGTGTCTAGAACACTTGATGGGGAAGGAGAAAGGCTGATGACTGTTTAGTCTCCCCCAAAAACTTTGGCATTATACTTTAGGGTAAGTAAAAGTCCACTTCTTCTTCCTATAGCCAGAGCTCCACATTTCTTAAATTCAAATGAATCTACACAGTTCAGCTCAGAAAGCAGGAAAATGTGATTGTTTGGTTACACTGCTTTTAGCACATTGTGTTTATACCTCTTGGTGTACACACATGCATTGCAGTCTGCTGTAAGATTGATCCAGGACTTCACATTTCTAAATGTTAAGCGTTTTCCTTTGTTGTAGAGATCTTCTGTGGGGTGTGGCTGTTTGACAATGGGGAAGAGATGCAAGGCTGGGGACAGATTTTCCAGCTGTTTATTATGACACTAAAATTTGAATAACCCAACCAAAACTTGCCATCCTGTCTGTGGCTGTGTCTTTTGCAGACAATTGTCCTGCTAAGGAAAATAGCATAGAGAGGAAAGTTTCCAGTTAATTTGATGTTTTCCCCAAAACCTCACCCATTAGTTTCTTCATTTGCTGGGCTCTTAAGGTTTCTCAGTGCTGCAGGGGATCCTCCCCATCCCCTCTCATTCTCCTCCTGCCACTTGCTCCACTTGTTCCTCATCTGCCTGACTCTTTTTTGCCCTGTCCTCATCTTCCTGTCCCTAATTCCATCTCACTGCAAATGGTTTCCCGGGAAGGAGATGGTAAATGTTGAGGCTCATGCTGAGCTGCCAGGGGCTGCCCAGCTGCTTGGCAAGGCACAGGGCACAGGGAATTGCTGAACTCTTCTACTCAGCCCCAATTTTCACAGTTTGCTCCAATTCATCTGAGAGATTTCTACCCTCCCTTCCAACTCAGCTGAAACGAGGCAAGCAACTCAAATGCTCTTAATAGGAACCTTTCAGACAGGCACAGTGCAACCATGCAAACACACACAGTTAGAAAGCCAGGGCTAGAAACATGCTGTTCCACCTAAAGAGTAAGCACATAACAGGATGTTCTCACCCCAGCAGTGTTTCAGGGTGATGTGTGAGAGCAAAATGGGAAGCTCTGCCTATATCTAAGCCCTGTCCAGTAGCTATCCTAGAAGCAGATAATTTGATAATTTCATTCTTACAACTTCAGCTCCCCTAAATGACCTTTAAAATTTATTTGTTTCATTTACTTAGGTTTTAAGAGATTATGCTTAAGTAATGCTTCGCCACATTTAATGTTTTGTTGTATTTTAATTTAGTGTGTAATGATTGTCTATATTAAATAATAGTAGCAACATCTGAAATTATTAATCAACAAAAGATGACAGATAATGCATGTTAAGTTCTCTATGCATTTTGAATCATTTATCTCCCAGGTAACATAAGAAGAATGTTAAATCCTACTGGAACACATTCCTTGGCTGATGTAAATCAGCAAATGTACAGCAGCTAAATTTCTGGCCCATTATGTTTTTCTATGAAATATGTCTTTGCCTTCTGAGTATTAATTATCCATGATTCTTTTACTTTTCTTGTTTTCTGCCTTTGCAGGTGCTGCTAATTCTCTCAATTTCTTCCAGAAATGGGAAAATTTATCTATATTAGGAAATGTGTTCTTCCTTTCTTCAGTAAGCTGCATTTTCATTTTTGGCATCCATATTTAAATCCTAATGCACACAGAGATATGAATGATGTGGGTTTTACTGCTGACAGTTTTAAATCCTACCATGCATCAGCTGCATAGACAGCTTAACCCCTTCTTGTTCTAGCAGAAGGCCATGTATTATTTTGCAAAAGATGACCATGTCACACACTGCACAGATGTCTCTGTCAACAAACTCTCCCCATCTTCAAGTCCCAAAATTAAATCAGGTATAAACGATACAGCGAGGTTGGGTGCTGGAGGGGGGATGAACGGTAGGCTCAGAGTCCCTTACCCCACAGCCTGCTGGCACTGGCAGATGCTCCAAAAGCTCCCACCCAAAGGGATGCAGCTGAAGATGCTCCTTTCCCCTTCCCTGATTCCCCACTCAGAACAGCTCAGGGTGAAGCCCACAATATCTGAGCTCTGGAATAACTTCCCTTGTCCCTCTGCTCTGTGCGAGGGGCATTTTGAGCACAAAAGTTTTGTGCCAGGGCAAGGAGCATCCCAGAGGAATTCAACAGTGGTGACCTGCATCCAGCAGACATGATTGGAGCCACAGACATGGGAGAAGCCCCCTCCCCATAAGCCTGAGTATGCAATTTGCCACTTCTCAGCGTTCCCTTCAGAATTTGCAGCCTGGGTAGAACAGGGGAGAGAGTTAATGCTTCTGTCTCTACAAGAGTTTAATTGGAAGGGAATTGTCTTTGACTTAATTTCCTCTCTTGTCTTCACTCAAGCCTAGAGGATCAAAAGAAATGCAAATTGAAAGATAATATTTTGGATGTGCCTGATTTTAAGTTGAACATGAGTAATCTTTCATGCCTCTGACTTAAGCCTGTATCATTTTTGCCACAAAAGTCTTGAAACAATGAGTATTTCCTTGTGTGACATAAAGAATTTACTTTTCATCAAGAGAGGAAACCTGAGTGATGCTACTAGAACACAGCTACTAATTACTTCATGTTATCAAACCTGACATTATCCTTTACATTAAAATACAGTATGTTTTATTTTATAATGAGAGGGCAAAGACCTGGTTACTACAAAGTACTGAGCTACTGCATGTTGGGTGCCTCTATATAGCAGGGTTTATTCACAAAGAAATTCAATTGTCTGATTATTAGATTATTGGTTAATGCAATTTAATATAAAACCCTTCTTTTCTTTTTCTTTCCTCTTCCTTTCTTTCATTGTTATTTTGAATTATAGCACTAGGAAAGTATTTTTCAAGTGGTTAACTGAAGTTTGCTTTCCTGCACCTCTTTATTTGTGAAGAAATGAATTCAAAGGTTCTGTTTTCTTTTTAGTGCTTGTGAAAATGAAGGATAGTTGTGCCTGCACTACAAGAAGGGTGATTTAGGTAAATGTCTCTGAGGCAGCTTGAGCCAATTTAGCTTAGACTTGGCCTGAAATTCTCTATTGCTTTGCTGCAAACCTTCCCAAGAGAAAAGATTTACTCTTGCTGAGCTGTATTGCAGTAGAAGGTAGTTTTGTTGGTGTCCTTACATTATGGCTGACAAAAAGGGTAGAGAAAAATGCTACATTGAGCCACATCAATGGAGAGGAGAAAAGATTTACTCAATTTTTCTCCACATATTCAGTCTGGGGGTGATGGATGTCAGTTGTCATCTCTAAAATTCACATCAGACTTACCCAAGAAATCTATAAGGATTTTTTTATTGATGGTTTTCCAAGAATTCCTCATTTTCAAAACACTCAAAAGAGATTTTTCCACAACTACTTGACTGTGGATACTAGAGCCCTACATTTTGGTTGACACACTGGTAGAATAAATGCCCAGCCCTATGTTCAGCCTTAGCTTGAGAAGTCTAAATATAAATTTATACATGGGAAAAAAACCAAACCAAAACAAAAACCCCCACCTACTTCTCTGCCATTCAGACCATCCTGAGAACGTGCTCCAGATCTGCACCATGGAACACATGGGAAGGCAAAATCCTGAGGCAAAACAAAGGGAGAAGATGCAAGGGTAAATGCTAGTTTTCCATTACCATGGGACTTACTCACAGATTGGGAGAAATGAGTTGTGCCTGCTCTTGGAACAGAGCCATTCCTTTGCTCATGCAGAGACATCTCTCAAGCCAGCTGTGCTGCCTCTGAGTTCTTGTTATCAACCCTTACAAGCGTGGGGGAAAGCAACAAAATCATGACAATGATAAATGCTGCTTCTTTACACACTCACATGGTGCCAGCCCAGTTTGTGGTCCAAAAGCCCCACTGTGGTCTGGCTCCAAGTAAACAGAGTTATTAGCAGTCATGGGAGGCTGAGAGGTTGGGGGGTTCAAGCTGACCAGTTGTTACAGAAAAACAACAGATTCCTCCTCTTCTTCTTCCTTTTTTTTTTTTTCTTTCTTTCACAGGCTCCTTTTATTGCTGAATCCTTCACACTCTGGAGAAAAGCACTGCTGTTGGCTGGTGGCTAAAAGCAAAACCACAGAAAGGAGGAAGAGAAAGGGGAGTGCAACAAAGCTGTCTCTGACCCCCAGTTTGTTAACAAAGGCAGCAGGCAGTCCCGTAGGCACACCAGGTAGTGCCCCTGGGCTGGCACAGTGCCCGTCTGTGCCATCTGCTGAGCACCAAACCCTCCTCTGCTTCCCATCACACAGAACCTGCTGCAGCCAGGCACTGCTTCCCTGCTGAGATCACTGCAGCACACAGCCAGCCCAGGTTAGAGGCTCCATGGCTTCTGCTACAAAAAAGGGCAAGGGGGGAGGAGGAGAGTGCCTTGCATCTTTGTATTTTCGCAGTTAGAATCTCCATTATGGTATTTGTGAGTGTAATAGGACATTTCTCTAGCTGTTTGCAACAGGTCAGGGCAAGTGTCCTGCTTCCCATATGCCATCTCACTGAAATGGCTCTTTTTGTTTGCCGAGTACAACTTTCGGTGCAGGTTAGTGAAACAGCCATGTTGGAGTCATTGATGTGATTACTGGCTTGAAGGAGAACAATAAATAAAAATATGTTGTGTGTATTATGAGATGCAGGACTCAAAATGACAGGCTGTCATATAAAAGTGGGAACGAAATAGGAAATTGAGACCGAGAAAAAAGGCAGTAGTAAAAAGTCAGTATTTTATTCCACGTCAGATGGTTTCTCTTCTATCTAAACTGGCATGTTTCCTAAACCAATATTGTTTAAGGAAACAGCTGGCCCATCAGAATGCTTTCCTTCTGCTGTGTATCATCTACCCAGTGTTTTGCTCTCATCAGAAAGGTGAAGAGTATGAGAACTGAGGGAAGGTTGAAGGAAGAAAAATTCCATGCCTCTAAACAACAATGCAGCAGCTCCAAATAAAGTCATAGAGGTATAAGAGAAATTCACTAATAAGTTAAGCATTGACATTTTCAGCAGGAGAAAATACGTCCCAGCTATCATAATTTCTTTCAGGTTTTACAAGGCCACATCAGCAGTACTTCAGATCAATAAGGATGTTAAGACTAGTGTCTGAGATCACAGCAAAGCCATCTAATTTCCATAGTGCAAGGAATTTCCAACAAATTTTGTAAAATCCATGCATCTAGAAGTCTTGCATGTGAACAGAATCATGTTGTTCTAGTCTTAAAAATTGAAAACATAATATGGTACAAAATGTTTTGAAATGTCATGTGACTGACCCTTTGGATTAGATGCTCTTAAAAAAGCCTATTAGGGTTGGAAAATTAGGGTTTAGTTCAACTTCTGCTAGCCTGTATTAAAGAAGAGTTTGTTTTAAAAGCCCTTCTGTCTAAAAAATCCAACCTTTTTGGGGGCAGTGCCCTATTTCTCCACAGAAGAATTTAATTTCCAGTCTCATAAGCCTGGGTTCTTTGGAGAACTCTCACCTCTGGCATTTTACCTTTTGGGGTTTATTTCTGCTTGCAAAGTCTGGAATCTTGGAGACACATCAAAATTAAAAGCAGGATGGGCAGAAGAGGTGTTTTGCCAGGAATAGTGCGAGTTTTACATGATGTTACTTTCAGACTGCTTTTCTTTCAATCTGAATGGGCTCACTATACTTCAGAGCACTTGCAAGAATAGCTCATGCAGGGGTATGTGATGCTGGGTTTGGAGTGTTAGGCAGACACCCTAATAAATAGTGTGATATTTAAAGAGGATGAACACCAAGTGACACCTAGTGAGTTATTAACTTTGATTTTGTTCGTTTTGCCATCCGTCTTTCTTGCTAAGATTCTCATGATCTCAAGTGCAGATCCAGTAGTTCAGCTGATTTTGTAGTGAAGCAGCTCTGATGGACCAAACCCAAAGTATTTAAGGCAGACTTGCCGAATTTGGCAGTGCTAATCTTGAAGTCAAATACCCAGGTGTTTGGAAGAATGAAATCTCACTGAGAATTTTGAGTCCTTTTCAAAACCTGGCATTCATATTGCCACCTCTCCCTGAGACACTTTGAAGAATACCATTCTAAATGTGTATGTTGAGCATTTAAAACTTAGCCTCTGGATTCTCTTTGGAAACAACTCTGCAGCTCTTTTAAACAGAGTTAAGGTAATTATTGCATCCCCTGAACTCTATTGACATGGTGCAGATAGGCATTAAAAATCAATCATCAATGACTTGCATCAACACTTAACTGCATTTGGCTAAAGCACCCATCTGCTGGAAACATGTACTCCAAAAACTATGCAGATGTAATTTTAAAAATGTTGAAATGAATTGGCTTGAGCTTTTTACTTTTACTAAAATACAAGTCAATGCTTTTACATTTAAAAAATGTCATTTCTGTTTCAAGAGATTTGTTTGAGACTGTAACCAAAGCCAAAGAACAGCTGTACCATACAAGCACAGGAAAGAAACTCTTGTCTTTTCCCCCAAAATACATGGAAAACCCATAGTTTCTGATGTAGCCACAGCTGGTTTACTACAGTTTTAACTTGGCAATCTAAAGTCATATGCCAGAGATTTACGTTGCTTTAATTTTGCCAAAACTCTGTCCCTTATGTAGCTTGGTATCAGCTCAGAGCAGTTCCTGCAGCTGGAGAAAGAGCCTACACCAACCCCAGAACTTGACTGTGGATCACCACACTGCTTTTGGAGGAGATTTTTAAGGAGCTGTGGGACTTCAGACTGGAAGTGAAATTGTGGTATTGTCATGGTGAAATGGGGTATTGCAGTTACTGTGGAGAGGCACAGCATTTGGTCTGGGCTAACTGGAAACAGTTCATTTTTCTCCTTTTCCAAGGAAAATGTCTCTTCAGTATGACTTAAAGCATTCAGCTCAATGTTCACCAAGTGTTTCAAGTTGCTCATCTGGGGTGTGCTACTTTAGGTTTTGCCCTTTTCACATGCCCCCTCCAGACTTTTATTTTTGAACCCATTGGCATGCAGTCCTCCATCACATCTGATTTTTCCCTTTCTCTTTCCTAGGCAAAGCTGCTCATCAGACAACCAGAATTTGCAGTTTCCATCTGCCACAAGCTGGGTTTTGGGCTGGAGGAGTAACTGCAGGCTGCTGATCTCCTAAGAAGCACAGGATTTGGGGTCTATCTGTGTCACAGTACCAAGAGTTCATTTATCTCTTTCTGGTAAGTGCATGCAATGTGGACACACATGTAGCTTTTATGTAACCCTCCCTTAGGAGAGCACCTAAGGTTCTTCTCCAAATGCTCCCTTGAAGCTATGTGCTGGGTGAGTACATCCCATAACAATCCTGGTCTGTGCTGGAAATGTTCACATCACAAAATCTACTCGGGGTTTGTACTAGTTGTGCTGAGCAAGGTAGATGGTGTTGTGTGGAGAGCATGCAGCCTGAGCAGAGTTGTGTGGGGGCACTTGGGCTGACCTAGTCTAACTTCAGAGCTGTGCATGGAATTAAATGCAGCAGGGAGAACTGCAGGGCTCCTTTCCCTGGATGATAGAAGTCCCTCTCTAACAGACAGAGGCAAGCTGGAATTGCTGTGTGGCCCTCTGTACTAATACAACACCATTTCCAACATTTAAACAACAGTTTAATTTTTCTGGGGAGAAAATGTCTCTAAAATTTCTGGGGGAAAAGCGAAGTAAACCTTCAGAAAACTGCAGATGGAAAAGCTTGCGTTTATGTAAAATGGAAACATGCTGCGAATCATTGGAGAAAACCTATATTTTCTTGCCAATTATAACAATATTAGGTAGCAGTGAAGGTTTCCAAGGCAACCTGGCCACGGGTGCATTCATGTGGAGTGTGTGTGACTACCTGCTTTGTCAAGCCAATGGATGCATGTCAGAAGGTGGTGTGGGGGGGAGTACAGATCATTTCATCAATCTACTCTACAAAAACTGTTTAAAAGCAGAGGTTTGGGGAATTTTTTTTTTTTTGTATGTCTGATTGTGCTGAGTATTTCACTGGGAATAAACAAGATGTAGGAATAGGCAAATATGTAGGAGCCAGGCTGAGTCCATGGCTAAAGGAGGCCTTCTGGGCAAGTTAGTGAGAAGTCTGCTCATACATTCTCTGTGGATGTAAACAAATGCACAGCATCTTCCCCAAATAAACTTTCTTCTTCCTTTTGCCTGAACTGACACCAGCCTGTGTTTCCCAAGCTGTTAAATCAAAGGAGTTCTTCCAACACCTCAGGTTTTTTGCCTTCAGTTGCAGTGCTTGGTACCATCTTGTTTTTGCCTGCCCCTCATTCCTCTCCAGCACATCTTTATTTGGCGTACTGGAGTTTTCCTGGCTTCTCCAGCTGTCCTGTGAAGCACGGAGGGCAAAACACACAGTGTGGTCCTGCCATGTTTTCTTCAGGCCATCACTCTTCTTTCCTTTGAAATGCTGTGTGAGAAACCTGCTGTCAGTCTCCAGGGAATTCACTGCCTTGTCTTTGACCTTTTAAAAACTTCCAAGAACTACAGATTAGGTTTATTTAGAAAAAGAGAAACCATCAGGGCTGCCCATCAGCTGATACAGCTGTCAGGAAAATTAAAAAAAAAAAAAAAAACCAGCCCTGTAGCTACCCAAGGGAACTGAGAAAGGAATGTGGGCCATGTCCATCAGTCTTGAGTGCTTTCCAGATTGCCAAGGCAGCTGTGACACAGCCATGATGTAGAGCAGTCCATCCCTCACTTTAGCCAGCCCAGTAAGCTGAGCCTGCAGGTCTGAGCTCACATCACTGGGAGCAGAGAAGATCACTGGGGGATGCAGCTGTAGCCTGAGATTTGGTCAAAAATTTCCACTATTCTTCAGTACCAACCCCCTTTCCAAATTCACTTTGCTTCAGGAAAAGGCTGAGAGAATTCCCAACTATCTTTCTCTAAACCATAACTGCTGCAGTATTGAGTTCACTGTAACTTTGCAGCTTCCCCTGGGAATTAAAAACAGAGGTGTTCAATGAGGAGTTACTCAGGTATAGGAAAATGCCTGTGTGACCCCTGCTGGCTCTGGTGTGGGGGCTGCAACCAGACTGAAACTCTGGTGATGTTTGTGCACAGCCACACTCCTGACTCAGCACTGCTTTCAGAGTAGCCATGGCAGCTGCTGTGTGCAGGGAATGGCAATCACTCCCTGAGCACCCAGAAGTAAGCTTGAGTGAGAAATTAAGATGCTGGGAATTTGTGCTTAAATTATTTCACCTAACTGTTGCCTTTTACCATGGAATACCAAATGTTCTGTGTGCATGCAGCTGTGCACACTCACACACACCTCTCTGGGCTCAAGAGTGTGTGCTGAAAAGCCACCCAGCTAACCAAGCTAGGAAGATGTACCCATCAACCTCCCCAGAGATTTTCCTCTGCCCTGGCTGTCCTGAAATTTTAGACATAAGTCTGCTTTTTCCTTGCTCATGGGCAAGGAAAGATAAAACTTGGAAAAAGCCAGCCCAGATTGTGTCCTTTCAGTACCTAAAAGAGGCCTGCAAGAACACTGGAGAGACACCCCCTACCATGGCATGTAGTGATATGGCAAGGGGAAATGGCTTTAACCTCACAGAGAGTAGGTTTAGATTGGATATTAGGAAGAAATCTGTTGCTGTGGGCAGGTGAGGCACTGGGATGGTGTTGCAGAGAAGCCCCATCCCTGGACATTGATGGAAGGTATCTAAAGGTGGCAGTGGCTCTTAAGCACTAAATATGTTATTGAATACTTTGGCCCAAGTGATTCAGGTGGTTCTGAAACTTAAGTCTTGTGTTTGAGGCTCTCAGCCACCTTAGGGTGGCTATTTTGGGTTCCAGAGAAAGGTGCATCAAGCTCTTGCTTCTGGAGGCAAAATCAAATGCAGGATTGAATTACCTTTCCTTTTTACAATATGGGACACTTGACAGAACTACAGAAATCCCATTTTTAAAACGATAGCTGTTGATTTTCTGCTTGCTGAGAATTATTAGTATTTTTTCTATCCTGCAAAACCAGCCATTAAATCAGCAAAATGCTTTGGCTTTAGAACCATTTGGAATGTAAAAAATACTGCTTTTTCTTGTTGAGCTGCAAATGTTCAGTTGCAAAGTTAAGGGAAAATCTAAAAGTACGAATAATGATCTTAATTTGAAAGACATTTTACAAGTAAACATACTACAATTGTAGCTACAAATCAGATAATTGCTGAACATTTTAAAACCCAGGAGTATAAAATTAAAAACAATAAAATCAAATTTAAGTCTAAACAAATAACAGGGGAATTCTAAGTAGGAGGTTCATATTATTGATTTTTTTTTAAATGGGCCATTTCTTTATCTCTAAAACCTCGAATATTGCATAGGGATCTCTAATCATCTATGTTATAATATTTAGATGAGCATATACTTTAACATAAAGTGGTTTTTCTATTACTGTATAAGAAATGTATCCATGAAACATAAAAAGGTCAACCACTTCAATGGAATAACTTTTAAAAATAATACAGTTTTACAGCCATACATAAATATATGTATTTTATTATGTCAAAGAATATGAAAGAATATAGCTCAGTGTTAAACTGCAAGTCTTTCAAGGAGGATACATTAGCTTTAAACTGGGATATATGATCATTGAAACACATTTTTTCTGCTTTGGACTTTACATTTCCAAGCAAAAGGTTTTTCTTCTCCCTACTTCCCATCTTTTTTCCCCACTCATAAGACTTTATCAAGGTACTAATATGTCATTTCACCTTGTACTTTAGAAATGACTGATTAGAAACTGGGGGCTGTGCTGGCCCCCTGCATTGTGCCCACCTCAGTGGCCAGCTGTGCCACGCCAGGACAGCCCAGCTGCTGTAAGCCACACTCAGGAGGGTGCTGGCAGCTGGGATGGGGAGCAAAGCTGAGGTGCAGCCACAATGCAGGTGACAGAGGGGGTCTGGGAGTACCCCCAGCCAGGATGAGACTTTGACTGAGACAAACATGCAGAGAGACAGTGCTTGTGTTGATGCACGTGGAACATTCATCAGAGCTCCCTGAGAAGGTAGAAGGAAAGGGAGAAGAGACAAGAAAAAAACTTTGTATATGCATTTGGCTCTCCTATCTGCCTGTGGAAAAGTATGGCTTGGTCTGAGCTGATCCTCAGAGAAGTTCCAAATCCCTGGATGGGTTTTATAACTTCTGACAAGTCTACAGCAGCCCAGATCTCTCTGCTGAGCTGCCAGCTAGTTCCTGCTGTACAGGCTGCCAGCATGTGCCCCTCGACTGTGGGGTCCCAGGAATACAGGTTCCCAAAGCATCCACTGTTCCACAGCTAACTCATATCTCTAGGCCATGCCCGACCTAAATTTTATGCAACTAATTAAAAGGGTAAGTTTGTTTCTGAGGAGCAGCTGTTGGGAGGTAGAAGTAAGGCAAAAAGCATTCCCATTCCCTCCACATCCTTCCTCTGAAGCAATCAATAAGTTTAATTAGAGTGGTTAGGAATGAACTATGAAAGCAGCAAACTTGGTATCAGATAAATTAGGGAACTATTGGGACAGGAGATATATTTGTGACATTTTTAACAGAAATCTGACATAGGTAATTGCCAGGGCTGCTTGTTAGGAAGGGGAGGAGTGTGTGCATCAGGGCCTCGCAGCAGTGGAAGGCAAGTCTATTATAATCCATCCATTTCACACACTGCAACTGCAGTCTCCATAAGTAATTGGAGGGAGTGTAGTATAACACCCACACCACCCTGCTTGAAAATACTGGTGTTCTCTTGCTGACTACCCCCTGAAGTCAGTGGGTAACATACAGCTCTGGTATAATGCAGTGTGATATAATCCTCCTGTGTGCAAGGCATTGCACTTTGCACGTGCACTTTACTTCTTTCTAGTACAGAAAGAAATCAGTTCAAAATAAGCCACATCTCTTCCCTTCCCTCTTGCAGCTGTGCTGGACTGTACGCCTTAAAAATGCTTAAATATATATTTTTAAGGAGAATGTCTCTCAAATGATGGGCATGATTCTAAGATGTGGGGGTTCTACAGTAGGGATCATTTATAACTGCAGTCATCGCCTTCCTAGGGAAGGAATTTTAAGAAAAGGCTTTATTTCTAAGACAGATTTTGTTTGTGGTGGGGCTGTTCATGCTTTTGAAGTTATACATGTTCTTGAGAGACTTTGCTCAGTTTGGGTCAAAGTGATAAGAGGCAGAATTGAGAGAAGCATTCATAGCAAATATCTTTGTGAAAATAGATCTGCTGATACCAGAATGTTTTGTGGGCATATCCTTTTAGTTCTTTTGGTGTAGTAAAAATACCTGAAATTTTGCCTGAGACACTGAACTTAAAAATTTCATCAGCTGAAACATCTGAACTTGCAGTTTAAGACTGCTCCTTGTGTCAGTAGGTTTTTGTATTCAATTGAGACACTTCAAAGCAAAGCACCTTGCATTTTGGAATTTTTCTGAAAGGAAAGGGTTCATTTAGTGTGGAGGAGAGAAAAGATTAGATTATTTAGTCTAAAGGAGAGAACATGATGGAGGACATCTTTCCAAATAGATAAAAGACTGCTGCAGTAAGGAAGGCAATAAATCTGCTCTCCATGGTCAGGGTGGATACAAGAAAAAATAATGGGACTCTAATAGCAGAGAAAAAAACTCCAAAACATCGAGCTAAGCATCAGGAAAATATTCTACTGGTAAGGCTATAGCTCTTGGGGAATTCTGCCTGACTGGAGATCTCCACCAAACTATCTCAAACCTGGTTTTGAGGTAAAGCACCCTCAGGATAACAGAAAGGACTTGTTCTGCCTGAGGGCTGGACAATCTCTGAAGTGCCTCCAAGGCTTGGGATTCTCTGATGCTCAGGGCTGTTTTCTAAAAGATAAAGCACTACTCATATGGAAGGAGTCTGGTAAGAGATTGTAGGTGCAGCAAGCAGACCCTCAAAGAGAGTTTCCCTTGGACAGCAGTGGCTTTGGCAGGTTGCTGTGGCTGTCCCCAGGCTTTGCACGTGCCTTGCCTGTACGTGGTCCATGTGGGCACAGGCACAGATGGGGCTGGCAGAGGCAAAACATTTCTTTCAATCCTTCTAAGAAATGACAAATTAAGATGTGATTAGAGAACTGTTAAACAGGAATTACCACAGAGGAATTTCCAGATGGTCATGCAGAATTACTGCTGAAGAGTGAGCAGCAAGGTTGAGTTATTTATCCAAGTACAGTTCTTTCTTCTCTTTGTTTCGGGTTGGAGAGTCCCATTCTGCCTTCCAGCCCGTGTAATAATTTCTTATTCAGTCCAGTTACAACTACCTCTCTGCCTGGTAGTTCCATTTTCTTGTCCAGTGCTGATAATATTCTTTAAAACCTAATTCCTCAAGAATATAAAATGATGGGATCAGTTTCTTCCCTGCTGTGGAAAATAACCTTGGGACTTTTCTGGCTGGTGCTAAGCTTATTTGATGGAGTGTAAGGGATGCTTTGGTACTGTTCTGTGGAGCAGTGTGCAATTCTGCATGATAGGGGATCAGAGCAAATCACTGCTGATAACCTTCTAGGTTAATTGCTGTGCAATGAGTGCCTTGAATCAACACATTATGTTTAATCCCAGAACACACTCTGGCTATCTCTTTCCTGTGACTCTATGGGGCTTCCAATTGTTATTTATGCATGATAGGTGACACTTATTTCAGAGCTACCCAAGTGATTTAGACACAACAGTTTAACTATTTTGCAGAAGCTCAACCTGTAGATGATTCTGGCATAGTGTACATTGCAAATGTTTCTACAAATTCCTGCTAAGGCATAGATAATTCCCTACTCCTTTTTCTCATCAAAGCTTCTAAATCCTTATTTGTTCTAGCCAGATTTTTTAAAAGTCTTTTAAGTGCTGAGCACTGCACATGAGTCTCAGAGGTCACCATGAGATCCTGATGGAAATTCTCATCAAACTGGAGGTTTCTCTATTTGATAGAGTGTTCAAATGCTGTGTTTATTCCTCTGGGTCCTCTGAGAGATGATCCCAGGGATGGAGAAAGATTTCAGTTGAAACAATGGAAAGGTTCTTGCTGCCACTCCTTCAGCTCAGGCCCATAGAAACTCCAGAAATCAAAAACCTTGAAGAACATGGGACTCGTGGCTGCTGAGGATTAGGCTGTATTGCAGTTTTTCTGCAAAGGAAAATTTCTCAAGGTGTTTCACAGGAAACTGGATTCACATTCCTATTGAATTTTGTGGCAAATTAGATTTTGCTACTTGTGAAAAACTATACCTTTATGATCTAACTGGATCAATGCTCTTGTGGTCCTGCAAGGCAAACTGCTAGCACAGCATCAAGTTTCCCTAGGTTAAAGTAACTGAGCATAACAAAATAGTATACTAAAATGTAGGGCTGAGCAGGCTCTTGTTCACAAATTCTCTGACCAGTCATTGACAAGAGGAGCTCTGGTAGCCTGCTCAATACATCTTCACAATCCACACTGCTTGTGTTCAGCCTCCTGTTTCATTAGGCCTTGCACTTCCAAATCACAACATTGTTCACAACCAACTATTTAAGTATTCTTGCCATGGCAGATTGCAAGGAAAGGCAGCTTCTGTTTATCTTTTAATCTCTTACCCAAGAAATTGTGCCTCTGCAATGCTCTGTCTTTCATTTATTACTGTATCACTCACAGCTTCATTTTTTGTTGTCTCACACCTCCTTTTCTGCAGTATTCCACCCATAGTAATCAAGAGTGTGACTGAATTTACATCAGCCTGTAATGTGGGGAGCAGGCTGGGAAAGGAAGGGAGACAATGCTGCACACAGCCGGCTCATCTCAGAAAAATGGTCTGTGCAGTTAGCTCAGCAAAGACCAAAGAAAATGCTGGTTTCTTACACTGCAGTCAGCTAGAAGCTATTACAAAAACTTCCACTATCGACATCAAAATAAATCTTGGCTTCCAGATAAAGCAGTATAAGTTTTCTTTGCAGGTTCACAGAGTGGCCCCCAATTTACATCTTATATACAGAATCTGCAGAAGGAATGTGTATTAACTTTTTCATCAAAGTGTTGATCTTTGCTTTGTAGCCTGTGAGGCTTTCCATTGCTTCTTTATTGCTTTCAAAGCTGGTAGTGTGCTCACAAGTGAGGACTGCTAAAAGTTATTTTTCCTTAATCCTTCTCCATCACATGCTTGGACCTAGAGTCTAAGCCTAGCTCATAGACTTTAAAGTTAGCCTTAAGCATTCATGAAAGAAACTTGCTGCAAATATAACAGTGGCCTCTGTAGCTTCTTTGTTTATAATTTAAAATTTTAATTATTTTTGAGGGGATTTAAAACAAAATATAATAATTCATAAAGTGCACATCTGTGAAAGAAGTTGTGTGGCTCAAAATACAGTGCAGACACAGGACTAAAGAGCTCTGGGAATGAAGTGTTTTCAACTACCCTTGCCATGTAGAATGACTGACCTGCTAAAATCATACTTATCAGCTCACACAAATGAGCAGACAGGTTCCAGTAAAATGCAGGACTTTTCTGATAAATTGCAACTATTTCCATGGAAATGATAAGGATTTTGCTACTTGGGCTATTACTGTGGATCTGTTGTGTTACTGCGATGTGATCTTTTCAAGTTGCACTTGTGTGAAAGATTTTACTGGCTAGAAATCATGATTTCTAGTTTGAGGAAAGATTTGTAGAGAACATCTGCTGATCCTGATCACATCTTGGTGAAATACAGCTCTTTTACTAAATTTGGATCTGAGATTTGCTTTCACTTTAGGCCAGGGTTGAGGATTATCCCATAAAGGAGAGGTTTGCATTCTAATCAAATGAGAAGAAGGAAAAGATTAGAGAGTGACATTCACTGCTAAATTAGGAATATCCTTCATTTATGGTGAAAGCTAACATTGCCTTCATGTATGGAAGTGTATACTATATTGCCAATGGTTTTCTTCTTACACCCTGTGTATTTCTCCATACTTTCTAAAATCCCTCAACTTTTGTAGAACAGTTCATCAAGAGTTTTTCTAAGGATTGACAGCCTGAGACTTGGCATTTAAACTTGTGGAATGGTATAGTGTGTTAGGTGTGCTGCTATTTTTATTTGGATGGATGCTTTCAAAGCAAACTTTCATCTGCAGTAAAAAGTTTTGGGCATGTTATGAGTCAGCAAACCATCATTATTCTTAACAGGCAAAAAAGAGAAGCCACTGTTTTCACCAGAATCTGACACAAGTGAGGGGACTGCACAGGAATTTTGCAGACCTGAAAAAGCATGGAAGAAGCAATCAATGTTATGTGCTGGAAATGACAGGTGCAGAGCAACAATCAGCCCCCTCAACAGAGTCAGATATGCCTAGAAATGTTCCAAAGCACATTGCAGCTGAGCTGAGGGTAGAGATGCTGTTGTGCCCAGTCCCTCCTCAGTCACTGAAATTATGGCTGTGCCTTTGCCTACTTCAGTGTCAAGTACTTCTGTCAGTTTTGGGACACAGAAGGCTACAAGGGACAGGCAACCATTCCTTTAGACCCACACAGCTCACTCCAGTCCCACTGCAAGCTGTCCTGGCTAAAAACCTGAGGCTACACTGCTAATCTATCTCAGCTCTGATGCATGGCCCTGCACAGAGGCACCTGAATTAGCTGCCTCAGGCTCCTGGTGTGTTGCAGGTTGCAGGTTGCCTGTCAGGCTGCTTTAGCTGCTGATATTTGGCAGGACTTTGGTGTCCACATTCGGGTTTAGAACAGTTTTGTGACTGCTCTGACCCTCCTGTGATGAGACTTAATGCACATTAACCTTCTTGGGAGGGAAAAGATCACGCTCAGGTATCTGGGCTCCTTGTTACATAATGCCTCTAAACTCAGCATTTAGAAGCAGGAATGACCATGAATTAGTGCTAAATTAAACAAGGAAGAGAGGAAAGACAAGTGTTTTTCGTGCACGGATATGTCTTCTGGGGAATGACCTACAGAGAAACTGTGCAATGAAAGGAGTGTTGTTTGATAATGGCTAACACTCAGTGAGCACTCAAATCCAATGAAAATATGTCTTAGAAATCAGCTGTGCTACATGAAAGAGAGGTGCAGAAAATTATCAGTGCATTCCTCAATATAATAAATGTTTTTTAACAGAATAGGCAAAAGATGATGCTGCACGAGGACCTATACTTCATAGCTTTAGTTTTATAATGAGACCACAGCAACTACCTTTTGTCATGGGCAAAAAAAGAGCTTTCTTTGAACAGAAGTGCTAGTAGTTGCATAATATGAAACTTACTGATGCATATAATGGTAGCATTGGGCTGTCTGAGCACAATGCACGCTTTAAAATTAATCTCTACACAGATCAGCAAGCACATGCAGATTCTCCCATGTTGACAAGAGCAGTGCACTTCTTTAGGAGAAGCCAAACTTTCAAAGCCTGGCAGCTGGAGTTGGCAAGCTTGTTGTTCCGTTATTAACTCTGCAGGCCTTAGGGAAGGGGTAATGGATGAGCTGATCCCGCGAGGTCCGTCCCAGACCTACTTTGTTTGGTTTCATGGTTCCTAACCAAGCAAGCAATAAACAAAAGTGTTCTCTGAAATGAGCAGAGGGAAAGATGTGCATTAGTTATGCAAGATACTCTGTTCAGTTCAAAGCTGTGTAGTCCATTCCAGAGTTAGCAAAGAACAGGTGCAAGGAGCCGCAGACACAAGGACGGCACTTGGAGGGACCCTGCTACCCCTGGTGATGCTGAGTGCACTTTGAGGGAAACCACAAAACTGTAAAGAATTGATTTCAAAGGAGTGAGTTTGGGCAGCACAAGACTGTTAGGGAGAACTTCTCCCAAGAGACCTGAAATGAGCAGACCTTGGCAACACTGCTCATCAAAATCTCATTTATTTTCAGCAAGAAGAAGTGGCATTTTACAGTGATACCAAAATCATTCAATTCCTATTGTAAATACTAGGAATTTGAATCCACAGTGGCAGAAATGCACTGAGTTTCTCTGTTGCTGACTTGTGTGCTGTGATCCTTTAGGAAGTGTAGGTGTGGAGGTAGAGGTCAAGCTCCCACTCAGAGCAAGGCCAGCACTGCACCCAGGCACATTTTCTCAGGGCTTTGTCCACTTGGGACTTGAAAGCCCCTGAGGCCTGAGATTCTTGTGCTTGCCTGTCCTCCCAGTGATTACAATTCAATCCATTATCTGCTCTCAGGACTGGGGTTGCCAGAGATAAACGAAGCCTGGCCACACACTGTAGCCATATTTCACCTCTTTGCAGACCTTTTGGTGCTCTCCTTGCCATCTTCACCCACCCCTTGCAGCTTGCCTTGAAGAAACTTTCCATGTATATTTGGTAGTTTCAAATAAGGGCTCCACTTTTTTTTCTTTTTTTTCTTGTTTTATGGAAAAGGAAAGACATATTTCTTTAGAATAAAATCTGTCAGTCTTCTTACAATCCTTTGACTACAGCAATGCATTTCTGTGTTTCCCCCTTTGCCTTTTTCTAACAAATCAAGCAAGACTTCATTGCACATTTTAAATGGAACCCAGATGATTTGTAAGGATTTTGTAATGCATTGTAGAATATTTGTACATTAATGAGCTCAGGTCAGAATTTTCCTTGTGTCTAGAAGAATGAGCTAACTCTCCCCATCAGCTTTCAGGGGCTTTTAGGCATGCATGAAAAAGACCCTGAGTGATTTAAGTACCTACTGAAAGTCATTCACACAGAGGACCTACTGCACTTTTAAAAATATGGCTTTCTTCCATGTGTTAAAAATCCCAGCTGCGACAGCTGTAGTGATAAGGTGTAAAGTTGAACTCTGCCTTTTTGTAAAACATGACAGTTTTTCTCTGTCTTCTGGCAGAGATGCAATCCACAAAAACAAGTCATTAAAAGATTCATTTGTAAGGATAAACAGAATTGACAAAAAAAGCTGTTTTTTGGAACTAGCATGAAGAAGTACTTTTTTTTCTGAGAGGTGATGATAGATTTCAAAGCTCAGTCCATGCTACCTAATGCCTACACCACAATTCCTTCCCCAATTAGCTGTTTGCAAGGCAGTGCCATCTTCCACTTGTCACATTACAGACTGAATTCAAATGAAATACCTCAAAGAAAAACCTCCAACCTGTCCAGTACTACCGAGCAGAATTCTATTATGTAAATCTACTTCCATATTTTGGGAACAAATGATAGGCAGGATATGAAATGGAAAAATAAATTATATGCACACAAGTAAAAGATCAGTCAGGCAATGTACTGAGGTATCATTAGGGCTGATGAATCACTATTATCATTATAAAAATAACATATAATGCTTCAAATCCTGCATCGTGGTTGACTTCTTTGCTGATGAATATTTATGCAGTTTCTTTGTTTCTTTGTGTGTCTAACAGATGCCAAGCTAAGTTCAATAGACAAATTGCATCTCTGTGAACTGTCACAGCCTTGTCCTTGTTTTTTCTAGCAAACTGAAGTTAAATAGCAAAATAGAATAAATAAACAGAGGTCAGAACCTCCATCTCCCTACAAGATTCAATCAACTGATAAATAATCTGTGGAAGAATTCAGTTCAGATCAAAGAAGGAATGAAATTTAAATCCTCTTTATTAGAAACAAACCCTTGCATATCTACACTCTGAGGATCATAAGTTAGCTAACCAATGTGTTTGTCATAACCTAATTAGTCTTTTACCTCTACTAAATTTCTCCATATTCCTTGTGTCTGTGCTCCTTACCTTCAGTGCAGGATGGGAGAATTATTATACGTGTATGGGGTTTATTAGAAAATAAGGCTTACAAACAAATAAAAAATTACAAGAATGAAGACAAAGATGGCTAGATACTGGTGTTTGGAGACACAAAATCTGAGGTTAACCTCATTTACAACCTTTTTCAATTAGTAATAACTCAGTGTCTTAGCATAATCTTGTTTCCAAACAAACTTTTATTTTAGCACAGTAGTATTTATGGCAGGCAGGTGATTTTTTTTCTTTTTTTTCCTTTTTTTTTTTTGGTGCCTCCAGATGTACAGTCCTATTGATTTGCTTTGCAAGCTTTCTGTAGAAGGTGGAATCAATGTAGCACCATCACCCAAACAACTCTGAAGTAGAATTTATAGATTTGGGAAAATGGCTTAATTGCTGGAATGATGCTTGCAGCTAAGCCTGCCCACTTACACTTGTGCAACTACTGTGCATTATCCAAGTCCCAGGCACCAAATATATAACAGTATATACAAGTAACTGGAAAATAATGTAAATACTTCTGGAATGTCATCATTTTTGTAAGGCATTGCGCAGTATTTAACTGGTGCTCACACAGGGATACCATCTCTGATGCTTGTCCCTAATTCTACCAAGAAAAGTTTTGGGTCTCTTGGCATCTCCTAAGATGCACAAGGCTTCCCACAGCTAACTTCAGCTATATGAAAGCAGAATTTGCCATTTCAAAACCATACCAGGCAAAATTAGGTTAAGGATTTTCTCATCCTTCAGTGCCAACCATTTCTTTCTGCCTTCAATGTGGAAAGTCTCTCCTTGCAAAAGCAGCACGTGGGATTTGGCAGTGATTCGAAGGGCTAAAGAGATACACACCTTCTGAGAAGCAAATAGCTTGGCATCACTTCACTAAGTGATACACTTGCAAAGATCATGGGTCTACTTTGATAAATAGAAACTCACACAAAAGTTGATTCTCCCTTGCCAGCTTGACTGTTGCAGTGCCCATCAGTACAAGTCCTGTGAGCCATTGTGTTCATTTACAGCCCAACCCCTTCTCCAAGGTCCTGCAGTCCCTCTGTTCCAACTTCTTCAGGAGGTGAACTTGCTGATATTTCAAAATGACAAAACTGCAACCAAGCAGTGAGCAAGTTTTGGGGGGACAGGGGTATTGTTTGTTTGTTTGTTTGTTTGTTTGTTTGTTTGTGTTTTCTTGATTTGTTTTGTTTTACCTCGTAATGCAACACTCTACATCTTTTGGGCAGCTTTGCCCAGGAAATTGTTTTATATCTTCACAGAAATCACCACCTGCCATACCCAGCTATACAGAAGGTACAGAGCCTTACCCTGAACGCCTCCTACTTCCATGCTTGGCTGCTGCCAGGATGTTTTCCAGTGCTGCCTTTGCCAAGGGATCCAACAATGTGTAACACCACACCATTTGCTAGCACTTCCGACTCCCGAAGAAAACATTAGGTCTGGAAGCAGAAGAGTGCTTTTATGGGCCAATCTTTTTCTGTTCCTGCATGGTACTGTCTTTAGCCAGTAGCTCTTCAAGTGGCAGCACAAAGTGATTTGATTCACTTGCTTGACCAGTTTCTAATTGGATATAATGAAGCAGTGTGAGATGGCTGTACACAGTCCCTCCAGCACCGCTCGATTATTCCTCACGTCTCTGTGATGAGATCAGCAGGACAATCTCATACATGCCAGGCTCTCCATGCAGCTGACAGTCCCACCCAGCTAATGAGGCTTTACTGCTATTCCAGCACCATTACATTTTTATTCACTCCTTCTTAGATTTATGCTTCATATTTCCCCTCTGCAAGTACCATGTGAGCATAGCAGCTTCTTAATGCAAAACAAATACATAATCTGGTGGTGTGCATTACACATGTATACCTTTTGCTAAAAATCAGATGTTCATTAAATGGATGGTATTTCTGTTTCAAACAGCCAGCATGGTCTGAACAGATACACTGTGAGCTGGTTGCCTAGGCAACAAAATTCCTCAAATTGGAGGGGTCTGTAACAGAAGATGTTTAGCTAACTTTAATTTTGGGGCATGGTTTCTAAAAATCTTAATTGACTCCTTTCAAATGTATTTTATCTAGTGATAATGCTACATTTCAAGCAACAACTATGACAGATTCATCTACTGTATCTCTGCTGCAAATTATAGATATAAAGCACATAAAATAGAGACAAAGGTTAAAGAGTAACTTATTTCACAGTTTGGCAATTGTTTAGATGGTTGAGCCTTGACTTTTGGCTACTACACTTACTGAATATGTGTTTATCATTGTCATTCATATAAAGCATCAAAAATTATTTTTGTCAATTTGACTGTAATTTGGCTATCAGATTTTTGACCTTGTTTTTATTAAGTTCTGTATTTTCTATAATGTTTCTTCTAAGTCTCCCTGCAGCACGCTGCTCTCTCCACATAGCTCAGCACCATGGATAGCGCTTCTCCCTAATCCTGGAAGTGGTGTTGGAGCTATTATCAAGGTATTGCAGATATTTTTGTTTTGCTTCACTCTTTTTATTTGGCTGAGTGTGATGGGCTTTTTCCTCTCAGGAGAGTATGACTGCAGTCTCCCTTAATAACCCCTGCCCCCAGATGGATGTGGGCACAGAGTTTCATGTCAACATGGCTTTGCTGCAAGGCTTTAGGGCTCAGTGCCCCCACAGTGTGGATCCATGACAGGGCAGCTGTGCCACTCCCAGGGCTTGAATCAGTGTCTTAAGGGCTACATCGGACCCTGCAGTGAAGGGGGACACTGCAGAGCACAGCTGTTCCATCAGAGTGAAGGTGGGGGTGGCTGTACATCTGAGGGGATGTTGCAGCACCGTGCTGGGGAGAACCATTTCTAAGGTGTTCCAGCATCACTGTCCCAGGAGTTCATCACCCACAGCTGGAGAAAAAAATCCCAAAATGCTTATCTCCCATTAGTCATTACTTGACTGAGGAGATAGTCTAAAATATTCAGTGTTAGGTAACTTCTGTTGTTCTTACAGCTCAGAGGCCTCTGAAAAGCCAAGCAGGTCATGGCAGCCTGGGCACATCCTGCACGACTGTGGCAGCTGAAAAATTGCTTTCAGAGGAGACTGTGCATGCAAAATTCTCCCCACTCAGGATCTCTTAGGAACCAGGTTTTCTGGCTTTCCAGGGACTTTGAAAGGAATTAAAATTAATAGGAAGCGAGCATTCAGATTTCTTAAGAAGAAGTTTCAAAAGCAAAGGCTTAATGTTTCTGTAGGTAGTTTTTTCCAAAGTGCTTGAGAGATTTGAGAGCATGAGGCTCCCTGCAAGGCAGCAGGACTGCACTCCTCAATCCCTTTAGGGAGAGGATTGTGGGCTGCTTACCCAAAGAAAGATAGAAAATATCTCCCTGAACAAAAAGTTGAGAATTCTCCACCTTGTGTTTCCTTTCTGCTCACCTGGATTATACTGATCTGTGCTTAAAGCAAATGTAGGACTGGGAATCAACCACACATAAGTTACTTCTGCTGTCTGGATTTAGGTTGTTCTTAGTCCTTGTCTGGAGCTGTGGTTTAAGGAGAGGCATGTGTAGTTTTGTGAATTTTAACTTTAGGAGGAAAGAATTTGGCATGCATGTGGTCTGGATAGCAGAAACCCTGCACAGATTATGGTGATATTAATTTTGTTTTGCTTTCTCTTCCAAAATGAAATCTATTGTCCGTCTGAAATTAATGCTGATTTCCTCACTGTAGATTGAAATTTCTCAGCACTTTGTTTCTAGAGCAGATATTTTTGCTTTTCAGCACTGTTTTCCATAGATGCTTTTAAAACCTTTTGGTAAGCAAATCTTCAGTGCAACACATGGAAACAGCCATGTGCACTTGTGCTTGTGTAGTCACAAAATAGAAATTAAACTGATTTGAGGAAATATGGCAAAAATGACCCGTCAAATATACTAAAGTTTCAGTGCAAAATGAAGGCAGTAAAATGTTTTCTGCTCAGCTGAGGTTGCCTTATCTTCCTCTTGCTGGGCACCCATTTGCTCCTTCTCCTGAGGGCAAGTTCTTTCTCACTTTCTTTGGGCTTCTCTAAAAATTCAGACAGCATTGTTTGCTGTTCTCTGCAGACAGATTTTGGCCTTTTAAAGCTCAGTCTTGCTGTATGATTATGAAAGTAGTACTGAATGTTGTGATTCTGGTTCTTTAGTCTTAATTGTCCATCAGTTTTTAGTACCTGAAAATCTCAGTCAAGGGAACTGCCATGGTAGCAGCCTGTCACCAGGACCTCTCAGTGACTCAAAATAAGATGCTTTGTTCCTAAGCCCTCTTTTGCATGTAGCTCTGGACATTTATTGTGATGGGTTCAACTTAGATGAGTTTGCAGGTCCTGTCTTGTTCTTAGAGTAAACAGGAGAGATGGGAAAATGTGCAACTAATTGCCAGCGGGGTAATGAATTTCCTCGTACTTAGAGCTTGTTAATTAAGTTGTGATCCTGTGGGTTGTTTGACTAATTCTGCTTGGAAAAGGGTAGCCACACACCAGAAAGGTAGAGATTCATACCATGCTACTCAGGATTAAAAAGAAAAACTCTGTTCTAGGCTGATACAAAATAAACACAAAGTATAAAGTCTTAGTCAACTGAAATATTTTAGAGCAAACTTTCTATTTTTTCTTTTTAATTATTATTGGTATTATTATTTCTTTGGTGTTAGAATGGTGTTTTAATATATTTTAAAGACAAAAAGGAACATTTGGAAAGCAACAGTGATTTGAAATTGAATGACAGAAGTATTTGTTTAAAGAAAACAAAGCAGAACAAACCAACAACAACAACAAAAACTCAAAAAGAAAACCAACAAAAACAACCAAAAAAATCAACCCAACACACCAGCCTGAGTTGTCTAGATTGTTACCATCCAGAAACTTGTTCCTTCCCTAGACTTTCACTGACATGAGAAGGAGTAAAGGCAAACTGAAAGGTTCTTTTTCTCAAAAAAATACTGTAGTATTACCAGATGACCATTTTTTTCTCCCAAAGCATTCTTTGATAGAAAAAAAATGCTTTACTTTGTGCTTATCTAGGAGCATGTGACATTCATCTGAATTGCAGGTGAGCTCACAGAGGACTACAGATCTTCTGCTATCAGCAAAAAACAGCTTTCGAGTTAGCTCTGCACTGGAATAGCTGAAATCCTCTTCAATCAAAGGCAGTGCCAGCTCAGTCCTTTATGAGAAAAACAAACAAACTGAAACCAATCTGTGGGGCATTTCTTAAATCACATAGCCAGAATTCATGTATAGAGTATTTTAAGGCAGTAAAATCTGCTTGTGGGAAATCCATTAGGGAGAAAAAGTACTTAGGATTTCTCAGTGTCATTTTACTTTGCCTTAATTTTCAAGTGAAATTTGGAATATCTTAATACTTTTTGTAAAATGTGGTAGGGCACAGAATCTAATAACTGGAGAATGGCAAAAAAACTAGGATGGGAGGCAAGAAGCACATGCAGGTGACTCCTGAACCCTTGCTCCTTCCATGGCTTATCTTACCCAGTATGATATGTGCTTACTTGCTCTTAATGGCAGTGGCAGTGGAAAGTGCTAATGGTGCTTTTCTCAGTCTTTTTTCCACAACCCAAATCATCCAACAGGCTGAAGACTTGCCAGTGGGTCATGTTTACTCCCAGAAAACATCTCCTTTCCCTTTATATTTCTAGAAGACTGACATTTCTTGAATTTTAAAGAAAGGTACAACCTGGTGGCCTGCAGTGGTCCCAGCACAGCACAGAAAGAAACCAAGAAGTTTGTCCTGAAGATCTGGTGATATGAAGGAAGATGAAGTACTCAGCGCCAAAAAGTTTTGTAAATCTATGCAGGAATCACTTCAGTCATCTACAAAGTCTCTTGCAGAACAGCTTAGAAATCATTTCTTCTGTTAGATATTTATCCTGTAGTGATTGCCTGAGGAGGAACCACTTCACCAATTTTATGGTCGACGTAGAGTTAGGCCTGGTTGACTAGAGAAGGGTCTCTGCAACCCCCACGGGTAGCCAGCTCAAAGAAATTTTGTCTGTTCACCTGAATGGGAAAAATACCTTTAAAGCCCATTTGTCCCAAGGGAAATAGCTGTGTTTCAGGCAGGTAAATCACAGTTAATGTTCTTTGAGGGGTTCTGCCCCTCTGAGGGGAAGCCTTGCTGAAGGCAGCCGGATCTGGGAATATTTGCAGTGGTGATCTGTTTTCTAAAGAGTCAAACCTGCTTCTTGCTTTTCAGGGATTTTCAGATGTTTGTTCTGTATTTCTTTAAGTTACCTGAGTCCTATGAGGGCTTAGGTCACTCCATCCTGCTCACCAGGATAGGGCACAGGGTTTTATGACCTCGCATGCCCCAGTGGCATCTGTTACCTTTCTTTTGGTATATTTTTTGCTTTCTTTCCCCTTTTCTATGGAAACTTTTGACAATGTCCCCTCTATTATGCAATTCAGCATAACTTGGAAAAAAAACCCTGTTAAATTTTCAACAGGGTCAGATGTCAGGCCTCTTAGAACAAGACTGAATATTTGGCTGGTAATACTTAGCATAGTAGGGGGAAAAATTCCTTTGTGGGGAAGCTTCTTCTAAAATGTACAATACACCCTGTGATTGTGGGTGATATGTCTCTGCACTGTATCCCCAGCATGAAGCAAAGGCAGGGTGACATCAGCAGAAAAAAATCAGCCACCGGTGTGGACTGCCTCTATCCTTTTAGGCAGTTGCATGCACTTCTCTCATTGTGCTGCTCCATGGGTTTCTCTGCAGGAACAAGGCACTCCAGTGTACTTGTCCTCCTGGTGCCACAACAAAGGGACAGTTTAGAGGGAGGCTTTGCTTCTCATCTTGCTTTATTTAATGAGAAGGATCCAGAGCTACCAAGCTGCCCTCGCCTTTGCTTACTAATAACACCTGCATCCTGCTCAGAAATTGCAGTGGTAAAAGATAATATCCACAGGGCCTATGTCATGCTCATCTGTTCCCCAGCAATTATGATATCTGTGGTGAGCCACCCAGACAGTCACTGCACAGCTACAAATGACAGAATTTTAGGAAAGATCTTGTAAAAATTGCTGGTGTGGTGGTCACTTCTCCTGCACCACCTTTAGAGAAGCTGAAGTTGCCAGACATTATATTCAAGAGCTGGACTCCTCAGTGTAGGACTAAAATATTGATGAGAGGTCTTCCAAAAGCCTGGCCTAACTAGTTTTGCCTCTCTGGAGATGAGATGGCTACAAGGGTCTCTGACCTTGTACTTGCAGTTAGGAAAGAATGAAAGAAGCCTTTCCTGTACACCAAGCCTGCAAATGAGATCAAAGGGGACTCAGAGATCAGTGCTTAACAGGAGTTTGGGGAAGAGCAAATAGCAGTTGCTTTTAAAAATTCAGATGTGCAGAATGAAGATCAGCAGTTTCAGAAGATACCATGTTTATCACTGATATTTTATTTTAGTCTTCTGCCCTAGGAATTGACAGTGCTCTAAATGATGGGCAGGCCACTGAACACCCCTTGAAACAAGTGATGAATGGAGGGGCACACGTGTGCATTGTTTACACCTCACAGTACCGAGAGGTGAGTGATGGGCGGAGATCCAGACCCTCCCTCCCCAGGAAGGGGACCTGAGGTCAGAGCCTGGGGCTTTCCTGGCCAGGCACAGCAACACCTGTCCCCAGCTGGCCCCTGTGAGCTGTGAGGGGCAGAGGGGTTGCACTGGGGCAGGCATTGCCTTTGCTCTGTGGTGGAATTCGGAGGGAGAGGGAAATGCTGGAGGTGTTATTTCAAAGCAGTCCCTCCCTTGCTGCTTTGAGGAAAGCAGAGCAGCTGTCAGGAGGAATATCCCTATTCCATATGGCTGCTCCATGTAAATATAGCACTGTAAACAAAGACCTGCCTGGGAATTAATCCCAGCGTCTAAAAATATGTGGGCATGGTTTTGCTGGCTCTTCTACCACTCAGAGAAGTGAGTAATAGAGGCTGGATTATCTGTTTTAAAGAGATTCATTTATATTTTGCATTAAAGTATTCATACTTGCGTAAAAAACAAACCTCATTCCCCCTCCCCTTTTCAAATGACAGTCATATTCTGTTGCTTCTAAAGGAAGTTTGTGTTTGTTTCAGTGCTTTGAAATTAATTTTATATTCAAATAACCCCTTCCTCACTCTTGAATTTTTGAAAACCATAGGGAACTCAAGGGTGTTGGCAATTCCATTTCTTCAAAATGGTCCCATGGTGCAGATTTAGAAGCATTTAGGAGCTGTTTTGATAATCCCTCTATTGAGCTACTTCATCACTTTGGATTCTAAAATACTTCGATGACTCTGGCCTAAACCACTTCAGAACCAGAATTTAGACACTTAAATTATTAGGAGTAAAAAAATTCTACCAGTAATGCCAAAATCCTTCTGAGTGTAGAACTCAATGTCTTTGGCAGCAAATTCATGTCAGTCATGAAAGCAAGTTTTGCTAACAAGAAAATCCCCTCAACTTTGAGAATTAAACTGCCATGATACCCTACAAGTCATATGCTCATTGTAGCAACCTGTCATCAAAGTTCAACACCTTGTTCAGGTCTCTCACACCAGAAAACAGTTGCCTTCATAAGCCAGAAGACACACAGGCATCTCTCCAGAAAAAGCAAAGCATGGCAAATTCCTTCTGTGTCAAATCTCATACAGCAAAATCAAGAAAGAGTTTGAAAGTGGTCCACAAAAGCAGAAGCAAAAATAATTGATGTAGACAAGTTAGATGACCTACTTAATTACACAGTGAATTGGTAATGCCTTTGTTCGTACACTTGGGAGAGGAGTTAAATACAGATCCTGACTTGTATTCTTCAACATGAGAGTGTGGTTGGTTATTTTTTTGTAGAAGGGGAAACCACAGAGTTGGGCTACTACAAACACAGGACCTTCTGATTCTGCAGTGCCCTGCACTAGATAATACCTAGAAATAATTTAGACCCTCATTTTGCCTAAATATGGATGACTACTGTCACAGGACTGGCAGATGGGAAATATGACCTGTGGGAGAAAACTTTTTCTGGAGAGGTAGCCCACTGCCTGTCTAGGCAGGAACATCTCTACCCTTGGTCTGCAGTCTGCCTAAGGGGTTAGTTCACAGAATCATGCAATATGCTGAGTTTGAAGGGACCTACCAGGATCATTGAGTCCAACTCCTGGCCCTGCTCAGGACCATCCCCAAGAGTCACTCTGTGTGCTTGAGTGTTTTCCAAATGCTCCTGAACTCTGTGCTGTGATCACTTCCCTGGGGAGCTGTTCCAGTGCCCAAACACACTATAGGTGAAAAAATCTTTTCCTACCATCCAACCTAACCCTCCCCTGGCACAGCTTCAGGCCATTCCCTCAGATCCTGTCACTGGTCACCCCAGAGAAGAGGTCAGTGTCCACCCCTCCTCTTCCCCTCATGAGGGAGTTGTAACTGCAATGGGTTTATCAGCACCTGCAATTACTTGGTCCCCATTTACCTCAGAGACAGAGCAAGTAATGCAGGGTGTGCACCAATCCTAACTGTGCTGTGAGCCAGGTCCTCACTCCTCCTGTGCATGGGGGGACTCTCTTCTTTGTCTGACCAGTTCATGGGGTGTGATTGCCTTTTCATTGTGGCAGGCACCTCATTGCACAACAGCTTTCCAGCCTGGGAGTGGGAATGGCATGCTCCATTCTGGGGCTTAGGGTCACCTCAGCACTTCTCTCTGCCCTATCTTCCTTGGTTTGGGAGAGGTCCTTTGTCCTAAAGGCTGTGAGTAAAGGCTGGTGAATGTTACATTTTTGTTGTCTTTGCCAGTAGCATTGCTGCAGCCAACAGAGGTCCCATTTCTTCTTCTCATGAACCTTTTCAGAGAGAGGAGGGGGAATTGATTTTCCTGGATTTTCCTTGGAGCTTTCAGCGGGTGTGGCACCCAGGCAAAGTACTCTCTGCTTCCCTCTCAGCTGCCAGGACCCTTATCCTGCAGCCTTCCAGTCCTCCTGGTGTGCTCCCAGTGAAAGTAGATGCTCGTAGGGCTGTAACTGGAAACTCTTCACCAGCCTCTTGCCTCACTGCTGCTTCCTAGAGCATTTTGGTGGGGCAGAGTTTTGCAAAGATTTTTATCTTCTTCAACAGTGCAAGAGGCACCAAAAAAAAAATCAGGTTTTCTAGGTTTTGAAGAATGGCATCAGTAACTTTGGACATCTTTGTTATGACAAGATATCTACTGAGACATTTGGAAGGAGGGGAGAAATACCTAAGTCTAATAACAGTAAACATTTAAGAAAAAAGATTCTGACTAGGTCCTTGAGTTATCCTTTGAGGGTATTATTTTAAGGTAGTAAAAATAAGAAGAGAAATCTTGCTGGTAGTTTGGCCCAAAAAAGAACTACTGTGAAGATAGGGTGATGGATGTGTTTCATAGAATGAATATAAAATATTTTCATGTGTTTGATAGAGTGAATAGATAGAATTTCAGCTACTTCTTGGAGTTGAAATACTGATCTTAAATATGCTTGAAAGTAGGCAGAATATGACTGACTACAGCCCAAGTGAGAGGAGAACTGGGAAGTCCATGTAATGAATGGGAATTTCAGCCAAAAGATGTAAGTCTTACTATCTCATATATTTTAACCTGAACTCAAGTTTTAGATTTTTAAGATCCTCAAAGCAAAATATGGGAAGAGGTCACCATAAACTTATCTACAGTTTGGCAGGCACTGTCTATGTCCACCACTCCATCTGCTTAACCTTCCTAGGAAGCTGATGTTCATCTCTGGGCTTCAGTTAATGAATTTGTTTTATCAAGAAAAACACCTGGATCAGTAGCACTCATGGGGCTGCCAAACAAAAATGGAATTCAAAAATACTGACAGTTGCTCTAATAACCAACAGTCTGCTTTGAAATATTCTTGACACTTCCTTTTCAAATTAACTTGAGAAACATCTTTTTATGTAAAAGTCTTAAGAAGGTTTTCCTGACTCTGGGAGTTTGAAGAGTCTCCTTTGTATGCAGAAAGATGAAGGGAGCTCCTGAGAAAAGAGCCTATAGAAATTCTCATTTTTAGTACTTTGACTGTATCCAAAATAGGCATTATGTAGGTGAAGGCTTTTTGGTTTGTTTCCACTGGTTTTGTTGCAATTTCTTTATAGTTCGTCTGCACTCCAAAAATAAATTTGTTGAGACTCAGGCCAGGAGGAAGTCCTGCTTCATTTCATGTTTGTCAGGACTAGCAGGTAGCCTTGGCCCTGGCATGAGAAAGCTTGAATTATGTGGGATTTTTGGTCAGCATCAGGTCTTCTTATTTGAGTTTCTGGGCTGCTGGGGATTCAGTATATACAATACTTTTTAAGGGGAAAGTTTTGATTTAGTCTTTCCTAACCTGTGTCCTGTGCCAACCACACTCAAGTTCCTCCAACTACGTCATTCTGACTTTAGGCTTACAAACCAGACCTGAAGGCATGCTGTTAAACAGGTCCTAGTAAGCTGAAAGTCAAGTGCTCAGGCTTTTGAAAAGCACCCTAGTTCCATCAGGCCCTGCTCAATCTCCCCATGGCTTTCTCTCAGCCACAAGGCTGATCTGGCTGACTGGAGGGAGTGTGCTTTATGAGAACAGAAGTTGTTAAGCTTGGTGCAGGTGCCTTGCTGGGGAGTGCTCATTGGCTGTCTAAGTGACTGTTAGCCACTCATGTATCCTTTAAGTTCTGTTTGCTCCCTAGCACAAGGGGCTAAGCTCATAATGCCAGCCCAGACCTGGAAAAATGGGCAGTTCTTACATGAAGGACAGCAGGTGCTGCCTTCAGTAGCCATCAGCACAAGGTGTGGAGACTCCAGGGGGAGAAGCACAGGTCAGAGCCCATCAGTGGGAATGTCCCTGACACAGCAGCTCTCACAACACCCAGCCTTGCTGCTCACCCACACTGGGATGGAAGCTCACACTGTGCCCACACAGAAGCCAGGAGGCAGAAACACAGCCATCAACACACACTTCACAGCTGGCAGGTGTTACTCATGGTTTACAGCAGGCACAGCTGTGGGGCTGAGAGCCCTGAACAAGGCACGCTGCTGGGAGGTCACTGTGCCTTGTTGCTGGCAGACTGCACAGACCAGTGTTTTGGCACAGTGGATAACCCAGAGTAACTTGATTTATCCCTGAGGGCACAATGCTGGCTGTTCTCCTTCTGTTCACAGGTTCCCACAGGTTCAGTCACTGGTGGAGTCTCTTCTCTACCCACACAGGCACGGTGTGGGTGGCAGCTTCAAACAGATCCTACTGCAAAGATGACACACTACATATTTCAGTGACTGTCGTGCTCAAGGGATGGGAAAATAACAGCCAGCATACAGAAAAGGAATAGAATAATTTCATATTTTTACAATCTCCTAGTTAGTCATTTCATAACACTTTCCCATTAAGTTACATGCCCACATACTACACATTTAGGTTTTTGACATCTATAATTGAGGAATCTCTTCTGTCTGCCAAGTATTGCTTTTAAGCTGTTTTTACCTACTCCTTTTACTTATTTAAGGACCATTAATTTCTGTAATATTTTTCTGAAAGCCATGAAAGTATAGTTCTCACTTCTAAAGTTGCAAAGATAGCTTAATGATAACAAATTATACTTTACCAGATTGCATGTGGGAAACATTTGGCCTTAATTGAATTACTTGTTTCTTCCAACTCAAATATCATTTGCCAATACATATAATTATATCTAGAGAAACGTATATACATTCTTTACAATTTGTACATAAATATACTTATGGTGAGGTCATTTTGATCATATTTAACAGTGGGCAGAAAACAGTTTCTCTTTGGTGGACTCTGAGACACCTTTGAATTTACACCTTATTTTCTTCTTCCCTATAACTTCAGTCATGGTCATGAACTAAGTGTTGCTCTTTTTCTTCCTCATATAAATATGTAACTGAAATAATTAAAGTTAGGCAGCAACTACCTGTTAATATTTTTGTGGGGGAATTAATTACTTGCTCTCCTGTGATGTTTATGAAAGACCTTTAAAAATAACATGAAACTGGTGTTAATGACCACCTTACTTCCCCTCCTAGAACATCTTCCTCCACAGGAGTCAGATGTTAACAGCATGGTTAGTAGCAGGGTATTTATTTTATTCAGTTTATTAGATATTATTCTTAAAAAACTGTTCACCAGATTTTTATTTCATGGTTTCATATACTGTCTATAACAAGAAAGAGATAAAGTTGATACTTTAAAGTTGTAGTTGCTACATTTAGGGTCAGGTTTTTATAATCTTTTTTGCCTTCACAGGAATGGTTTTAATCCAAGATTTATAATCCTGTGCCATAGTGTCAACTTCAGAAAACAGATGCAACAGTTAAGCCACAGTCATAGACAAGATATGATTATCCTCTACTATTTCATTGGTTTTGGCCAGGATAAAGTTAATTTTCTTCATAGTACCTCATAAGCTTCAATAGCCTATAAGGACCAGGTTCACCTGCTTCTTTTAAAATGTTGCCTTTAATCCTCTGCAATGAAGCAGAGAGCCCCACCAAGGTCATGGAAACTGCTTGGGTTTAGAGCATTTTCCTAGCAGTTGATGGAGACTTACTGAAGCACTTTTTAAGACCATCTGTTCCTGAAATTTGAACTCTTTGTCAGTGTCTTCATTTGTTTCATGATTTAGGAAGCTGTTTTGTGTTGTTGGAGGGGGGCTTCCAGTTAAAAATACTATTAGTTTTTTGAACTTCCAGTCTTTTTCAACTTTTTATCTGGGCTTCCTGGGCTGTAATCTGGTTCCCATTATTGTGATTAGCCTCTGCAGCAGGCCATCATTATTAATTAGAATTAGCAGAGGAGCTCTCATGTGTTCTACTTGCACATCCAGCTTCACTCCCTTAGCTATACCTGTAAAAATGCTGTAGCATCTCGATCTGTAGTTGAGTAACAATTTGAATGGCATTTGTCACACCTCCCTAAAGGTTCTAGATTGTGTTAATGGATGCACCAATATCTTACTCTACCCAACAGCCTTAGTTCAAGTCAACTTTTAAGTGTGCTGAATGTGAAACTGTAAACTGAAAAGCTGAGAAGTAACAGAGTTACTGCTATTCCTTGCTGCTTTGGTAATCTTATTAATTTTAGTGGTACTGGAAAGTCACACTAGTAAAGGCAAGAGTACCTATAAAAATGAAACACACCACTCATATTCCTGCATGTTTTGCATATGTGCCTGATGCAGAGGCAGAAGGGCTGTGCTAGGGAACTGCCAGTGCACTCTGTGATCCTGCCTGGCTCCTACCACCTTCATGGGGCAGGAATGCATCTCCTGCTTGCTCTGGTGCCATGGGGGCTGTTGAAGTGGATGTAAAGAAACTGCTCCTATCACTTGATTATAAGTAGCTTAGTTTAATATTGAGTATGTGTTGAATAATCAACTTACAAGTATAAAAATAATAATGAATTACTAGTTTATAAATATTGTCTGATTGTTAAACACTTAATAATCAGTTGATAAGCACAGAAAATATTGTATAAGTGTAACAAATCACGTTGAAGATGCTGTTTGACTCCTTCCTGGAAAGGGCCTTCTTTTGCAGGGGTGGAGGAGCTGGTTCAGTCTGTGGTGAGTGAGGACAGCAGGGCCAGTGACACTGCCCCACAAATTGCCAAGCAGGAGCCATGAGTGTGCTGGGACACATCATTTCTACCCTTGAAAGGAGATGGGGAGAGACTTGCCCAGGGTTCCTTGAATCCCTGAGGAAGAAGCCAGGCTGCTCTGCTCCTGGCTGGGGACAGTCCTGCCCATCCTTAAGCTAATTAAGGCTTCTGCCCATTTTAGCAATGTGAGTTTTGACAAGGTCATCAATCAGTCACTGTCCTAGGAATATGAACTGCCATAATTGTGCATTGACTAAATGTGAACTAATGACTTAATGGCTATTCCAGCTGTTGGGCACACAATGAATTAAGAGTTAGACACATAAAAACAGTGTGAAAGCTGTCTTTTCCACCAGAGACTCTTTCAGATGTTGAGTTCAGCCTGGTGCATGCTGGCTGCCCTCTTAAACTTTGGGGACCAACATGACTGAACCCACACCTCAGGCAGGGGTCTCTGTCACCTGCCCACCTCCTGCCTGCCTGGAACTCAACACCTTCCCTCCCACTCCTGCCCCCTGCTCAGAAACAGAGGAGTCAATCTCAGTTTCTGAGCCCAAACACACAGGACTTGGTCACTGCTCCAAACCCCAGCCCACCCCCAGGAACATTTTCCCAGCCCCAAACACAGAAGTGGGTTTTTTTTCTGGTTTAGAGCCCTCAAAACATCCTCATCAGCCCACTTTTAAGTCTGGAAAACCCAAAACTTAATCACCATTACCAAGTACAGAAAATACAGGACTGTCTCTGGGTCTGACCACTCTTGGCCTTGAGGCCCAAGGACACATGTCTTCCCCTGAGGCCCACAGCCCACAGTTTGCCCTCTGTTCCTGGAGTCAGATGAGCTGGGGTTTTGCAGCCCCAAAACAGCTTCCTCTGAGCTCATGTGTGGAAAATAGGATTTAGACTAGATGTTAGTGCCTGGGCTGGACAAGCTAATCTGGTTCCAGCCAGGTCCAAGGGCTCCTCAGCTCAGTGGGTGCCACATAAAGCCTTCATATCCAGGAACTTTCCCCTCTGAGAGCAGAAAAACAGAGTAAAACCAACCATGATAATCCATTTCCACATCCAGGGCAGATCATAAGGTTCCCTCAGGGGCAAATATACTGACAGCAGCACTGGATCAGGCACTGAAGGTGTCAGAGCTGCTGTCAGAACACACAGATATGTTGGGAACTGCAATTTCACTGGAAAGCACACTGCTGGGTGCATAGGGTGCTCATAAGTAGAAAAATATCAAGCAAGGAGAAAGAGCAAAAAGAAAAAAAAAAAAGAGAACCTGGAGAGGTCTTTTTAGCTTCTCTTTTTCTAGAGTCAGGTTTGTGCACAGGAGGGTGGACCTATGGAGGACATACACATTGTTATCTGCTTCTTTCTGTGTCTGAAGGACAGACACAACTCAAAGTCTCCTGCTGGAAAAAGGAAATCCCATGCATGGAAGCCTCAGCCCCAGCCAATGATAAAGGAGGAATCCAGAGGTGAGCAGAGGCCAGAGCCCTTCCAAACTGGCAGAATATCACCCAGCCTGGCCTTGCAGCTGATAAAACTCAGTGTGGACAGGGCTTCTGCAGCCACTAGCCTCTGTTCCTCTCTTGCTGGCACATATTTCTTAGGGAGAGGGATAGTTCAGTTTTCATCCCTCCTCCCTGATTCGGGGCAGTGACTATTTCTCTTGACTTTGGAAGACCTCCTCCCTGACTGTTGTGTTTTGGGAAGCAAAGATGTCTTGGGAGATGGCTGTCTCTCCCAGAACTATTCAAGGAATATGTGGGAAGATACTAAAAAACCCAGGGATTTTTGTCCAAACATGCTCTGATTTCACTCTCTTTCTCCCAGAGAGACCAGCTGCTCTCAGGCAGCAAAGGGCAGCAGCCCTGCAGGGCTCTTGCAAGCCCTTAGAGCCCCTAGTTGTCCTCAACTGGGCCCACCCAGCTATTTAAGCTCCAGCTGAGGAGCACAATCTGATGTTATTTCTCCTGCTTGGCTGCTGAGGGACCTGGGTTTCATCTTCGAGGCTGAATTCATGACCATTGTCCTGCATAACATTGCTGGACCAACAGGTGTATGAGGACAGGATAATCACCTTTCTGGTGGGATGAAGAAGTGAAATACTGCAGGAGGTAAGAGGATTTTTTTGTTTTGTTTTATTTTTTTGGACTCTGGAGTTTTTCTTTCTTGCTGCTGAAAAGCTGCTACTGATGTAGGGTAGCCTGGCTGCTGTTGTCACAGGGCTCTGTCTTGTCAGCTTGAGCAATTTGCTTTAGTGAAACTGTTCCTCTGACCTCAGGTGTGTAAAACTGACAAGGTAATGTAAATTCGACTTAATTTGTCCTTTCCAGTGGCCCAGGAGGCAAATTCTCCTTCTGTGAATTTCTGCAATTTCTAGCATGGAAAGTCTTCTTATGAGAGCAACTGGGATTTTTGGTAGCCTTGACCAAGTTTGGAAAGGTTTGCATGGCACAGCCAGCAACTGGAATCTCAGTGTCTGGTACTCCAGTTTTATCCAGCTGGGGAAAAGGGGCTCTTATGAGTATGCAGTGCTGACTTCTGTGCCTGATTTTCTCTGTCTCATAGAACCTTTTGTGAGAAGAAGGTAAAGGCACAATTCTCAAAAGAGTCCTGTGTGACCTGTATTTCCCTGTCTCTTTACCAAGGTTGTGGAATATCACAGCTACTGAAGCTTTGGGGCAGTCAGACTTTGAAAGGTGTAACCTGCTTGCAGACCAAAAGTTGTATTATTTATTTCAGAATTAAAACAGGACATGTGCTTTAGATAACATGAACAGAGAGCTTTTGACAGCAGGAAGGCTTAAGTTTGATTCCAAAGAGAAAATCCTTTCATTTTACAAATGGCTGTCCTAATTTTCACTGGAGGATTTAATATCAAACAAAGTCTCTTGCAAAACCTTTGAGGTGGCCTGTAATGAACACCAAAATTGCAGTTCTATTGTTGCAAATAACTTCATCAGTTAAGAGATCTATTTCTTGTTTGACTTCCCACCTGCCACTTTGTTCTTAAAATCTGAATGAAAGTCCTCCTTCCAAGAAGAGATCTTCCCACCTTTAAGATCAAAAGGTGGACTTAAGCATGTATTTATGAAGGTGGTGCTTAGCATGAGCTGTGTTTTCAGAGTTTTGAAACAAGGGTGAGAAGTACATTCTCTTATTTGCTGAGCATTAGTCTTGCAGTCTTAAAATCCCAAACAAGATAGGATTTTGAAGCTGTTTCACAACTGGAAGGGAACATGGTTGGAAGACTCAACCTCTGTGTATGAGAGTCTGGCAGGGGAGCTCTTGCTTTAAGTCAGATGAGTTTCCTGCCTGCATTGCTGAGAGCTGCTGTGTGAAATTTCATGGTTTGCTCGTGCTGACAGCTGAGCTTGATCCCAGGATGTGCTGTTGCCAAAGTCTGTAGAGACACTGGCTGTGCTGTCCTTCCTGTGAGTGAGAAACAGTGTCATGCCAAAGATCTGAACAGACATGGACAGTGAGATGGTAAAGGAACAGCTGTAGAGACTGAAGGAAGAAATGTTATTACTGATGCTTTTTAGCACTAATAACATCCCAATCCAGTTATGTCTCATATATATCTGGAAGTAAGGTGCCAGATGCTCACATTATCCTGGAGTGAGGGAGGCATCAAGGGTGCAGGTTTGGAAGAGGTGAATGGGCATTTGCTTTACATTATGCTGTTTACTGGTTCCTGGCTGTCTGGCCTGCCTGCAGAATACTCTCTTGTCTGCAAAAGTGCAATATTAAATTTTGAGTGGACAACTGAGTGTAACTTATAGTGTTTTCACACCCCCTTCATTTTAGGTTTGCATAAAATGTCTTGTTTATTTTCCTGATTATTCACTTCAACTGTACATATGATTAAAAATAATGAATGTTATTAATTTTTATCATTAGTACCATCATTACGCCTACTCATATCCTTTGATATTATTGCAAAAATTATCTTTAATAGTTTTAATAGGAGCTATTCCCCAGGCTAATGAGGATATAAATCAAAGTATTAAACAGGGTAAAAAGTAAAGTTTTGGACCATATTCTGAAACTGAACCCCCTCTATGCAGTGGATGCCTTCAGGTTTTGCTCAGCAGAATATTTATATACATCTCTTCCATGTGTGAGATGGCGTTTAAATTTGACTGACATCAATTAGACTGTGGCAGCAGGGAGACAAATTCAAAGGCAGGATAAGGAGCATGAAGGATGTTGCTGCACTCTGTTTTTGCAGAGGTCAGGAGGTCTTATGCCACTGGCTGTAACAAAGTGAGGTCTACTGAGTACTCCAGGGAATCCCACCTGAAGGACTTCAGCAGGAAGTACAGGGCAAGAAACAAGTAGATACCAGTCATAAAATTCCATAGGAGCATGCAGTAGAATTCTCTGTTTAATTACTAGGATTCCATCTGTTAAAGCTGAGACACAGCAAAAAGGAATAAATAATCTCTCTGGTAATCTTCCAAAGAATATCTTCTAAACATGGGAAACCATCTCTGCCCTCTTATTGTCCTCTGTTGCTTTGCTGTTTGTAGCAGAGTGCAGCCTAGCAAGGATGTGATGCTGGCAAGGGATCAGAAAGTCAGGCTGGTTTCCTGTGCTTTTTTGTTTTATTGGGTGTTTCACCCATTAATTTTTGCAAGGCTTTTTTTTCTTTCTTTGCAGTAAATATTGAACTAAAGATCACTTTGTACAGCACAACACTCTTGCCAATATGAGCAAAAGCAATATAGCAGATAATACTTTGGCATGTTCTCTGTGTTTCTAAAATTTCCTGTTCAGACTTGAGTTCCCTGCTTTAAGAGGATTGCAGACTATTTGCTACGGAGCAGAGTCTGCTAATAAAAGCTTTTCAGATACCCAGTTTAAACTAATTGTTGCTAGTCTTGTCACAATTTTTGGGGGGCCAAGGACATTGATGCACTTCATGGGGGAGTCTGTTAATGCACTGAATGAAGCTGCTAGAAAGCAAAAGCCAACAAGTGCAAAGAAAACAGAGTTGTGCCACCCAGCCTATTGCTGGCTGAAGACTGAGCAATTTTTGGCTTCAGGGACTTTGATAGGATTCTGCTGGCTGCATCTCTGAGGTGTTGGTTTTCTCCTCCATTCTGTGATGAATCCCTTCCCTGGGAGGACAGCAGTGGTGACAAGAGTGAGAGGTTGTAAAAGGGGTAAAAATTTGTATGACCCTTACTCTAAATAATTGCTAGGTTGAAGACAGCTGCTAACTGGACTTCAGTCTGATCCAGAGCGTATCCTCATAGTTTCATGCTCCTAGGCTCTGAGAACAACTTGTTCCTCAGCAATTTAGGTACCAGCCTTTAGGTAGGTAACAGAAAACAGCCTAAGCCTGGTGAACTGGAGCTGGATCCCACCTAGAACTGTTACCAGCAGTGCTGGAGGCAAGAGGCCATTGCAGGGGGGTGACCAGAGCTGTGACTTGGCTAGGGCCATGTTGCAAGCCTGCTGCAGTCAATTTGAACCTGAGTCCGTGGTGCCCTGAGGCAGCATGAGAAGCTCCCCCTGCTCCTTTCAGTCTGCCACTCCCTGTTTAAGGGAATATATCCTGCTCTGTAAGTGCTCCCCTTGCACTGGGATAAGGCACATGGGGGATAAATGCTTTCAAATCTGTTTGTCTTCAGTAATGGGCTGTAATTGAGGCAGGCTTGAAAAACTGATTTTTAATGTTGCACAACACTTCTGCTGCGTTGTTGGCGGTGCTTTTTTGCAAGAGGAGATGAAAACTATAGAAGGAAATGGGCGGAATTACAGATGCATTTTCGCTTTGCCCTTCGTAAATGAGGTCTTCAGTGTCAGTCATCTTTCAAAGTGCTTGATTGTGTATAATCGTGTGTGTCTGCCTGGGAGCACGTCCCGTTTGAACAGCAACAGCTCCCTCTGTCTGCCTCGAGTAACCCGTGGGCTGTTGCACTTCACCAGGTGATGCCACTCTCTTGTTCCCTGCCCAGTGAGATTCCTGCTCTCTAGGCATGTTTGCAGCTCAAATGGATTAACGTCAAGAAGATTTGAGACTTTTCTGTATACTTTTAGGGGTGGCTGTAAACTTTTTGCTGTTCCTTCCCCTACCAGTTTATGAATGGAACAACTGTTTAAAAAAAAAAAACGAAAGAGAGATGGGGGTGCAGCGGCTGCATTAGTGGGAGAGACTATTTTCGCTTGAAAGTGAGCTTTGAACAACCTGTGAATTACTGTCACATTGAACGCGTCTCTGGAGATTTGAAAGTTTTATACCCTCTTCCAAAGTGCTGCTATTGTCTGTGTAACAAACGTGAACTGAACTGTTCTGTTAAAAGTAAGTCATGCACACTTAAGAACATAATAGTAGCTCAGCGCTAACAATGCAGCTACATTCATCTCGGCAAACTGTTACTGTAGTACAACTGAAGCTCCAGCAAACCATTTGCCTTGTGATGAAGAGCCAGCATGCGATTAAAGGCATGTTATTAACATTTCCTGGCTCTCTTCTGCTCTGACATTTGTCCTCTATGAGGTTTTTTTGATCACAATCTCAGCAGCAGACTTTGCTGTGCATAGCACTTGAAGGTTTCACAAAGCTGCCTACAAAGGATGCCTCACATCTCATCGGGTATTTGCTGCAATAGGTAGAGGAGAAACAATAGCTTGCCTGAACTTTGTTTTGGATTAAAATATTTTGCCCAAGAACTCCGTTTCATTGTTAGTTTTTATTCAACATATGAAAATAGGGCTCCAGCTTTAAAGTACAACACAGATGATAACTCGATGTATCTCTATTACTAGGAAGATATTTGCAGTGGTTTAGGGGGTGGAGTTTATTAAGATGAAAAGCAAAAATTCTTATTTTCCACCCCAGCAAATTTTCTCCACAGTTTGAGGGAGACGTAGTCCAGCCAGAATGCTCTGGGTTTAAGTGACACATAGAGGTCCTTCAGGCTGACTGTAGTTCCTGTGATCTTTTGCTGGAATATTTCTGAATAAATCTTTCAGTTCTGGAGTTTCAGTCTTCGAGAGATTGTCCTCTTAACATTGAATTCTCAACTGGATGGATGAACACGTTTTTCTTTTAGGTTGCTGTTGCCTCCTTACTGAATTGGAATGGGGTACTTTCAAAAGTGTTCCCCAAGAACCCAGATTTTAAAAAAAAACAAACCCACAACCAAACCGAAGCAGGAATTTAAAAAAAAAATTCAAGCCAACACCAGTTTGCTGCCACTCCTGAATTCTGCTTTTGGAGTGAATTACCAAGGTTGTCTTGGCATGTGAATGCATGGTCAGAGGTTAAGGAAAGTGGCACTGAATATGGAGTTCTGTTTCATGGGTGGCTCAAACAAGTATGTAGGCCTATACTTGAGAAAAACCTTGCATAAGAAAAGACATTTGTAGAGTCCTGTGGTCTTTCACAATCAGGTCTGAGGGATGCATGTAATTTGTGGAAGACAAGGCTTTGTCATAATTAGAATATGCTCACAAATTTTGATAGTGTACACCATTAGCTACTGAAGCTGCTTTAGCACCCAAATCTCTCTTTGGATGTGACAGTCCCACTGTGGATGCTCTTGTCAGAGGTTCCTTTCTGGATTTAACTCTTATACTTCAGGCTTTCTGTAATTATACATATAAAATAAAATCACATCAAATTCAAAAGGTCACTTCAAATTAATGATGCACATTCTTCTCCTTCAATACATGTTGTCAGGTTCAATAAACATTCTGGAAGGAAAAATAGTAACTTCTGGGGGAGTGGGCAGGAACCTAAACTGTGCAGCTCACTGAGAGTCCATTAAGCCCCAGGGTACATGGTTAAATTAGTGATTTGACCATTGCTGGCTTTCCAGCCAGTGGCTGGTGCCTGGCCCTTCAAGTGCCTTGGCCTTTTTTAATTGTTTGAGGCCCTCTGTCCAGCTGCTGCTTGCCAGGAGAATGACTGCAGGCCAGCTGAGTGGCTGCAGTCCTGTCACTCAGGTCACCCCAGAGTCACTGTGGAAGGCTGCTAATCCCTTCTCCCCATGTGCCAGCTTGAGCTGAGCCTGAATCTGGTGCTGTGCCCTTGGCCAAGTCCAGTGTGGTGCTTTGCACTCCATGGAGCTCTCTAACAGGGACAAAGGTCCCTCGTATTGTTTCCCATAATCAAAATATTAATTTCCCTTTGCAACTTTTCTGAACCTCTGCAGTTTCTCCAAGTGAAGCTCTCCTTAATGCAAGCTCNCTAGCCATAATTAGAACAAGTTTTATTCTCCTAAAAGAATTCTAGTCCTATGAATCATAGTCTTGCTACACCCTTCTAAAAGCTTTAATGTAAACTTGCCCAAAGAAAGCAGCACATGGTGACTGCAAGACAGGATGCTTATATGTAAGAAGTGATGCTGCTGTCAGTGGTGTGGATAACAGACCTGCTGGATAAAGCAAGGGGAAATGCAGGAACAGCCCCTTGTTAATGGCATAATGAGGACTGTGGGGCTGGGTGGGCTACTCTGTGGTTATTTGTATGTTTTCAAAGCCAACAACTTGGTGCCACCTGCTATTCTACATGCAAAGTAGCTCAGTCTATGGAGAATCCTGGTTTTTTCTGTTCACAAATGACCTCTAGTAACACCACTGATTGTGTGAGGCTTGGTATGCTTTTGAGAGCAAAGAGCAGATGCTGTAGGGGAAAAGATACTTTGCTGGTGTGTACCAGTCAGGTGAATATACCCAGACAGATTGGAAAGATGAATTTAGGATACAACCATGTTGCCTGTGCTGTACTACAAAGGCAGATGTCTGGCATCTCCTTCCTGTTGTGTTGGCATTAATTGGATAAGCACCTGCTGGTTACCAAGCCCAGCTGGCTGGCCTTTGGGATCAGGGGTCCCAGAGCAGCCTTGCTGGCTGAAAAACCTGGAGAGGCAGCCAGGAGGCATTGCAGCCTGTGTGCTTGGGCCTTGGGTGCCCCAGTCGTTAAAGCCCAATTTAACTGGTATTTTGGATCTCTCCTGAAGTATTTGAGTAATTGGAGCTGTACTGTTTGGGTGGAAAAAAGATTGGGTTTGTTTCTCAGGTCAGTGAAAACTACGTGGCCCTTCCAAGGGCAAATGACTGTAATTCCCAGCTGGTTTGGTATTCAGGGCTTTGAGGAGCATTTCTGTTGGCTACAGTGACTAAGGGTTTTAAGATCCTTCTCGTGGGCCTGGAACTTTGTTGTGGCACTTAAATTCTCCATACATGCAGGTAAACCAGGAATAGAGGTTGTTCAGACCACATATCTTCTGAAGGATGGAGGGGAGAAATGTTTCCCTCATGCCCATTTGATGGTGAGCATGAGTGAGCCAGGGTGAGCCCATCTGTCCCTTAGAAAATGCTTCTGCAGTGATGAGGGCCACGGGCACTAGAAGGGGAAAGAGATGTGTCCAGGGACAGTGTCTGAGCTGGCCTTTGAGAGCATCTCCTGGCTGGTGGCACCAGCACCCGGCTCTGTGGCACAAAGGTGGCAGGCAGCAGTCCAAGCTTGTCAGCTGCTGCAGCCAGCAGGGAGGCACTGGGCTGGCACCCAGCCTGTCTGCCACCTTTGGGAAACACCCAGTGTTTAAATTCCAGCCCTATGTACCAGGGTTCCCACACAGTCAGGGCACCGTGTGGAGCACAAATATCAGCTGAGGTTCAAACTGGAGGAATAGACAGAGGCCTGAACCAGCCTCTGGTTATTCCATGAGTGCTGCTGCCCCTGGCTTGCTGTTTACTCATCTGCACCTGCAGCATTGAAAGCTGCACAGAAATCCTGTTCAGCCTGAGCCAAAAAGTATAGCTAGGCTTTGTGTGTACAGAGGGCTTTATAAAGGTCATGAATTGAGCTTTTGTGCCAACCTTTTTGTGATTTACTTCTCATTGTTTCTCTTTCTCCAGGAATTCCTCCTCTGAATTGCCATCTGCCAGCTCTTTTAACAGAAAATCTGTGTTGCAGATTTTCTATTAGCACTCTGCTTTTGTGCAGGAAAGCTGTGGAGGCCTCCATGTGTTTCTGTATCTACTGGAGTCATGCTGAAGGGCGACTTGGTTTTTGGAGGGGAAAGAACAATTAGCTCCCAATAGTCTGCAGCACTGGGTGTAACCTAATTGCTAGGACAACAAGGAAACCCAGGGTATGAGTGGGATTGCTGGTCCAAGCACAAAAGGATTTGGTTTTACCATTAGTTTTGTGGTTTAGGTCTGTGAGGGGTTCATTCAGACTCATTCATAGGCCTTCTGTTACCAGTTCTATTTTTAACTACTTTCACTCTAATGCCATGGAAAAGGATTAGGCACAAAAGACCAGTTGCAAAGATGTTTCTTGTGGTCACTCATTATAACTGGAGTTAGCTGCTGTGCTCAGACCTGCAGAATGCTGAGTCAATAGACTAACATGGTTCTGTCTCACACGTCGGTGATAAACACTGTAAAATGCTCTTTTTAGGATGCTTTTGATTAGTAGTGATGGCAGTTATGGCAGCCTTCATGTGTATGTCTTTCAAAATAGTCACAGTGACTATGGCACACTGTCAGCATTAAAAATTCCTCATAATTCTACCCTTGAAAGCAGCAACCAGCATCTCCTTCTGTGGAGTGGAGTGAGGGAAGCTTCTTCTCCTGAAAGTCAGTCAGGTTTTGGTTTAGGAGCTGTGATGCACTGATTGTAAATAGAAGACAGCAATTTCTACTACTTGTGGTTTCTACTATGGCAGAAGAGCAAAGACAAGGCCATGCAAAGCAGGAATCCTAGGGAAGGATTAATTTGCCCATCTGTGGGACAAGTGTCTAAGTAATGTTTTAAGCTCCCTCTGATATGAGTGGGTTATCTGTGAGAGGGGCTTGATTTCTTTAAAATAACCAACTTAGCCTAGACTTTTAGCCATTAGCACTAGTAAGATGATCATCATTTGCATATCTATATTAAGATACAAGCTGTTCATTTTTTCCAGTTTTCCATTCTTAAAAAATGACAAGATTTCAGAGGATATTCTAGCAAAAGTAGAAATAGGAGTGTGATGTCTCCACTCTCTTATCCCTTCCTAATGCCAAAGCCCACTTTGCAGGCGGAAGCCTGAGAATATTGGTGAATTCTGGGTTGTGTTGCACCCCAAGAAAATACTGACTGTCCATATATTTGAATAGTGAAATGCAAGGGAAATATTATTAAATAATGACAGGTGTCTGCACAAGGTAATCCTCAGGGAAAATGTACTGCATTCCTTGAATGTCAATAAACCCCACTTTATACTTGGAGGTTTGATGAATAAATAAAACCTTGGGTTTGTTCTGACAGGTGGTATCTCATTTAGTGCTTCTCCATGAAGGGTCAGACCTCTTTGCCCTTTTTATCTCTTGAGGTCTCTGAATGCCAGTTGGTCCCTGGTTTCATTTTACACACCTGTTTTGAGACACGAGTTAATGTGCTGCCATCTAAATGTGAGTCCCTCAGATTGACTTTATAAAAGGTAGGCTGTGTCTCAGGAAGCTGTGTTCAGCTAGGAGAAAGAACTCCAGTTTGGAGGTGGTATTTATTAGGCAACCTAGTATCATAGAAAATTGGAGGGGCACCAAAAATCCTGTAAATAAAAGGGGGACCTATGAAGGCTTCAGCTGACTTTGCTGAACTTGACCTTGTGTCCTTAAAATGAGGAGCCAGGCACAGCCTTGAGATCTCCAGTTTAAAAATTAGTTTTAATAGGACAAAACAGGTAGTTTACAAGAATATAGTGATATAAATTTTAAAAGATTAATTATGAAGGTTGAGAGAAAGTAAATGAAGCTTTGTAGACAAGTAAGGCCATACTAAAGATGCATTTCATTTCTTAGGTTTGGTGTGGAGTTTATGGCGGTTTTTATTTCTCCCAGTTAACACTGCTTTATTCTTCTGGGGTAAAACTGAAGCTGAATCATAACTTTGCTGAGTTCCCAAGATCAGCCTAGAACTGCAAGTTGTAGCTGGCAGGGTTTTCCATACCAATTTTTACATTATTTCCCCTTTACTATCACAGCTAAAACTCTTTTCACTTTCCAAGGTAGAAGAACCTTTGCGGGGCTCAGGTTTTAATGCATAATTCAACCTTCAAAGTCCAAAACAAGCATGCAGAAATCAAAGGCTTGACATGAAGTAAGTTATTTGATTCTGCAAATAGCAGTGCAGTGGTTCTTTCATTGAAGAGGCTGTATTGCCTTTAGGATTTACTGTAATTGAGACAGTCATTTGCTGGATATTGATAATTCAGCTACTGCCTCTCTGGAAAAAGTAATTCACTAACTGCTGTATAACAATTTTCTCAGGAGTTGTCCCCCAGCAGCCTACATGCTTTTCTCAGAGTGTTATTCTTTCAGTTTTACATATGTTAATATATATTCTTTTTCTTTTGCAAAAGATGCCCAGCAGTAAGTGGCATTCTCATGCTGAAAACCAGTATTTCTACTTTAAATAGTCTACTTTAAAATCCTGCCAAAGCAAGGAGCAGGGCACTACACACGTGTCCAGGCCACTGAGCAGGCATCTTCCTGTGCTTGCTGAGTAAGACTGGATGGGAGTGAAGAGAGAAGATGAGGCTGACAGCTAGGCAGAGCCACCTGCCTCAGGAAATGAAATCTTGGGGTCAGCAATTATGATACCATCTACCTAATTCCCTATAACTAGGGCCTGGGTTTTACACATTAGAGCCTGAGAATTTCCAGCTTCACCAGAATTTTTATCAGAATGTTGTTTTCCAGCATTTCTATCCCAGATGTATCACGTTAGATTGTGTCTTGATTCCAGTTTTGCCAGCTGTAATGTTGTCCCATGGGTTCAGGTGTAAGTGCTGGCCCTGCTGCATGCAAGTTTACAACTCAGACAGGAGCTGACTGTTGTAACTTTACCTCTCAGACTGGAAGTCCATAATCCTGGCCCTAAGGTGCTGGTTTGACCATGCTTGTCTTAAACCTTTCCTTGAGCATATTCTGGTGTCTCCAGCCATAACTGTTGGTGGGGCTCAAGTGAGGCCATCTTTTTCCAAGCCACATCTTCAGCTCTTGTGTGATTTCTGGGAGGAATAGAAACCTGGACCCAGTAGTAAAAAGACAAGATGCAGGCACTGCAGCAGTGGGGATCACTGGAGAAGAGGCAAGTCTTTGCAGGTCTGAGGTACACCCAGCAAGGCAGGGACTGGCTCCATAAAAGCCCACTGGACTCTCTGTGGTTCCATGTTTAAAAGGATACCATGCATGAAAGGGCTCCATGTTCCTACCTGAGACTGACATGCCCCTTTGGTGTCCTGCCTGGTGTGTGGAGAGATGGGAGAGACGAGTTCCTGCTGCCTCTCCTGTCTGGGGCGGGTGAATCCATGGCGGAATTCACAGACGTGCCGAGGCAGAGTCCTCAGTCAGTTATAAATCATTGATGCTTTCTCAGTCCTGTGCTTCTCAGACTTCAATAATTTCATTGTTCCAGCTGAACAGGAGTTTTACCTTGTTAAATTCAGGGAGTGCCACTGATGGCAGCAGTCTTTTATCCCATCCTTCTCATTTTCTGACAGACCCATAATGAATGATTAATCTCAGTGTGTTGCAAAGGGTTCAACTACCTGTTTCTTTTTCCTGTAATAAAATATGTGCTGTTTGACTGATTGTGCAGCACCTGTATTTGGATTTTTTTCCATTTAATCTCTTTTATATTGTGAACCTACTTAAAAAGCTGTACTATAACTGTGGAAAATGTAATTTTTTCCCCTACTGTCCCTTTTTATTTTTAAGGAACTGATTTCACTATTTTTAAAGCACATCAGTGTGCAGGCCTTTACCACCCATCCATGCTAACACTCAAATTTATTTATTATATATATATATATATATATATATATATTTCACAAGCCTTTGTGACTTTTGTCAAAAATCAAAGCAGACAGAAAAACCTTTAAGTTACAAACCCAGATTTCATGAAGGTATCACAATAAAAATCAAATTTCTCCTGTCTATTCATGGTCTAGAGCACATTCTCCAGGGGTGTAAATTACTACAGCTCTGTGGGGCTGTGGTCTTCCAGAGAAGCACATTTTCTGACATGGATGAATATTGGAATCATGTCAGTTATTAAATAATTCAAGGGCATGGAAACACTGGGTCCATTGATTTGTTATTTTTCTTGAAGTCATTTTAAAAAAGAAAACAATTTTTTCACTGTTCTTTTTCGGTTGAAATACTGAAAGCACAGTAAGATGCAAAATGAGTTGTAAGGAAACATCTTCATAGGAGGCCTGATTGCTGTTGGGCCAAGAGCCTGTATCTTCATTTGCTAACATATCATTCATGTCGAAATAACACTGTAATTTTATGTTGGAAGTTCAGCACTTGCTATTTAATATTGCATAAACTGTATTGCAGGTTCTCAGTACTAAACTTACTATAATAGCTGTATCCAATATATACTTGCTTGGATAGTTTGAAAGTCTAGTGGATTTTTTGCAGCAGTTTAACAAAATCATTGCTGACAGACTTGCTGCAGTGTGGTTTGTCACAGATTAACTCTTTGGGTAACTAGAACTTTACAAGTGGCCCTGAAATCCCAGTGACCTGCTTGAACTTTCATGTCCTCAGGAAAGGAGAGGAAGATTTTTAACTTGTTGTGTTACCTCCCTGGCACAGGGACTTGCTGGTCTGTTATTTTGCTTTTCTGCCTCGTTGAAGTGCTGTCCGGTAAACTGGTGGTATTTAAGGCCAGGAAATGTGTGGAGATCTTTTTAGTAATTGTGATGTGAAGTTTTGTTTGTAGCAACTCCCCTGCTGTCTGTATAACTACCCTTGGCATTAGTGATGATTTTCAGAAACCTGCAGCTGATGAAACGCTGAGATAATGTACATTTTTCCATCACTTATGTTCAGATAGTACAGATGACCTCAGAGGTATCTACTCATTTTATGGGCACCCTACCTCTGAAGTCATTAGTGCTTAATTTTCACTGCTGCTTGCACTCAACAACGTTAGTGTGGCTTCATGAATTACTAATGTGGTGCTTAAAGGTGAAAAGTAAAGACCTCATCAAATTCTGGATATTTGCATATACATTGCAGATAATTAAGTATCTGAGAGGCAATGCTTTTTTCCTCTCTCCCTCCTTGCTGTTAGGGTGTTCAGTAAGAGAATCCATTTAGTATCTCTTGCTGCTGAGGATTAACCTTTGTTTAATGCTGTCCAGTTCTATATGGTGTATCACATGCTGCATTAACCCTCATTTGCAAAGCAGCTTCTTGAGTTCCATCATGTTTACACTGGCAAGATCCAAGGGGTAATTACAGAGCTCCTTCGAAAGAAATTAAGTGCTGTGGATGAAGTCTTTCCCAGTAAATCAGAAATCACATATCCTGTTCAGTTTCAGAACTCAGGGAGACCCTCTGTTTCTTTTCCCTCTGAAACTCTTCTCCATCAAATCAAAAGCAGTTCTTCAAAGCCCTGAAGTGTATACTTAGCATTACACTCTTGAATTCAATAAGGCACTTCTGCCTTTACTAAGCAGGCATGTCTTTAAACAAAGCACTTAAACACATGCTTAATTAGTTATTGAGACAAGAGGCATGGTCTATGTATTCTGTTCCCATTTTAAAAAGGGGATTTTTTTTTCCACAGCATATGACTTCTTTAAGAAAGAAACATAATTCTAACTGGAGTGATTTTGTTTTTTTCTTTTTCAATTGCATTTCAATTCAGTTTAGATAAAAATCATCTTTTAAGAATAAGTCAAAAGTTTAAATGCCTGTTTTGCCCAATCCCTTTTGAAATCCTGTTCAGACATGCAGCTTCTTCAAAATAAATAATTGTGCCCAAAGATATGTTCATCAGGAAAATGTTTTTAGTATCACCTGAAGAAACCAAATCACAGATGTTTCAATCAAGGATGATTTTTTTTTTTTACTTAAAAAGAAAGGCTTTAAATTGCCTGCTCTGCAGTATCATATGCTTGCTTGTAATTTAGTGCCTTCTCCAGTGAAAAGTCACAGGGATTAATTTCTTCTGGAATATAGAAATTATTAGAAAATTAAAAATCCATATAAAATTCTGTGGTATTTACAGAATACCAAAACAATTTAAAATAATGTTTAAATTATTATAATTTTTTATAATCATATTTTAAACATTTTCTCTGAAGTCTGCCATAGAGTAGGGGGTGGGGAGTGTGAAAATTGCACTTTGGGTTATGTTCTATTTGGTTTTTTTTAAGTTTTTCTCTTGATTAAGGACTGATACACTTGTGTGCATGGGCACTACACAAACCATTATTTGAAAGAGGAACTGTGAGGGATTTTAGCTCCTGCCCATCTGAGCTGATTGCTTCAGGGACAGAACTGTGCTGTTCTCCATCTGTCCAGTGGCAGGTGACATAACACACACTATGTAGACTCTGTGGACATTACAGTCACCACTGGTGGGTTCCAGTGTCATGGTGAAAATCACTTTTTAGCAACAAGAGCAATGCATTCTGAGTAAAACTGATTGTTCAGAACTTCAGTGGAAACTCCTCCTGACCTGGGTTTATTTGAAACAGATGCTAGAGATTTTCAGATGGAGCTACAAGTTCACTGAGTGTTGATACAGAGATGGAATCATTTGTTCCTGAATCTGTTACAATGAGGTTCAGACTTGGTCACAGAGTAATTTAGGGGCATTCATTGTCAGCGTTGAATGGACATCATGCATTATCTGGGAGAGTTTTCACCTCTGATTCACCGAGCTGTGTCTGAACTGTGAGCAAGGGCCATAGGGTTTGAATGTCCTTTTAGGTGGTTAAAACACTAGTCTGGCAAAAAAGCCTGCTACAGATCTGGAGTGTAAACTCCATCAAATGCAGAGATATTCTTGTTCCTTCCTAGCTGTCCTGGAAGACAACAGGGACAGAGGTCTGTGGCTCTTCCAAAGATATACGGGTATTTTCATTGTTTTTGTTGTAAGGTGTGCAAAGAGCAGTTTGCATTATAGACAAATTATATTCCTGAAAGAGATGATTTGCTGGAAATACTTCATACTTATGTAGAAGTTGTCAAAACCACTTCATAGTTAAGAGAATGCTTCACTTAATTTTCCTCCTTCCAATTTGTGCAGACATTTCTAAGTTAACCTCCTGTTTGAAGCAGAAATAATTACTTTTCTCTTATTAATATGAGATTAAGCAGAAATAATTGTTTTTCTCTTATTAATATGAGGATGTAGGTCTGCATTTGCCAAGAGTTCTTTTTATGATGCATGAAGATATCGAGGTGACTCAATCCTATGAAAAAATTAGGTTTGGAAAACAGCAGTTAGCTATGCTTTGTTTTCACATTCTCATATTCCCCAGGATAGCTCTCAGTTGCAGCTGCAGAGGTGACCTATCACCTCTTTGTAGGAGGCTGCAAGATCTTCATTCACCTCTTTGTCTGTGCCTCTTGCAACATCTTTGGGAAGCAAAGGAGTGTCATTATCCTAAATCATTTGTCCAAGATCACAGAGGAGGTGAGTGATGGAGCAGGATTTGATCCCATGCCGGCACTGTAATCTCTCTGCCCTGTCACTGCCTATGCTTAAAAGACTTTAGGGGCTGACAGTAAAACCTTTGGAATGCTGCTTTGCTGTAGAGGATTTGTCCATTGCCCAGTGCACAATCCACCTACTCGTGCAAAATGCCCCAAAGCCTAAAATTGTAATCAATGTGGACGTAGGGAGTGCTGAAATCAATAGACTGCCAACACCTGTTTAAGTGGTGAGCAGGTGCTTAAATGCAGTGTTGCACAGGAGGGAGTGGTGATAAAAGCTGCTGGGTTCTGGTGTTGTGTTCGGCAGCAAGAAATTTAAAAATCTGGAGGAACATATATTTTATTAGTTAGTAGATGTGGCTGTGCTGCAGCATCAGGGAATATGTTAAGTCATGCTCAACAAGCTGTCCAGCTCCTACCCATACTCTGTGCTTGGATAATGAACTAAAACTTCAGGCTCATTAATTTTAAGTCTGTACCTTTAACATGAAATTGACTTAAACTGTTGTGGAGAGTGTTGGAGGCAGAGGAAGAGGGAAGAGAAAAGAACATCTCAACTCCAGTCCTGTTTTTCAGAGACACATCAGCACATAATAAGTTTTTCCATCATATTCAAGTAGGTGATCATTATCCAGCTTGCAGAAAATATCTGACTTGATCTAGACAATTGTGCAACTTGATACTTAATCAGTGTGGACATGACCTTTACAAAAGCAGCTTTAAAAGTCAGATGCCATCCTCTTTCAAGTTTCTATTCCTCTGCAGCAAGGCTACTCTTCACTTGGTTGTTTACTTGTCTAATTCTCACTGAAACGGTTTGCCAGAAATCAGAACTGCTTTGCTTAGCTATATAAGGCTCTGCCCTTAGACTCTGAAGCATATTACAAAGCTCTTACCAACTTACCTTTATCACAAAAAGAACCCTCCAAAAGACATTAGGATTTCTGTGTTCCTGCTCCCATATTGGGGATGCCATTTGCCAGCTAGGACAAAACCTGATAGTGGATATTCATGGGCTCAGGTTTGGTTTGGGGGCAAAAAGCCTCCTGTCTGCAGCCTTTTGAGAGATATCTGCTTATCAGTGAAGCTCTGCAGGGGAAGGGAAGGGTGGAGTAACTATCCCATCAAACATCTTACTTTTTTTTTTTTTTTTGAGCTTTATCTAAAACAGCTTCAGGCTACTCAAAATTTTATAACCTTTCAAAACCTTACAAGCCAGCTGTAAAGCAAGAGCTCCTCTTGTTAAACAGCCAGCAAATCAAGGTGTGAAGCTAAGGACATGCAGTAGCAAGGGATATAAGAAATGTGCCTCTTCTGCTGCATTTATCTTTAATAAGAGGATGCCTAAAAGCTTCAGCTTTCTTTTATCTTTCACAAAGATTTACCAGAACAAGTGGTACTAAGCCTTTAATGTTGTTGCTTTACATAAACCAAAATGTTAAATTTTGTTTCCATTTTCATTCATCCTGATTTGGAAAACCTCTGTGTTAAATAAGAGTCTATTATATAGGAAGTTTGTTTGGATTTTTTCTTTTAAATGCCAAGCAGTATTGATTATGTCACTGGAGTATTTTGAATTCTTTTTCACCCTCATATTTGCCTTACATAGCCATGTAGCTTGGTATTTGATATGATTTTTTTTCCTCCTTTCACCTTTGTGGCAATAATCAGTACTGCATTGTAACCAGCATCAGAACTTCATTGCAACAAGCCTCCTGTGCTTGTTCAGAGAAAGGCTAAATGCACAGTGTGGAACTTACAGCCTCTGTATGACTCCAGGGTCTGTTCATGCCACAGTGACCTTGATGCCTTTTTCTTTGGCCTGTGGCAGCATGGTACAGGGTGTTCTGCGAGCTCTGAGTTGTGAAGGAGAGGCACAGCTCCTGTAAGCAACTTTCCTGACCCTTTGGTGCTGGTTCAGGGCTGTGCTGGGCAAGGACAGTTGACCAGAGGATGGGACTGGCCCATCCTGGCTTTGTGATGGTTCTTTGATGTATGAGGAGAGCAGTCACTGTAGACTCAAAGGAAAGTCAATATACATCCTCACTCGTTCTCATCTCAACCTTTACAGTGGTCTGTCGTGGTCTTGGTTGGTGTCTGTGACCAAGATCTACTGATTTTAATGATGGTAACTTATGTTACCCAGATCCCAGCACGATAAAACTTCAGTCTTAAGACCAGTCCTTCCTCTCTGTCTGTTGCTTCCGAAATCTCCTAAAACCCAGCAGTTTCCATTCACAAGCACAGGTGCTATTTCTGGCACAAGCATGTCAAAATGTTGTTTATTCTGTGACAGCATGCCTGTCCTCTTGACTCTGAAAAACAGTTTGCTTGTGAGGATTAACCCAACTGGTTGTAGCCAGGCCACAGGAGTTTGTGTGGGAAGTGTTTTGTCCTACCCAGAAGCCACAGAAATACTTCTGACTACATAAGTTAGACACGTAGAAAGATCCAGATTTTAATTTGTTTTTCTTTACTGGTGAGGAGAAAAAAAGGAAATGCACAACACAAAAAACAAATTAATTGGTCCTGCATTGCACAGAGAGAATGATTAATCTCCTGCATTCAGGAGCATCTGTCTACTACTTCTGCTTGAATTCCTCAAAAGGCTAAGAGTGTTTCTAATGGTCATTTAAATAATAAATGCCACCACACTCATTAGAGGTGTATCAGTCGTTCTTTTTCTGCTCTGGTGCTTGTTGTATTCTATTAATATTTATTGAATTCCAGGAAATTCATCCTGAGCTAGTGGTCCACATTTCTTTTCAAGGTCACCAAATATAAATATTTTATTTATCTAATTTAGAAAAACGACATTAGATGTGATGCAGCAGGCATGACAAGAGTATGAATTAGTGGAAAGCTTCCTTCAGGAAATGTATCCAGGTACCAGTAATGGATAATTATAAGTCCAATAGCTTCTCTCCTAGCAGGTAATAAAGATACATAATGGCAATACAAGCCCTCACCTGAAGGTGTGCATATGGCACTAACAGTTAGCAGCACAATAGACTATTTACTGCCGAGGGCATTGGAAGCATCTAAATCTCTTTCTGATATTTGGGCCCTAAATAAGCTTATTACAATTTCACCTTCAAATTTTGACATGGAAATGCATGTGGGCTACGTGACAGCTTTCCAGCAGCCCTTTGGGAATGAATATGCCTAAATCTGTCAGATGTTTGATGCTGTGTCTTGTGCTGGCTAAAAAGCCATGGCATCATGTGAGTGGCTGGAGAAGCTCATTTTGGAGTATTGCGTGGATTTTCCTGCCCCTGCAGTCACCTGTTCTCCCTCCAGACAGGCTGCACTGCTGCACATGTGTAGTCCAGGAGTGTCCTTTTCTTTGTCACCAGTTAGGAGAAGAAAAGATGATTCTGATGATATTTTGTGTTCTATATGCTCCATGCCCTTTTCTGCTGCATATTTGACTTCTGCACTCCTGGACTCTGTCCTCTTTGCCTTCTCTGGAGATAAAAAAATTCCCTAAGATGAGTTCATTTTAAGCAAGCACCGTCCTGCCTTCTCCAAAAAGAAGGCAGTATGATGTGGGGAGTACATTTTAGAAATTGATAATTACAGTCTTGCAAATGCTGGCTATAAGAAAACAGTGTTTTCTTATAAGGAAAAAGCCAGTAGATTGTTTACCTCCTCAAAATGTTTACCAAAGAACAGTTCCCCCAAATTGAGTATTGAGCTGTCAAGACTCAAAGAAAACAAATGAAGTGGCATTTAATTTAATTGAATATTGTGCTTGTGGGTTTTTATTTCTGTATTCAATTTTTAGTGCATTGTAGTCTTTTGCTACAGCTAAGGTTAAAATTAAAATTAAATGTTTGCTGCTATTGTTTAGAAATATCACAGACAAAGCACAGGCTTCTGAAGAAATGGGTGTTGAAAAACTTGTGGGTTTTAGCAGGACTGCTTTTTCAATAATACACACACAGTTATGCATGGGAAGATGGTACAGGAGAATTTGTTACAGAAAGGAAAGGCAGTAAGTCTGGCTTTGCTGTGTGACCTGTGCTGCTTCCTGGCTTTCCAGGTAAGCATTCCTAGGGCCTGTTGTACTGGGTTTGCCTGGCAAGGCTTTGGTAGTGGATGGGCTACAGGGGTGGCTCCTGTGAGAAGCTGCCTGAAGCTCCTCCTGTGTCTGACAGAGCTGATGCCAGCTGGCTCCAGGACAGAGCCAGCACTGGCCAAGGCCTCCAGCCACTCAGCTGAGTGGTGACACCTCTGGGATAATGCATTTAGGAAGGGGGAACAGACACAACCCCTGCACAACAGCACCTGCAGCCAGGGAGAGGAGTGAGAATGTGTGATGGCAATAGCTCTGCAGGCACCAGATCAGGTCAAGGAGGGTGGGCAGGAGGTGCTCCAGCTGCCAGAGCAGAACTGCACCTCTGGAAAGGGACCCACAGTGGAGAAGCTCATGAAGAATTGCAGCCTCCTGTGGAAAGGACTTGTGTTGGAGAAATGCTGGACTGTCTCCTGTGGGATGACCCCCACCCTGGGAGAACAGTGTGAGGAGTCCTCTCCCAGAGGAAGAAGGAGCAGCAAACGCAATCTGTGACAAACTGACCACAATCCCCATTTCCTGTGCCCCTGCACTGCTGGGCAGGGAAGAAGTAGAGAAATTTAGAGTAAAGTTGGGACTGAGAAGAGGGGACAAGTGGAGGGAAGCTGGATTTAGATTTGTTCTTATTTCTCATTATCTCCTATTCTGATTTGAATTGGTAATCAATTTAATTTTTTTCCCAAGCTGAGTTTGTTTTACCCATGCTGTTAATTGGTGAATGATCTCTCCCTGTCCTTATCTTGACCCAGGAGCTTTCATTATATTTTTCTCTTCCCTGTCTAGCTGAGGAAGGGGAGTGATAAGAGCAGCTCTGGAGGGCACCTGACATCCAGCCAAGGTCCACACTGCACACCTTCTCTGATCTATCAAAGTGGAGATTTATGGCTCTGTCTCATTGTTGACATTACTGATATTGAGCTCTGATAATGCAGTACTAATTGACAGCTCATTGATAGTCTCAGTGGCAAGGCCTTGATGAGAACAGATATGGGAAATAAATCACTCCATCTCCCTTGCAAGGTTTGCTTCACACTGTAGGGAATAGGCCTAATCTCCTGCATCCTGGTTGAAACCATTTCAGATGGGTCTGTGGAATAAAAAGGAGGAGGAACAAGGTCATTGTGTAGTCACAGGAACAAACAGAGCTCTGATTGAGCTGAGTTGGTAAAATAACTGTTAAAAGCATTGCAGGTCCCTATGACTCTAACCCTGAGCAGTAGTTTTGGACAAATGGAAACAGGGACACAAAATGCTGGGAGAGAAAAACTGAGGTAGCAGAAGAAGTTGAATGAACTAGAGCATCTCCAGAGCATCGCTGGAGCTGTATATGTAATCAAAACTTTGGATCAATGTCTGGAGGGCGTTTGTCATGAATAAAATAGATCCCTGTGTACAGGGACACTGGGGAGAAAGCACAGACACGTGAAAAATGAGCTCTTTGGGTGACCAAAGGGCTCAGTAAGCCCTTAAACAGGTGGAGAAGTGTGACAGGGAGCTGCCCAAGCTGTGTGACAGAGCAGGAACAGGGTACAAGTGGCAGGGGCACAGAGAGAGGAGTGCTCCAGGTACTGCCAGCACAGCAAGCCAGGAGGGCAGAGCAGCAGCAGGTTGTGGAGTGGGTTTGAGCTGGAACCAGATCTGAGGCAGGCCTGTTATTGCAGGCTCTTCAGAGCATTAGGCTGGACAGGGAGGAGAGGCTTTTAATGGGTTTGGCAAACAGCTGTGATAAAGGTTGGAGTTTGTGTGCTTGAGCAGAGCAAAAATATTCAGAGCCCCTCCATTGTTGCTCTTCTCTAGAATCACATCAGAAATTATGCATGCTGCATTAATGTATATATCTTTGTGTAATGCACCACATCCTCCCCTTATTTCAAACCAACATGGAAAATATGCATGGCAAAAATATCTTTGGCAGCAAGCTAAACAAGTTCTATCATGATAAGCTCCCAAGTAAATACTGAACAGTTGCTAATTAAAGTGAAGTGTACAGTCCTTGATTTTTCAATTAACACACCCAACATACAGTAATGCCTTAATTAGTTTTGTGCCTAAATATACTTGAAAGAAATCTGTAAGTGTGGCAGTGAACTTTAAAAATCAGGTGATCCTCTGTATTTTCAGTGGTAGGGTAGTGGTGGATTTAACTGAAATTGAAGGGAGGCTCTCATGGAAATGTTCCATAGTCTGAAAATCTTTGGCCTTAAATAATCTTGGCTCTTCCTGTTCTCCATATATTTTCACTTTACTCTCAGATGAGCTATTCTCAATCAATTACTTGCCCCTTAAACAGCCGTGTGGGCAACCAGTTTGCAAGAGAGGGTGTTGGACTTCTGTAAATAGAGTTCTGTCCACACAGGGATCAGCATTGTCTGCCATGAGCAGGGGGTGCTCTGGCATTTTGTTCAAACCAGGCAGCTGCCCTTCCTCTGGAATTGTTGTGGAGGAGGCTGGATAGCCCCATCAGGAGATCAGTGTTGGAGAGGTGAGGTGAATTGGAGCCTGCATGTGCCTGCTCTCACTTGGGACAAACAAGTGCCTTAAGCAGGTGACCTACCAAGGAGTCTGGGGCAGCAGGGCAGGGGGATCCCCTTGGTTTCGCTGCTGTCTGGACTCCTAAAGACATCCTGCTGCTCTCCTGTTCCCATGGCAGCACTCCTGATGGCCCTTCTGTGGAAACCTTCCTCAGAAAGGACACACCTTTCAACAAAGGTTGAAAACGAACGAGGGATAATGGCTTAAATCGCTCAGGAGAGGAATTTTTCAGGAGTGCTTAGCGTTAGGGCTTATCAGGGTTGTCTCAAATGTTTTTAATCAGAAAATGCTGTCTTATGGAAACACAAAGTTTGGGCATGTTTTCAGGAAGTCAGCTGCAAAATGCAAAAAAACAAAAAGGCTTGATTTAAGGTGTTTTCAGGCCAATATGCACTGACTGAAAAGTTTGTCTCCTAGCCTGAAATGAATTTTAAAAGCATCTGTTACTTTGGTGATTTTTATTTTGATTACTGATCATATTTAGAACAAATTCTAGTATGATTGACTTGAGCTGACACTGTGCATTTAGTTTTGGAGTGTGGTTTTGTGTTCTTGCAATTTCACTACTAATTTCAAGTTGATATGGGGAATTTTTTTGTATTTTATATTTTCTCCTAGGCAGGTAAAATAATGTCCTATCTATCTCTATTGAGTGTTAATCTGAATATGTTCCATTTTCATAGAAGTGGGATGATTTTTTTTCTGATGCCCAGTGGGAGAAAATAGTAGGAAAATTCAGAATACTTTTGAAAAACTTTTCTTATCTTTTGCAATGGAAACCCTACTACATTTCCTGTTTTAATGTCCAAAACTATATTTCCCTTTAGCATGAGGGCTGTGAAGTTGTCTTCACTTTGGAGGAGCTGGGGAAATGGGAACACAGGTCCATTGAAGTTGGTTTCTGCTGGTAAAACTTGTAGGCTGCTGCTAAGACACAAAATTCAAGCCACAAACCAAAGTAATTGGGCTGAGAGTTGCTCTAGCAGTTGGCTGCTAATTCTGAAAAATAATCTACCACCTGTTGTTTAGTCTGTAGGATTAAAGAAGGTTTTCTGTTTGAGGCAAAAGAAATTTATTGCTCCAGATGGAGCACAACTTTTTAAAAAACTGTGGGTGAAGATCAGTTCAGTGGTCTCCTTCTTTTAAAAAGGTATCTTGGTACAAGCCACAACACTCTTCATAGCAACCTGTAGACAGAGATGTTTTCCACCCTCAGAAATTGTTTTCTCTATTTGGAAGTCATCACAGATGAGTTTATCACAATTCTTTAACAGATACACTGTGCAATTGTCACCTTTTTTTTCTTTGTGTATGTCATGAGATTTTAGTAAGAGGCAATAATTTTATTGTCCCACTAAGAATGTCATCAAAGATGTGTTTAATGCACAGGATAAACAGTTGCTGGAGAGGAAAATATGAAAATTCAAGGGTTATTTTGTTTGGGTTCTATTTACTGACCATCTGGAAGAAGGAAATACTGGCAATGAGAAACTTTCAGAAATTAGTGTTATGAAATAGATAAGACAGGATAAGGTAAATCTATTCATTGGAAAGACTAGAACATATTGCTTGGAATATTTCTGGTCAGCAAAAAGCAGAAAATAGTTTTCTGATAGGCATATAATTTTTGTGACAGAAGTGCTTTCAGGAAATATTTCCCAGTTTGGAGAGAAGGTAATGTGGGGATGAGAGAATACTTTCTGGTAGGGCTAGAAAGAGGGGCTTTACTGTCAAACAGTCATTTCTTCAGAGCCTGGGAAACTTACAGGGACATGGAGATGTGGGTACCATTCCTGGCCTGGGTCAGCCTAGGATACAAATTTGAGGCATTTGGTGGGAATAGAGGAAACTTGACCAACATCATGCAGAGGTGTATGTTGGCACAGCAGCATGTTGGTGTGCAGTCAAGTTGCAGATAAGATGTTCTGGAGTGTATAACCAGGATGGTCTGGAGTTAATAACCAGGATGTTCAGCAGGAGCCCCTCACACACATGGAGTGCCCCATCCTCGGGACAGATGTTGGGATATATTAAATAGAAATCCTGTCTGTGCTGGATAGGATTATTGAGAATCTTTTCTTGCCTTGCTTCTGGTCAAGCTTTGTACTCAGCCTTTTTTTCTGGCCCTGTTTCCCTCACAGACTCCAGGTTTCCCGCCTGGTCACTCTCAATTCCTGTTTTCCCCAGTCAGATTCACCCAGGTGGTTATGTTAAGGCTGGAAATCCACAGTGACAGAGATCACTGTAATCACAGCAATCCTGTTCTTTCTGATGCTGTTCCCCGGCACCTCTGATGTGCCCAGCCTGCTCATCTTGCTGAGTTAGCAGAAAACTGGAGAGTTTTCTGGTTTGTCTTTGTGGGGATTTTGCTGCTTGTTTTTCAACAAACTGAGCAGGCTAGGCACAGGGTCAGATGTGGGACTTCCAGCATGGGATGGCACTAGGACCCCTAACAATTCAGTCTACTCCAAAGCCTCAGGATCCCAGCCTGATGTATGGGTCTTACAACAGCCAGAACAAGGCAAAAAACTTGTTGCCTTTGGTTCAGCTACAGCTTCTGTAAGAAAACATAAGGCAAGAACAACTCAAATAGTGCTGCCATCTGTAAGAGGTGTATGGAGTAGTAACTGGTGGCTTTTGGACAGCTTTGTAGAAAGCAGCTTGACCAGTACAGCCTCAGAGTACCAGTATACTGGTTTAAAGCACTGAATTTAAGGCATCTCATTTTTCACCAGCAGCATTTTGCATTCCAGTGGCAGTAAACATTCAAAGGCCCCAAGACATAAAGAATCCCCAGGGATGCTGTACTTCTCCCTCGTTTTTCTTTAGCAGAGGCATGAGCATTAGTATATCTGGTTAAGAAGAAATAGCTTTGTCTGAGTGAAATCATTAAACCAGTTTACTGTTTACTAAAGTATTTTGGGTTTCTTGAAATTTTTTGGCAGTTTTTTTTTCTTCCTTTCTGTACTGCTTGGATTGCTATTCCCACCTCCCCAGGGGAACAAATTCAGACAGGACTGACAACATCCCTATGTCTATTATGCTACCCTACTATAAAGAGTGTTTGTCATCTTCTAATGCTTTAAGGAGTGTTGATGTTTTGAAGTGAGTTGTGTCACCCAACAGAAGGTTTAGCAGATCAGCAATGATACTTGAGAAATTCAGTGGAAGGAGGCATCTTTTAAGCCATCTTTCTGTCTGGAGCACCTTCTGGCAGGCTATAAATGTTTACCATTCTCAGTGTGTGACCCAGCTCATGGTTATGGTCTGCTAGAGGACAGTGGGATGTCATCCCTCCCCACCCTAGGCTGGTGCAATTGTCCATCAAATAATTCCCAAGCCATTTTAGGGAACCTCTGCCTCAAGGAGTGCTGGCAAGATTTTGAGGGAATTCAGAACTTTGAAAAGCCAGTCTTAGGCTGCTCATATACCAAGAGAATGGATAATGTTGTGTTATGCAGAACATTCACAAATACTTCTTTACAACCACACTGATATCACTGCAGGAAAAACCCTGTGAATTAAAGATGCAGTCCAGGGCCATAATATTTCTGCTGCCCCAAAGGAAAAAATAGCCAGTATTAGAATTATTTGGTGGGCTTCTCCTTATCAATACATTGCTGAAGACCTAACATTTGAAGGGCTTTGACCAAAAGACTCGACAATATAACAGCATTTAGGAGTAATATTTTGTCAGGTACTGGTGTTCCACTGTGGGTGCTAGACCCTGCCAGCTCTCAGTCAGTGTCTGAGAATCAGATGCCTTAGCACAAAATCTGCTGAGAGATGGAATCTATAGCTAAATTGCTGTGCATGGAAACTCATGCATGTACATAATGTGTGAATTAATCCCAGAAATTATAAATAAATTTAAATATCCATAAATTATCCAGGATCTCTCCACAGATCCAGTATTTCCTTAATTCCTCATTTATTGTACTGACAGTGCAGTTTTTTTGTGGAGATGAATATTATTTTTGTAATCACTGAACTGAGAAACATTTAGCAGCATTTCAGGTGGAAGAAAACAAATCCATTGACTTAGCCTTAGTAAATTGGTAAATTTACAATTAGTAAATTGTTGACCTAGGCAAAGTGACAAATGTCAAGAATTTTCCTCATGAAGGAGCTGGATGAAGGTAGGAAGCATGAAACAAAAATGTGAGCCAGTAGTACACACAAAGGCTGTGATGCTGCATTTTATCCCTCCAAGGCTGTTCTATTGTATGCAGTACAATATTAGTGTGTTCCATGTTTTCATCTTTAATTCACAGCTAATTTCACAGGGGAGAACAAAAACTCTCTTCAAATGAATATTGTGTGATATAAATAGTGCTCAGGGAAAATGCCAGCCACCTCCTGGAAGTTTTGCTTCCATGGTGGAGGATATATAGTGTAGATTGTGTATAGACACAATGGTGTGATTCAAGCTCCAAGGATTTGTCTGGAAGCTTGGAGAAAGCACTGGTTGGGGGTTCAGAAGATGTGGTATTTGAAGAGTCTGGTAAATAATGTCTTTGGGAACTCGGAGATTCCTTTTGTTCAAAATTACCAGCAGTTCAGTGCCTGCATAGCCTAAATCTGACCCCAAAATCTTTGTGTCTGCATTCCTGACACAGCACTGACACAAGGGATCAAACTTTTCCATCTGAATCTTATTGAGACTAGGAGGTTTTTGGGGGTTGGATTTTTCCAGTCCTACAGTCAGAAGTTTTGGATCAATGGAAATTAGGCTTATCAGTGCCTTTGATTTTCATATTTGTCATCTTTTAGCATCCATGGCTCCTTAGATATGTTTAAAATCTGGCCTCTCATCCATAGCACTCTTCATTTTGATATCCCAAAGTAGTAAATTTCCACCACTTCCCTGGGATTATTTAGGATTATTTCACAGGCTGGTGAAGTCAGAAGGGATTGATACCAATCCTGCAACTTGTCTTGATGTGTTGAGTACCTTGTCAAACCTACTGTATGGGTCAGTTACTGGCCTCATCCAAGTCAATAAAAGTAGATCCAGAGGTTTTTTGTCCTTCTTAGTCAAAATGAACATCATTTTAATCTCACTCATTCTGCTTTTAAGGTGAGGTGTATGTATGTAGGCGGAGCTGGCTAAACTTCAGCTCCCACAGTAACAGATCTTTTTTTGGCATCAGGAAAAGATGCAAATTGTTTTTATGTGGCAGGTGTTTCAACCAAATATCCTGGGATCAAACCAACGTTTATTGAGTAACTTGAATCCCAGCTTTATGCACTCAGTGGGCATTGCCCACGAGGAGGTAATGCATCAGTAGGCAGAGAAGCTTAGAACACAAAGAAGGGGAATAAAAAATCACAAATCAACAAACTCAATTGTATTAAACATGCTGCCCAGGGATGCTTTCCTCTGGCAAAAATAAACTATTCACATGCAAAGCTACTATAATAATTTTATAAAATAAACCAACTGTAGGTAGATTGTAGTTTTGTAACAAACAGTCAGGACCCTGAGCTCCATTTAAAATATCTCCTTGTCGTATCATTGGTCCTGGAAGGGATCATTATTGCTGTTCAATTAAACTGAATTTGGTATGACAGGATCTTACCAAATACTGGCCTCTGAGGGAGTTGTTCTTGCTAAAATTTGAATAACATGCTGTTATGAATGATGGTGTTTTAAATTAATAAGGATACTAAAAGAAGTAAAAATAGACAGGACGTTGTGAGATTTCCCAGCAACTGACATGTTTGGCCTATTATTATATAGCTGAGTTAATTGGAAAAGACACGTGAGTTTCCAGGAGTTTTAAATGCAAATATGCCAAGTAAATTAAATGTGTGGGTGTGAGCTTTGCAGTGTGTTTTGGTTAGTCAAAATCAGAAAACTTTTGCATGTTCTTTTTTTAACTTATTACTGCCCAGGATGATGCTGAATTTAGATTCTTCCATAACTACTTTCTTCATGTGGCTTTCTAATCCTTTATTATAGCTTTGTTCTAGGATCAAAATTAACACAGCCAATTAAATACAAGGTGATATGGGGGCATTGTTGTTTTTGCCAGTCTCAGATGGGGTAACACACCTGCCAAAGGAGCCCTGCTTGTTGCTTGTTGTTGGCTAGAAGGTCCACAGTGGTTGGCAGAGAACTGCTGCAAGACTGAGAATATCCTGGGGGTTCCTGCAGCCTGGGAACTCAAAAGTTCCCTGCTCCCAGGACCCTTAAACACCTGGTTCCTGGCATCTCAGCCTGGCAGCTCCAAATTTCTGGCATGGGGTGTAATGAGTGACTATATTATCTTTGGTACTCGTGTAATGTAGCATCAGGAGTTGGTAACAGACGTGGAGACCTCACTGAAACTCCCCTAATGTTTCCCACAGGGTAGTCCTGTGTGGGTTTTGTGTGTTCTGTTTCTGCAGGAAGAGCAGTGTGTTAGTTTCTTGGTGGCACTGATCAGGTGGGATAGATTTGAGGCCTTTCAGACATGTGACATGAGACACAGCCTATGTTTTCTGCAGCCTATTTTCTTGTTTTCTGTTGGTTTTACCCCAGATTGTTTTCCTTTATTTCTGAGGGTGAAGCTCCAGGACAGTTCTCACTCTGGAGGGTTGGAGGCAAGGCACTGTTACTTATGCTTTGTTCTTCAATTAAATCTCTGCATGGTGAATTAAAGTTAACAGTAAAGCTGCTTGCCTGTGCCCTGGCTCTGCCATTCCCCAGTTTTTCATAACACTTTCCCTACCAATTAGATACCATAGTTTCTGTCCATGACAGCTCATAACAAAGCCTATATTGGAATGTCTCTTAATTGAGCATCCTTTAGCTCTTTACTATTTTTTTTTTCATTTCTGAGCTGCTTTAATACTGTCTTAAAAATAGTTTTCTCTGAAGAATTCTTTTCAGAGTTTCTTTACAAATAAATTGCTGTTGAAATGATCATAACATAGCCTTTTTCTTTTTTTTTTTTTTAACACACAGAATTATCTCAATTGGCATTAAGTTCAAAGAGTCAAAAGGTCAAATGTACCTTCATAAATCTGAGATGACTTCACTGAAGTCGTTGAATTTACAGCCTCTTAACAGAGAGCTCAGGTTGACCTCAGAGCCCACAAAATTAGCTCTAATGAGAAATTTAGAATTTTCTGCTGCACTGAATACAATGACACATCGTTAGGATTATCTGAGGATGGAAAACAAATGTTTGCTGTACCATAGCATTCCCTTCTCCTCTCTATTCGTGCCTGCTCTGTTTGAATGGTGAATGACAGCGACGGAAATTTGGGGTGATTGTGTTAATAACCACTAATTGAATTCAAAACAGCACTTTTGCTGGGAGGATTTTTCCTCTCCTCTTTCAAGTAGAGATGTTGGCCAGGGTTTGGGTTGATTTTGTTGTTTATTCTTTTAGTATTAATGTCCTTAAGGGCTCCTCTGTGGCTGCAGCATTGGTCAGTGGCTTCTCACCACCACAGCCATGTCCCACAATGTTTCTCCAGTGATTATCTGGGAACAGCAGTAATTAACAGTAAGGTCCCAGGTTACTAACACAGGATATAACAAGAGAGGAGTAGTGTTGTGTGGAGTCCTTGAACTTGCACGATGATACACAGGATGGCAGTACCTCATCTCACGCTCAGCTCTTTTCATTAGGTTTTTGTATTCAGACTGCAATTTATTAGCTGCAAATGACTGACTTTATGTGTCTTGGTCATGCAGGTTTCCAGGTAAAAGCACTTTCTTTTTGCTTGTTAGCTTCCTCAGAAATGGAACTCTGTATTTGCAGTGCCACATCTCCTATTTGTTTGTTTACAATATCAATTACCTCCTTGTTCTACCTTGTCTCGGTGCTGTGTGTTTGTTTGCCCTCTTCTATCAATGATAATCAAGGGTCTGATCAAATCTACATCTCTTTGTCTTGACTTTGAAGTGCTTGCTGATTAAAGTGGGAGAGATAATAGAATGCAGTAGAAAGGATATACATTTGGTGAGTTCTGTACACAACATGATGTGTTAAACTTCACCCCAAACATGCTTTTCTTCCATTTCCTGCTGTCCCTCGTTTATCCATTCGCACCTGTTTTCAGAGCCCTCTTCAGAGAAATGTTGGCCTTCTGGGTACAACTGGGGAAGTCAAGACTGCCCACCTGCCTCTGCCAAGGTCCTGCCATGTCGGCTGAAGGGCTGGAATGTTAGTCCCTCCTGCCAGATCTATCTGTGTCACCTTGTTGTAGCGATAAGAGCACTCAGCCAGTGCAGCCAGTCCAGCTGCCTGTGTCCTCTTCGGAGCAGGCTGAGGGCTGCCCCACACTGCAGGACAGCCACTGGTTCTGTGCTGGTCTGTACCTGTCATTCCAGTTGTCAAAGGCTCCAGGTAAACCAGGAGTGCCACGAGCAGACCTGCCGAAGATAGCTGGTGGATGGGACATGCTGGCACCTGGCATCTACCAGAGGAGTATCCAAGCTACCAGAAATCATCACAGAACACATATGGGGAGTGAAAGCAGGCTAAGGTCAAGCCCTGGGTTTTTTTCAGTGTCCTGAACAAAATTTGGCCACAGTCAAATGAAATGTAAAACTCTACTACTACAAAGCAACCTCACGCTCACCTCGACCTGCTTGGTAGGGCAAATGCCTCCTGTGTTACATAAATGTCAAACCACATCCCATAGCAGCAGCATCCATGTCACCTGTTCAGTGATAACCACGTTGTAGTAATCTGCAAATATTAAAATTATGCACGACTGGCTTGTCAGTTTTGTCACATATGTTTATATGCAAACAGATCTCATGACTAGCGCTTGCACAAGTAACTAGGAATGTGTCAGTGCTGAACACTCAGCAGGTTTTGTTGGTTGGGCCTGACCTGAATGTTAATCATGTTTTTCCTTAGATGAGCATTAAATCTCTTCTGCTTCTGGAGACCAGCATCAAAATTCAAATATTTAATTTGCTCATTGACATTTATTAAAATAGCTTTGTGCTTGAATATCAAGTTAAGGCAGTGGTAGCTAATTTCGTTAGTCTAGATGACGTTGGAAGTAAATTTAAATCTGATTGAGAAGCATTTAATACTCACTAAGAAAAGGAGGGAATGAAAGGTCAATGGTATAAAATGTTGATATCTACAAACAGCAGAACTTTAAGTTTGGCTTTTGAAGTAACTGAATGAAGCCTTAAAACCAATTGCAACAGGGATATTTCAAATGTCAGGAGAGGCTCTTCTACTGCTTCTCAAGATAGGCCTTCGTGTCCTAATGAGACATAGATCACTTCAGACCTTTATGGGTAAATCCTACTCCCTAGGCTGAAAATTCTTTGATTGGGAGCTTAAATGTGGATTCAGCAGAGATGAATGTGTCCTGCGAGTATTTTGCTTTATAGAACCATAGAATCATTATGTTTAGAAAAGACCTCTAAAGACCATTGAGTCCAAGCTTTGACCAAGCCATGAAAACTGCTGTGCTGGTTGCTCACACTCCCTGGAGCCACTTAAATCTCTCCCAATTGCTCTGGCACTGCCATGCCCTTATCAGCCCCTCTGGTGAGAGATGCTGAGTCCTGCCATCTCCACTCTCATTTGAGTTCCCCTGAGTCCAGGAGTCTCCCTCCAGCTCCTTTGGGAATTTGGCTCCAGGACTTAGTCACCATTGCAGTCACTGGTGTCACTGTGTACCTCACTGACTGAGGAGAAAGTTGCTAATTTAAATGTTACCATTTAAGTGGGAAAATATTTACATATATATGCACATATATTGTGAAAAGGCCTTGTTTTGAATGAAATTAAGTACATGAGGCCCTTTAACTTCCATATAATATGAGGAAAGTAATTTATAAGTATAGATGTGAAGGAAAGACTGCATTTTTCAGCTGAATTGAAAATACAGGAAAGAGGGACAAGAATACTTGGCCTCTTGAATAACCTCTTCAAGTAACTGGCTGGTCTCCTATTAATAGCTGACTTGTTGAGTATAATTCCAGTTTTACACCACTTGCTTACATGATTGCTTGTGTGTTGGCCTTGAATAGTGAATTGTGAATTTATTGTTAAATTCCTTTTCATTGTGAAACCATGCAGCTGTAACTGAGAGAAATATGTTTAATCCCCTGGGGTTGGGATCAACAAGAGGCATGTAAGTACAAAGGATTATTTTTTCTCTTTTTAAGAAAAGCTTCTGTATATTTATGGATCAGTAGATTGGAACACATTTAGTCAGTAAACAAAGAAGAGCTAGTCCTTTTAGCAAACAGAGTGAGGTTTGCTTTGAGGGTTTCTGGTTTGGTCCTGTTTCATTGCATTTCTCTAGAAACACTTCTTTTGGACATCTCTGAGGGGGTTTTGTTGTTTCTTTAATCTTGGCTGTCATGCTGAGCTAGCGATGACCTCCTGAAGAGAAGGTTAATGCTAAGTGAAACTTCCCTAACTTAAAATACAGCTGTCAGTCCCTATGCACAGGGGTCCAGAGACTTACATCAGTTTGAATAAAGCTGGTTGTTTACCTAGGAGAAACTGGTTTGGATTCTCAGTGGAGTGTCCTACAGAAAGCCTGAAAATTCATAAAATTTCTCAGAATGAGAGTCAGTTTGGATTAACCCCAAGTGGGATTTCACACTGGAAAGCTTTTCCTGGGTGATCTATTTCAGGAATGTGTGAGAGGTACCATATGGTCATATTGAAGAATGTAGATGAGGACATTGCTGGAAACAATTATTTTGTGGAATGTTTACCCTAGGAAAAGGTGGCCATCCTATTTTTCAGGCAATGAAAGCAGACATCAGTCCCAGAGCATTGTGTAAATGACATCTCTTGCTTGACTTTTCTCTGACACTTGGAATTCTGTGTACAAAGCTTGGGGTCAGAAGCAACTTCTGATAACATTGTTTTGATAAAAATGTCTTGAAGCCCTTTAAGTAACTTTATAGACAAATACGGCTTTCCAGAGAGTAATTTTTTCCATTTGTTCATTTTGCAGTGTATGGCAAAGTATGCTTTATTGTCCATCTCCTACTCTCAGCTTAGCTGAAGGAACATAAAATTGATTAGGCATTTTTAAAAAATATAATATTGAAAGGAAATTATGGAGTATTAATGATGGAGTGTTAATGGTCTCATTCAAGAAGAGGAATTTGGATGAGCACCCAGTTGCTCTCCAAGTACAGTTTCCCTCAGCTATAGTACTCAGCTCCTCTGAGAAGTGATGCTGCAGCTGATTTAGAGGATACCTTCAGCAGCAGCTTTCCATCCACTGTTTGAGGAACATGCTTTTGTACAACCTGGAAGACCATATGTAAGAGCAAGCTGAGTATTTGAACTCTTGCAGTCTTTTAATTGAGTCTAAGAAACGTCAGTCTAAGAAATGTCAGTCTTCCTGGGCTCTTTGTGCTGAGAAGGTTTCTCTTCACAGCCACTAGAAAACAACTGAAAGTAAACTTCTTTGTCACAGCAACACACTCTCTGAGATGAGCTGTAGAGCTGGTAAGGAGGTTCCCTATCCAAAACCTTGCAGCATTCAGTTTTATAACTGTGGAAGTCAGTCACAGGAGCTTCTGGAGCATTTGAGTTCCCTTTGCCAGGTAGAACCTAGGAGTGGCTCTGGAGGTTTGCTAGGGATCTCAGTAGCCTGCTGAGTGTTCAAACTTCTTGAATCTGTGATCCTGTGGTGAGGATGTATGATTGATCAGCTTGTGCTAAAGGAGGTAAAAATCATCCCTGAAATCAGGATTTCCAGGTTTCCTGTGTTCAGTGTTAGCTGGCAAAGTGTGTGCATGTACATGTGTTTTTAGCTGAGTAGACTGGGGCCTTTCTTTACACAGATGTCCGTTTGGAACTAGAAAAAAACCTATGTTTTGTTTATAGCTCTATCCAGGGTGTCAGGAAATGAAGCAATTCTAGTTTGAAAGCTAGATGCAATCTGTCTGTACTGTCCTCAGGATACCATCACACTCTGTGACCTTTCAAGCAGATTCTCTGTGTGAATACTCCTCTCTGCTTTCTTCTCTCTTAGCTAACATTTAAGGTTTTGGATTTGGGGATAGCCTATGGTTTTAGCTCTTAATTTTGAAAGCACTCTGAAATGAACTCTTCATATTTCTTGAGCATTGAAGCTCATGAACTTTCTAGCCAAGTTCAGGAGGTAGTTTCACAGGTATGAACAAATTGTCAAGAAAACTTGATATCAAGTTGCTATCCTGACAGTAAATGTGTGAAGAGTCGGTGTTAACTTCTTTAGGGAGCACAACTGCTCTGATCATGCAGGGCAAAGTGCTCCCCCAAAGGAAGAACTGTCCGTGGATAACTTGTCCCTGGGACTTGTACCTTCCCTTGGTTTCTGTATCAAGTGAGAAGTGACTCAAGCAAATCAGTAGAAGAACAATTCAGCCTGTATTGTTAAATATTAAAGGTACTTTGAGGCCAAATGGATTGTTAAAAATTACATATCCTGTTTTCAAATGCAAAGGGAAAAATAACTATTCGGTTATTAAGAAATGTTTAACACTGAACTGGTTTGGGGGACATTTACTGTAGGAAGGTGTTGGTTTCAAGGGCTGTGAGGGAAGAAGCATCACAGTAGTATTTGTTTTCAAACTAATCTTAGATAATAAGTGGGGAGATTTTCTTGCCCATCTCTATTTGAGGATGGGTGTGCTATCTTGGTCCTCTAGTTAGGAGGAGGACTCATCAATAAAGAGCTCAGGAAGCAGCTTCTAGTGATCTTGACATCAGACACATGTAAAATGAGATTTATCTCTTGATAGCTTGTGATACATGGTGAAAGCAAGCCTTTTAAAGTTATTTCTGGCTCCTCCTTTTCTCCTTCTTCCTTGTAATTTCTCCAGCCATGTTCAGGCTTAGATTTACCCAATCTTTCTTCGCCCAAATACTTGCATTTTTTCCAAGGATTGGCACAGCTAGGAGCTAATGCTGTTTGTATTTGATGTAATAGAGATACAGAGTTGAAAGACCTGACATTTCTGCCAGCTGGGTCTAAACCTTCTCACTATCTATCTTTGCAGCTGTATGTAAATGCCAGACTAGCTGGGGAAGGAGACTCACTCATTTTTATCGTCCATTGTTATGGGTTTATCAGCTCTAGCAAGAGAAGGAAAATTCACTAGAACTGAGTGCTTTTATGAATGCTATACAAAATCTTGGCATCACATCTCCATTGTTAATTAAACTCTCACGATTGTGACCAACCCCTTTGCCTTTGGGACAAAATTGAAGAATGTAGGCTTAAACATGAGCTAAACCCTTCTTATAAACTACAAGAGAGTCCTAGGGCCATGGATAGCAAGTCCTGTGTCTACTGAAAAATATTTTTAATGGTGTAATTGCTGTTCTTGTGTTAGTTGTCTGCATTCAGAACATCTCCCATGTTATCATCTTAATGCCCTGATGGGAGCTGCTGCCTGTGAACTCAAGTGGATCGTGCCATCTGACTGATTCTATTGTACTGCACACACCTCTGTGGCTGCAGAGAGGCCTTTGTGTTTGGGGGGAGATGATGATTTCCACATGCTTCATTTGTATTCTTGCAATAGCTGTGCTCTGCCAATCATGCTATAAATAAACTGGTTTGTAGGAAGGTAGCATGCAGTGTGTTCCTGGCTGTCTTCTCTGCAGTGGGAACCATGTAGGTACAGCATTGGAGCATTTCACAAGCTGGTCAGGGAAAATAACCAACAAACCTGCATATCCACAGGACTCTGAGTATGCAGCAGTAGAGTGGATTTCATGGCTTTAAAGCCACATGCTGTGTTTTGGAAATTCATTGCTGTGTCTTCAATCTTTGTAAATGGGCACAAGCAAGGACCTGATGGATCGTTTTACCAGGAGCCAGCTGTCGTCTATTGACATGTCAAGCTATGCTCTATTCATCTTCTTGAAATCTTTACTTTCAACCAGCACAAAAAACAACCCATATTGAAACCAAACCAAAGTTTGCAGTACAGATAAATTCTATTTGATTCCAAAAGTAAGGGGTTATAATTTGAAGATCCACCTCGGCCAGTTAAGGAGTCTGGAGGAAAAGATTTGTAAATAAAGTATGCAGAAAATGGCTGAAGGGATAAATGAAAGCACAGAAATGGGTAGGATGCTTTGGAAAACCCTATTATATTGCCAGTCATCTTTCCATGCTAGCCTCTGGCCCGTGTTTCAACCACTACCTGAAATTATAAAGCAGTTTTTAAAGACATTCTAAAGTCAAATAGGCATCTTCAGTAGAATTTAGACTCATCAATGATTTCCATAAGTGGATCTGAAGATCCTTAAGCAAGTAGGTGCTTTGAAAATTGTACAGTGTGGGTCTTACTGACACTCAGACAACAAAATATTGGTTCCTTCTTCATGACTTTGACCTATGCACTGCTGAGAACTTTAAAGAGCAATCCCCTTTCCTGAGAAGAGGCAGTGCTTGACAACACACTTCAGTTTTGGGAACATGAATGTGACATGGAATGCGAAGGGCCAAATAAAGGAGTTGGTCCTTCTTTCTAAAATACACAAGACTTTGCTTTGATCATCCTACTACACGATCATCCATTCCCTCCCATCAATGGAAAAGACCCCTTTGGAGGCTCTTTAAACCCTGTGAGGAGGAGGAATGCAGTGTGGTGACACATCACTTTTCAATTTCTACAGAAGAGCAGGAGCACAGAACCATCTCCTCTGATGTCCTTCAGCTCTTCCCAGCTTCAGAGCTGTTGTCCAAGTCTGGATGCTTAACAGAGGCTGGCTGGCTGTCCCTTATAATTTTTCTCCCACTTAATCATTCCATGTCTTACCTGCTCTGGTAATGTGCCTACCTTTTTATTTTTCTGTTTCTGTTTTTATGTCTTGGGGTTTTTTCCCTCCCTGGTCTCTCAGGATTTTTCCCCCAACCCCAAATCCAATCACAAAAATAAAAAAAGTAATGCTGAAATCAATAAACCTTTTTGTTTAACTGGTTGACTTTGTTCAGACACTTCTGTTTTGTAAGAGAAAACTGACACAGTTATCATTTTCTAAGTGCATGAATTATTTTTTGTTTTACTCACCTCAAACATGTTTTTCTGTTCTGGAAAGGCAGGCAATTTTTCACTTTAGAAGCAACTTCTAAGCCATAAACAAATGGAAGGTTTCATATTATATCAGCAATGAAAAAGGTATCAAAAATTCCACTAGAAGCAAATGTGTGTGTGCATGTGCACATATGTATCTATTAATAGATGATGAAGGGAGAATGAGTTAACTTGTAGAAGGTTATGATTGCCAGGCTCTCAGGTAGCTGGTATCTAGTTCTTTAGTCCTGATTTTTTCAAATCTGTTTCCTAGGGAGAGACTCAGGCAATTACATGGTTAGACAATTTTTTCAATAATTTTAAAATCTCCTAGGAAAATGGATATTTAAGACAATGCTCTAAACCAAACACTGGGGTAAAGCCTTTTATTTTTCCAAATACTTGAATATCCTAGAATAAAGTTGAAAATACTTAATATGGAGGTAGGATATGGCACTTTTAGGTGAGTTACAGGTCCTTGCATGGAAGAGCAAAACAACAGTTGGTGACATTGCTAGGTGGACTTAAAATACAGGGTGAGTTACTGGGTTGCTTCTTGTTAGAAAGATCATCCTGTGAAAGATGGACTCTAAGAGAAATCAGTCACTCCAGTTACTCTAAGAGTTTAAAAAGTTCTTATCAAGATGCACCAGCTTCTTTTCATTGTCACAACAAGTCTGATGCCCACTTTTGAGAAATGTTGCCTTGCACTGGGTAGAAATTGTTCTGTGCAGAAGTCAACTTTTGTGGGTGTGGGATTTAGCCAGTGCAACCCAACTGAACATTGTGGGGAGGAGGTAGGATGTCTCAGTGAGGATTTTTCAGTCGTGCCTCTGGGTGCACTGAATATTTTGTTCAGCTGTAACTATGGGTTTTCTACAAAACGTTTGGCTTCTTTATGGAGCTGTGCTTTGGGATATTTCCATATTCTAAGTAGCTTAGATTGCTACTTCTCTTATTCAGTGGAATATTTGGATTCCTTGATATGTTTTTTCACTGCAGTTAAAAGCAAGTTGTGCCACCACCTTGAAATCTTACTCCCTCTGTTTTATGAAGTGCTAGGTCTATTCCTAGAAGCATTAATAATGTATGCACTTTGCAATTTCACTATTCAATTACTGAAGATGCCTGGTACGTGAGAACCTATTTAAGTTGATAAGGCAAAGCTAGATGAATAGGATTATCTGTTTCCTAAGCACACTGAATACAATGGTATATAAATCTTATACCTGCAATGCTCTTTATGAAAATGTCTCAGAACATGCTTTAGTTCTCAGTTGAATCTACTAGAATTGACATTAAAGAGAATAGAAGTCTTAAATTTATAAAGGCATTAAAGGTTAGATAAGTGTCCTGTTGGATATCTTGGCTGCCAACACCCTTTTGACAGAACTGGGCACAGGATATGAAAAACATAGGAAAAAAAAATGCAAAAGATTAGAAAATTTCTCATTCTATGTTGGATTTTTTTTTTTTTTTTTTGGAAAACCAGAATCTAAATCCTTCTTCCAGTTTGGGAAGTGATGTCAGACCTTATACTGACTACTGGGGCCGCAGAGAACCCCAGCTTGAAGAACAGCACTTCTCATACACTTCACTTGACTTAAGAGAAATGTGCTAATGAATCATTAGCCAAACGTCTCTAGCCCCAGGCATTCATCAGAGACTCCACAGCTATGTCCTCATCTGCTTTTGCTGATGCACAGCAGGAGAGTGCTGACAGGATCAGAGCTTGGAGAGTAGTGCTGCAGGGACTGAGCTTGTGTTTATGTTGCTCCAGGCTTCCTTTTTGCTTTTTTTAAATACCAGCAGGTCTTTGTGAATTTTCTCATTTGAGGTGAGCATGCTACAGAACTGAAGTTCTGGAGACTTTTCCAGAGGTTTTGGACAATTTAACTGGAAAGGTACCTTGTCAACAAGAAAACCAAAAGGAGCTGAATAAGAGTTGGGTCAGCTGAGGTGTAAAAGCGTTCCCAGGCTTTTCATATTGCATTTCCCAGGCTTTTCATATTGGAAGAATCACCCAAGCCAACTTTTCTCTGGAAGGCATTTTACACTGTTCCAAAAAATGGGTCATGCCCTCCCAGGGCATGCAACCCTACATGCTGGCATACATGTACTTTCTAGCACGGCTTCCTGTGAGAGTGGCATGCCTCCCTCATGAGATTGTACCATACAAGCTGGACTTCATGTTTTGAATCTGTCTGCACCTTCCCCACTCCACCTGATCAAACTGGACTTACCCTGGAAGTCAATCACATCATGTCTCATTTAAGTTTCAGCAAGATACATAAGAACATGCCTTGCTAGCTTAGAATAATCCTATTAGTCTCAGTGGGCTTGCTCATACACTCCAAGCTGGAAGGCACTTTGCTAAATGAAGACCTTTGTAATGAACTCAGCATGAGGAAAATGCAACTTCTGTTCTTTTTGATTCCTTAGAAAACTCAGTCTGACTCTGAGAAAAGGTTTAATCAGGCAAAATTTCCAGGCACATTAGGAAAAATTTTAATTACCAGACATGCCCATCAGTAGGGGTTATTCCTTAGGAAAAGTAGCTGATGTTAGCAGTCTTTGGAAAGACAAAGTTTTAAGTATTCCAGTCCAAATTAAAATGCTATTGGTGCTTGCAGTTGCTAGACAAGAAAGAACAGAGAAACAATAAGACACTTAAAGGCTGGATACCTTTTGTTGTCAACAGGAAAACTCTTGTGTGCTTCACAGCAGCCTGGTCTTGCCTTTGTTTCCATTCCTAGCAAAGGAAGCGAGGGTGATGTCCTGAAGGCTGCTCTTTGGGAAGTGCACTGTGCAAAGACTTTTTAAAGTCAGTACCTATGTTTTGTTGTGAAAAGAACAGCAAGGGCTGATGATCTTTGAATTGTGCACAAGTCAGGTTTAGCTTCCTAAGCCCTTACCTGTCTCAAACCAGAGCGTGTTGTTCTGGGCAATGTCACCAAACAGGAATCACAATGTAATTCTGATCAGGTCTTCTGGGTTTTACCTGTGATTGTTAGAACCAGGTTGTTAGGGAATGGAAAGAAGACAAGGGATAAAGGAGACATGCTCAGAATTCAGTGGGGATTATGGCAAAAGCTGTGGAATGAAGTAACAAACAGATCCTGCCCCTTCTGTATACCCCTTATTGCAAAAGCAGCCATCACCTCCCACAGTCAAAAAATGAGTGAACTGCCTGCTTTCCTGAGGGCAACTGGTTCCTTCAGGAGCTGAAATAAGCTCAAGCTTTACTTCAGAAAGTAATAAGAGAAGATGCTCATTTGGATGAAGGAAAAAAACCTCCTGATACATTTCCTGAGGGATAGGAGAACTTTAAAAATCGTATGGCAGCACGAACAAAATATGCCACGAGTTACAGGAGAATTGTAACTTTGGCACTCCCACTGCTCTGTTGCTTCCACAAATTGTCCCTGCCTTCTGGCTGTGCTGGGAGGGATGCTGAGACCACAAGATGGCTCAGCAAGTGGAGACAAGGATCAAGGATTATCAACTCACCATGGACAGACTTGCATGTGAGGGCTGTGAACAAGAGCACTGCCATGTCCTTGTTGCTGGCTGTCTGCATGCCCAACAACGTGCCAAAGGCTCCTGTTTCAGCCATATTCAGCAGTGGTTTGCAAAGGCAAGGGACAGAGAGGCTGCTGGATCTTGGGTGCTTTGGAGCTTGTCTGTAGGTACCTAACTTGGACTGCAGCTCCTGGAGGAACCTTATCCTCTGTGTGTGTGGTTAATATGTGAAATCTGGCTCTCAGCTCCACAGTATGATGATCCAAGGCAGATGCTTTTCAGGACTGCTGGTAAACTGATGCTCACAAAAGTAAAGCATGGAGCACTTTTTCACTACCTGTGACTGAAAAGGCACTGATTTATTATATCCCAAAATACTGTTAGTCATCATATCTTAAAATCTTAGCTCTGATCCAATAAACAATCCTTTATCTAGGGCAAAAGCATTCAGTGTTAATTAGAAGAATAATTTAGTAAATAAAGGTCAGAGTTTTTTAATGCTTTGCTTTATATAGGGCAAAAGAAAATTTAATCTCAGGGTTATAAACAGAGTTGTTGTTAAGCAGACAGGAAACACTTCCAGCCGGAGTCTCTGAAATGTAAATGAGCCCATTTTATCCCTTGATTTTCACAAATCTCTCACCATGTTGCCACTACAGAAGAGGAGATAAAGAATTCTAGTATTGCTTCCATAGAGACCTTGTGTTTACTGAAACCAGGCTAGAGCTGGGTATGGGCATACTTTTTTGTGGAATTTGTAGCATTATTTTTAATATTGATTCACCACAAATCATAAACTGACAGACTGGTTTGGGTTGGAAGAGACTCAGAGCCCATTTGCTTCCAACTCCCTGGCCATGGGCAGGGAGACATCCCACTAGACTGGGTTGCTCAGAGCCTCATCTGACCTGGATGAGGAAAATTTCCAGAGATGGGGCAGCCACAGCTTCTGTGGGCAGCCTGTTTCAGGGTGGCTCGCCACCCTTAGAGTAAATAACTGATTGAAATATTAGCTTGCAGCAAAATCTGGTTTTGTACTGACAGACGGAATCCTGATGAGTTTGAGCTCTCCTTGTGTGTGGACAGTTCACAGTGGTCTGCACACAACTGCTAAATGTACACCTAACAAAGGCCTCCCCTGCCATTACTGTACATGGAGATGTCAAGGGAGCAGAACAGTGCTCGGAACTTATGGGAATGGGGGGAGCAAACCAAGGAAACTAGTGAGTGATCTGACTGATTTCATCAAGTTTTGCAGATCCTCAGTAGGGATATACTTGGATCTCATGTTGGATCTCATGACATCCTTTAATTTAGAGCTAACTCCTGAGCAGGTCCCTTTGTTCTGATGCCAGGTCAGAGTGAGACAGAACAAAATCCTTTGCAAATAGATCCATGACAAGGGATAGCCTGTGAGATGGACTGTGCTACAGAGAGCTGAGGAGAGCAAAACTAGAAGGGTTGAACAATCCTGCTGGTTTTACAGGTCAAGTGAAGAGTCTACCCAAGGTCTGGAGCTATTTGTGTTTCAAAGGTGAAAGGAGGTGCAAGGAGACACTGAGGGGCTTAGAGAACTGATGTCTCAAGGAATGGTAGAAAGCTAGGGGGTTTTTAAGAGAAGGAAACATAGGAATTTTTTGCCCTTTTTTTTTTTTTTCCACTAGAAGTTGGAATCTCCTGTGGTTTGCAGTAGTCATGGGACTGTTATCTCACAGACCTTCCAGATTTCTCAACCTTTGGAAAATAAATAAACTTCCACCAGTTTCACCTGCTGGATTTGAGACTGGGAGTTTGAATGGCAACTGAGTTGCAACTGCACTAAGGAGGACTGTAGCTGCTCTCTGATAATCAAATTTGGTTTGCTTGACACATAATGAGATTATTGATTAGACACACACAGCTTGCCATTTCAAATCACATCTCCTCTTCATTTCCAAGGGATGATTGACACAGCCTAACATGCTCAGCATCATTAAACGGAAAGAGTTATTTACGGTGTGGCATCAGAATTTATCACTAATTCCCAGATCTGACAGAAAAGAATCACTTTGTGTGCTAGGCATTTTTATCTTGCCATTAAAAAGTGTATCGAAAGCTTTAGATAAGAACTGAAGGTGAAATTCCTTCCTAGTCTATATCCAGATAATCTGGCCTGCAAAACTGAAGCAGGGAGTGGTGGCACGTGTCAAATGCAGTTCTTGATCCTTCGGTGACTTCTGGCTGCTCCAGATGTGGATCTCAACTCAAAGGGTTCTTATAGTGAACATCTTCTTTGTGAAGTTCTCTGAAGACTCACTTTCCCCATACACCATTAGTTATCAGCAGCACCAGCTGTGGGCAGACTTCAGTGGCCAGATAACATGTGCTATGTGAGCCTTCTTTTAGAAATTCAGAAGGCATCACTTCCATTCAAAGGAGGTGATATTTACCAAGAGCAGGTTTAATATGCTTTTATTACCTCCTCCTTTTCTTGAGGAGAAAGGTGCATGGCACCCAAAACTGTGCAGGAGAGGCTGTGAAGGGGCATTGTGCTCTTGAACAGATCCAAAGCAGTTAGATTTTAATTTTTTTTTTATCCTGAATGTCAAGCATTTCTCCTTCAAAATCTCCCTCTGATCATTTGAAAGAGCTGAACTGGAATCCTGCCTGAGAGGGCATTTTTGCTTTAAAGTAGCTGTGCATAAAATCATACTTTTCACCCACTTCTCTTGCAGATACTCATGCCATATTCTTCCAGTGGAGCTAAAGAGCCCTTCTGGGTAAAAGTACATTTGATTTTTATTTTGTGAACGGTCTCCTAGACTTTGTGACAGTACCTCTATGTAGTGAGACACCACTGGTTCCACACACTTGGGCCTGTCTGGAACACCTCTACAGAGTCCCAATCTGGCCTTCATGCTTCTAGAAGTGTTGTGAGGGTGGAGGGTGTTTGAAGCAAACACACACGGTTAAATGAGCTGTAAAAATATGCATTATACAGAGAGACTCCAGGAGCTCTCTCTCATTTGTCTCATCAAAGCAAAGATAAATGAGCAACTTCCTTGTAGGCTATAATTACCTCTAAGGGGAACAAAAACATTGATAATTGACAGCTTTGAGCTTGACCCTAGGAAATAACAAAATCCAGTAGTTGGAAATTGAAATTTAGAGTGTAGAGAGTGAAATTTAGAAACTCAGAGACATAAGTCAGCCCCTGTAGTTAACTAACTATAGGAGTAGCAAAGTTGAAATTGTCTGATCATTGATTTTCAATCTAAATTGTGGGATTTGAGTTTTCTTTAAACCATGCACCCTTCTAATATAATTGTAAGTCCTTGGCCTGTATTCCCTCATAGATAGGGCCAAGAGGTTTTAAGAGCTTAGCTCTTGTTTTGGCAAAAAGATATTATAGAGATAGTAATCCTGTTTGAAAGGCATTCTCCATCTTTAAGCTTCTAGAAGAGGGGAGGACTGCAGTTTTGAAAATCTGGTCCCAGCTGTGGGATTTGATAATGTGAAGTATCGAAGCCATGAAGCTGAAGAACAAATCTACCCATCAGCATGGCAAAGGGCAAAGCAGACCCTATGTTTTGAATTCCTCTGTCATTTCCTCCCCTGTATTCCATCATGTCTGAAATTTCCAGAGTTTTATTTGCATTACACCTGAGCTTTAGGCTGTCTAAAAATCCTAACTGCCCAAGCAAAATGTAATGTGAAAGCTAAACCTGGTCACAGAGCACATCTGCATACTGCCTGAGCAATGGAGAGATTTCTTTTTGTACTCCATGAGCTCAGTTGCAATTGCTTCCTACAGGATATTTTACTTCTGCATCTCTTCCAATATACAGCAGATGAAAAGGAATGACAGGCATTCTTGGCCTTGGTTTAGTTTCCGTTTTCCTCAGCGTCCCTCCCCAGTTATTTGTAAATAACTCTGGGCTTAGGGGTGCCCCCTCTGCCTTTGTTCTGGGTTTATCAACATCTTGATGCCCATGCAAGGCTGGCCTCATTTGGTACTTAGTTTCCAAACTGTAGCTGATGCTGAACTCGCCTTTAAAAAAACACCATTTTTTCTTTTTTTAAAGGCTTTCTACTTTCTTTCTAGCATAAAACCAAAATATGAGAGCATACTTATGCTACTCAATCAAGGCATTTTCTTGTCTAACCAACAGAAATGATCTCTTTAGATTGTCCTGTTCTTCAGATTCTGTTGTAGGATCCAAGTCAAATGAGAAACTGGAACTGGTTCAGCTGAATCCGAACTGATTTACAAATCCAAAACCAACATATGATAATTAAAATATTTATGTTAACTATCAAATTTCTAGGTATCATTTACCTGACTATGCCATGTCCTGCCATATAGCTGGAGCCTTTTTTTCATGCTTCACAGCTGCAGCAAAATGGAGTCTGCTGGAAAATCCATTTTTGGATGTTAAATTAGGGTTGGTTTCTTCCCACCATGTGTCACTCTAAGTCTACAATGGTGTTTTGTCTGCCATTGGCCAGTCACCAAGTGTTAAATGTTCTTTCTCTTCAGTTCCTCAGGAGGTCCTCACCTCTTAAACTGTCCTGAATAACTTGGTGATCTTACCATTGGAGGTGAGAGGAGTTGTTTCTACATAAGAGAGACCTTGGCCCAGTGTTATTATAATGAGAATGACATTTTACCATAAAAGCCAGAATCCTTTCAGGGTTGAGCTGGCCATAAGGACCCAGGCTGGGATCAGGGAATTGATAGCAAGCCATCCTCTAAGAAAGCTGGGCCTCAGGCTGAATCTTATATGACTTCCCAGACAAACAGGACACTTCAGTGATCTGTGAGAGGTATTCAGAAAGTGTTTTGTGATGGAACACTATCCCTTGGCTTCCCAGCCCCATCTCAGCTCACCCTTTCTATGTATCCTCAGAAACAAGGTTGTCTTATGTTGTACAAAGATGCATTTTGAACGTCTTCTGAATGATTTACATTAACCCTAAATGCCACTGCAGCCAGACTGCTCTTGCAGTATAGCTTTCTTAATTGCTCCCAGCAGGGAATCACAAAATGTGAGGACAGGGCATGCTTCTCATTACCAACATATTTACAGAAAGCTCCTCCTTCCAGCTTTTCTCATAAGCTTTTTGTTACTGTAAAGAACATACAAGCCAAGGGTGAGTAATATGTTAGACTCTCAAACCTATTTTTTGAGGCTACCAAATAGGTTTGTTATGCTGCCAGTCACAAATAAAGCTTTCTTTTTGTCTGTGAAGAAGTTTGGTGAGGGTTTTTTTGCCTTTCATTTAGCTTTCTGAAAATGTAGGCTTCTGACCTTGATCTAGTTGGCCTCCCTTCTTTTCAAAGAGCTACAAAACAGCTGTGACATGCAAAAAAAAAAAAATCTGCAAGAAAACAACTGACTTCCCAGCCAACCTTGGCAATGGGAGCCCTTGAGTGAGACTAATCTTACCTTCACTGGAAAAGGTTTTGTTCTGTAGTGCCTACGTGCAGCTTGCTGAGGCCACAGACATTTTGTCATCTGGCTCCATCTTCTGGGATAAGGCAGAAGAAATATAAACCACTTGAGCTGACACTTTGCAAGTCCTGTCACACAGCATTTATTGGTCTTTTCTTACTCTCCATTAATGCTTCCATGCAAGTTCACACTGGATGCAAACACAGTAGGAAACCTTTTGCTTTTCTGGAGACGTTTTAATGGGAGCAAGAATTCAGTACGCAAAAAAAGTGCTGAAAATCAATAGCTTTTTTGTTTTCTGAGACTAAGAAAGGACAGTTAGTGAATGTTTGACTTGCAATTCAACAGTGATAAAAAAAAAGAAGAGCTCAGGTAAATGGCTTTTTGATTCCTGCACAGTTTTGCAGAATTAACTCTAAACTCTGGCAGCACAGTATTTGTTCTCTGCTGCTGGAGCTTTGAAGGAGAAAAGGGGATAAGGCATTATTGCTATAGCAACCTTCAAGTAGGTGCTGTAGGTGATCAAAACACATTATTTGTTGATGGAAGTTTTGACCATCACAGTCTTTTCATGCAGCACCCAGAACTGTGGCCCAGCTAGCTGAGCTGTAGTCTCATTTGCTTCAATTTTCCATTCAGTCTTTCAGTTTTTCCACTGTTCAAAACTTTAAAAAAGTCTAAAAATCTTTTCAAGCAGATTGTGTAAGACTTTCATGTCTGAAGACTGTGTTCCTGCTGTTGCTGAGACGGTCCCTTCCCAGGGGCAGCAGCAGGGTCCAGTACAGCTTCTTGGCACTCTGCTTGGGCTGAGGCAAAAAGCAAGCAGCTCTACTGTGGTCATTCACTGCATGCACTGGGCAGCTGTGCTTGCTCCTGGTGCTCGAGATGTTGCTGGAGCTGAAGTAATATCTGGCTTTTGAGATTGTGTGGATGGTGGCTTGTTGCTGGCAATGAGCTTCCAGAGGTGTCTTGCTGATACCTGACCAGCTCTGAGCTGCAGGTACAATATCTGCTTTCATCTTGGATGTCAGGGAGAGCCCTGGGAAAGAGATCTTTGTATCCCCAGTCAAAGCTGTGCTGGTTATTGACATGTCAATGGGAGCTCACTGCAACGCAAACTTGCAGAAAATAAATTAGGCATTAAATCAGACTTCTATTTTGATCATAATTCAACAATAGTTTATACTTTGTTTCACTTACATGTAATTCATGAGAGGTGGCTAAATGGTTAAGTCAATTTTAGATAAACTAGCTTGAAATAGGTTGTCTAAAATCATGCTTTATGTTCGTGTATATAATATCTACTTCTCAAGCAACACGGTTATATTATTTACTGTGCATTTAGTGAGCCTTTATGAATGCATTTTAGCAGAAGTCCTGACATAAAAGGGAATACACCTCTACTTTTCTTCACTTCTGTGAAAGCCAAATTTGTTTAAAATTTGTGGGTTTGACTTGAAAATGACTTCTTAATGTCTAAGACGAAGCTTGGTAATGAAATAGTGTGCATATTAGTAATAAAAATCTGTAATTTTATAACTCAGGGATGTACTGTGTAACCTTTAATTTAGAATAAGTGAATTGTAATTTGGAGGGAAAGGAGCTACCCATACAAATGCCTCAGACATCATGTAGATGTTCCTTAGGTCTGTCTTGTACACTGGATTTCTGGGAGCTGTCCTGCTTCTCACTGCCTTGAAGAAAGACCCATTTCCGGCAGCCTGTGGGATGACAGGAATCTGCTGCTCTCTGAAAGAGGGGTTTGGCCTCTTTGGTTCTGTAGTAAGCCTAGTCTGGCTTGGACAAGGCTTTGCAGGTCAGGTCTCTTAAGAATTAGAACTGGAGAATGGGTGGTTTAGAATGAGAGGAATTTAGCTGCTAGGGATGCTGGGAATAAAGCTTTATGTATAACTACAATTTTGGAGGGACCAAGTATTTTCAGACTTCATGGGAGTTCTGCATTAGCAGGCAGTTGATACAGGACCGTGCAGTTTGGGGTTTGTTTGTATAGTTAGGGGCTTTCAAATGAGATGTAACCATGCAGGTCCCTTAGGAAGACTTGATGTCTCTTATCCTTTGCCCTGAAAGATAATTTGGCACTTTGCACACTGTAAACTTTGGTCACTTCCATCAGGCTTTTAAAAAAACAACAACAAAAAAGAAGACAAGGACCACAGAAACCACAAAACTCACTTTTCTTTTTCCCTGAGTTTATAACTTCAACATAAAATTATAAAATCTCTGAGGATAAAGACAGAAAGACCTCCAATCCCCACACCTTTTTCCTTCATTATTGCTTATACCACAAGAAAGCCAAGGAGATTTGTGCTTATAAATAACAGTATTATTCAGAAAGACAGGGGCAGCTGGAAATACAGATGCTATGTTCTCCTTTGGGTTTCCCTACTTTTCTCAAAATTAACCTAACCTAGGTGTTTTTTCAGTCAGATCTTTGAAGGTTTCTCTCTGCAATTTTTCCTGTCCTGCTGGACTTAGCACTAATACCTTGTACATGTTGTTGAATATTTGGCTTTTCTACTGACTCATGAGTGTGGAGCTATTACCCTGCAGGTAGCCACATGACAGGAGGGGGCAGAGGCTTTGGGGGGATGAGGAGAGCATGTATGGATCCTGCCTGGAGGCACCTGAGGGAGCTGGCACCTCGCCACAAGGGACAAAGCCCCTTTTCCCTGGCAGGCAGCTGTATTGGAAGGGTGTGCTGAGAGAGGCAAGGAGCCTGGCTCTGTCCCAGAGGAACAGCAACCCCAGTGGTAAGAGGGAGGGAGACATGCCTGAAATCACTTTTTGCTGTTGCTTTTCCTGTTTTCTTTTCATTGCTGTGCAAAGCCTAAATAACACTTGGCATTTGAGCATGTTTGAGCAGCAAATCACTGTTAGCAGTGATCCCCCAGAGGACAGGTCTGCTTATACCCCTCTGGCTCCAAACTGTGGGCGTAGCAGATTTTTCACAAGGCACTGGCTGCAGGTGCAATAACTGTTCTCTTCCCCAATGCATCCTTTGACTAAGCTTAAACAAATTTCAGCCAGTATTCTGAAGACAAAGATGAAGCAGGAAAGAACTCCTGTGAGGATTTTCCTTCCAAAGAAGCCCAGGCATTCAGGAACATGGGACACTGATAAAGGTGTGCCCTGCAGACAAGGTCCCCAAGGCCACATCTGCCCTTGCATGTAGGCAGAGCCAGCTGATGTGAGACATATAGTTCTGTCTCTTCTCTGCTGTTAAACCGTGGAGCTGTTGTTGTATTCTCTCTTAATGCTGAAAGACAGATCAGGAGAGAGCTGGAATAAGTGGGTCTTGCCTTTCATTCTCATGTAGCCCAAGCCTCTTGACAAGAGGAAAGAAAAGAGGGGGTGAATTGGCAGTGGCAGTCAAATACCTGGTGTGAGCTGAAGTGGATGAGACAGTAGCTGAGGCCTCTGCAATTGTTTCCATTGCACACTGTGGACATGTCAAATCAGACAAAACTCACTAGCCATGAGTGCCTGACGTACTTGGTTTGCTTCAGGCAGCTTTACAGTAATAGACATTATGTACCCTTATGTGCAGCATTTCAAACCCCTTATCTACACTGCAGTCCATGGTGAGATAATAAAATATTTTGCTTTGCTGCAGATAGTTAAAAGTGAAGGTAAAGTGTTGGAAAAATTATAAATTTTTTGATGTCAGATGTAGTGAGAATTTACTTGCTCTTCCAGATGGCATTTGCAAAGGCACAGAATGTCACAGGTTATTATCTTAAATTGAATAATAAAATATGCACAAGTTATTTTACAGCTGCTGTAATACCTGATTTGTAAAATGATTGCCAGTTAATAACAAATAATAGCTGTTATAATTAGGACTAAGTCATTTGTAATTATGGAACTCTAGAAGACAGACTATTGAAAGAAATGAGGAGAAATAACTTGTCAACTCAACTCAGTAGCAGTGTCTATTGAATGATGAATATTAATGGTTATCAATAAACTAGTTGTTACTTGATATAAGTTATTTGTAATCAGAGCTGAAATATGAGTTTGTGACTAAGAACATCTTTGTAGCCCATCCAGAAATTACAGAAAAACAAGCTGCTCTTCATCCTGTTGGCTTCAGTGGGACAAAGAGCTGAGGCTTTTCTTGAGTAACTCTGTGCTTTTTGTTAATGCAAGCTGCAGAACTTTGCTGGCTTCACTGAGTACTGCAGTTTCCCTGAGAGCATAAAAATGACCAAACCAAATTAAACAACAGGTCTGGCAGTAACCTGTGCCTGGAGTAGCAGCAAGTGGAGGGTGAATGGTGGTGCTTCCCTGGGATGTGGTTTCTGTCAACCTGGAACTAAGAGACTGTTTGGCACCAAGGTGAAATTCTCATTAATGGCTTTTAATTCATTTGCCTTCTATAAAAATGTTCAAATGCTCTTTGAACCTGAGTAAAATTTTGATATGCACATAATCCTGTAGTAATAACCTTTACATTACAGTAATACATATGTCCCATATGTATTTCAACTTAATTTTTAATAGCATTTTTATTTTAAACCTGTATCATACCATCCCTCTTGTATTTTAGGCTGAAAGGCTTTAGGCAATTTAGTTGTTCCTTATTTTGAAGGTATATCATACCTCTGGTTTTCCTTTTCCTTTCTAGTTCTAAAGCATACTTTTTAAGATTTGGGAAGCAACCAAACCTTCGAGCAGTATTCAAAAGTCAGGGTCACTTTGGATTTGTACAGTATTTTCTGGTTTGTTCTGTGTTTTATCTCTATTTTGTCTGACACTTTAACTGCCTCTCATTGAGTATTTTAATAGAGTTCTCTCTTTTAATTCTGAATTCACTTTTCTGAGAGGTAATCGTTTGTTCAGACACTGTTGTTGTGAATATGAAGTTAGGATTGCTTGTTGCATGTGCATCACTATATATTTCTTTAGCCTTAACTTTATCTGTCATTTAATACAATCTTTCTGCAACTCTTTGGACTTAGCTTTGGGTTTTTTTTTTTTTTTTTTTTTTTTTTTATCCTGAACAGCTCACCCTCTTTCTTTCTGGTGCATACATCTGTTTCTGGACTCTTTAGGAAATACACAACAGCCTTTTGGCATGTTCTGCCCCCTCTCCTATTCCAGGACAGTCCAGCACTCACTGACATGAAACAGCACACACATTTTGAGGTGTGGCCACCACAAAGTCATAGTGCCAGGTGTTATAAACAGAATTATATTGGCTTTTGTATCCCGATCAGGGGACGGGCTTTTAATCTTGGTTAAAGAGTTGTGGACTTTAATTAGTTATGAAAGTTGAGGAAAACAGTTAATTAATTAATAAAGGGGCATGTTTACAGAGACATCGAGGGTTTGGGAGTTGAGGGATGTTGTGAGGTTCTGCTGGAACAAATTATTACTCAGTTATATGTGTTTTATATGTTGTTATTCAGTTATATGTATTTTAATGTTAAAGGTTAAAATGGCGCCTGAAGGAAACTTCTGGAAGCAGAGGCAAGGGGGGGGGGGGGCGCCAGGGACTCAAATTACCATAAGGGGATAACACAGCCCACTGGATTGGTCTGATGGGGTCCAACCGCGACCCCTGGATACAAACGAGCCAGTCGGAGAGATCGAGAGGGGCTGGGAGAACCGAGAGGGAGGCACCCGACCCGGGGGTATAAAAAACCAAACCCCCGCCGCCTTGGGTGAGCCTTGGGCCCCGGCCTTCGGTGGTTGCCTCTTTGGTGTGTGCCTCCGGCCCCGGCCTTCGGTGATCGCTCCTTTGCTGTGTGCCTCCGGCCCCGGCCTTCAGTGATCACCTCCTTGGTGTGTGCCTCCGGCCCCGGCCTTCGGTGATCGCTCCCATGGTGTGTGCCTCCGGCCCCGGCCTTCGGTGATCACCTCCCTGGTGGGTGCCTCCGGCCCCGGCCTTCGGTGATCACTCCCATGCTGGGTGCCTCCGGCCCCGGCCTTCGGTGGCCGCGAACCCGGCGCCGTCCGCCTTTGCCTCACAGCTCGCCAGATCGCCATTCCTTGGGTCCCGACTTGTAAATTGAGAGAGTTTTTGTTAATAAAGCCCACTTAAATTTTTAATTGGTTGCATCATTTTTATCACAGGCTAGAGGGATATCTCTTGGCACAAGTGCTGGTCAGGGCAAGTTAGCCTTCGTGGAAGTATGGCCGAAGAGATCCATCCTGGCAGCTGGGCTGGCCAGGGCAGCAGACATGCATTAGTAGCAGGCCAAGCGTGTCAGCGAGGGCTCTGGTGTGGGTGGTCGTGTCAACTGTACACCTTGGAATTTTTTCAGGCATTTATTTAGAAGCAGGTGGTAGAATCTATAATTCTCTATGGTCTTCTCACCTGGCTGTCATGAGTCAGGCTGCAGCTCTAGTTTTGTCTTGGGATCTCTTCTGCCTCAACTCCAGCACTGAGCTGGAAAAACAATTGTGAGGACCTACCTTTACAGGCTTTCCCATTTCTGTGTTAAATAAATCCTACCTAGAGTTCACCCTTCTGGCAATTTGTTGTTGTGGTCAGTAGATTGTCTGAGTACAGCATAAGTTAGGGGTGGGAGGGGGGTTGCAAAGGCACAGAGGCTTATGGAATTGGCACTGGGATGGGGATTCCTCCAGGGAATAGTTGGGATTACAACCATTTAACTGAGAATGGATATTGATTGTTTCCTTCCACTTTGCTCTGCCCTCCTGCATGGTGTCAGGATTGCTTCCTAAGCAAGTGCCATACTTCTGCTGCCCAGAGAAGAATGTTTTACGCAGTGAGCCCTTGAGCACTGCTGCTGTGAAAACTGTCCTTTCAGTCTGAGGGCTCCAGACACGTGTCTGCCAGGTGCCAAACCCAAGCACAGATCTGCAAGCTCTCCTGGAATGCATCAGCCAGCCTTCCTGTTGAGGGAGAGCTTTGTACCTGCGTAGCTCCTGCACTGCTCATGCATTTTACATCCAAGTCATTGCGTTAAGGGAGGGAGAGTAGGAAATGGGACAGGCATAGAAAATCCCCAATGTAGGCTTTTTTACTAAAATGCAATTAAATTAGTCTTTTAATTTTAGTTTGCAAACACAAAGAATCATTCAGCAGGACTTCTTTTCTCCATACACCTGTCCTCTCCACCCAGATTTTTCAACCATGTTTTCTGTAAATAACAAAAAAATGTTTGTACTAAGTGTAGCAAGGAAAATTTGTATTAGTACTGTTTCTCTGGGGATGTATATCTCGAGGATATAGGTAATTCTAACACTTAAGGGACTAGAGCAGTGAAAGTGATTGTACCTTTAGAAGCACGATAAGTCTTTAAAGAAAAGTGACATAATTTTCCTTTCCAAAACCACTACAGCATTTTTAAAATACCTCAATTCAAAGTTAGGTTTTCTGTTATTACGAATTCCTGCAAATTGTTACTAGCATAATGTTGATAAATAGGTACATGAGTGTTGAGAGAGGGGAATAACTTGAACTTTACATATATAACGATAGATTCTGGGCTGGCTGTTATTCCGCAGGAAGTATGTTTGAAATTGTAATGTTAATTTATAGTAGTGCCAGAAAAGGTTTTCAGCTGTTAGTAATTAATTATCAGATGAGAGAATGGGGAATAAAGTGGACCTGTTGGAGCTGGCCCAGAGGAGGTCACAAAGATAGGGAGCACATTTCCTCTGCAGACAGGCTGAAAGAGCTGGAAATTTTGAGCCTGGAAAAGAGGAGACTTGTGAGAGTTTAGAGTCCCTTCCAGTTCCTAAAGGAGGCTAGAGAGATTCTTTTCCCAAGGGCATGTAGTGATGGGACAAGTGGGAATGGTTTTAATCTGAATTGAGGGTAGGTTTAGATTAGATATTAGAAAGAAACACTGTAAGGGTGCTGAGACTGGAACAGGTTGCCAGAGGTAATTGTGGATGCCCTATCCCTGTCAGTGCTCAAGGCTGGGTTGGAAATAAATGATATCTAAGGCTCTTTCCAACCCAAACCATTCTATGATCCTGTATTTATCATGTGCTCCTTAAATCCATGGTGCATTCAGATTTCAACTGTGCTGTCTGGTTCCCTCACCTCAAAAGGGATTTAGAAGGAAGATATGGACAGGCTTCCATGTCAGTGCAAAATAGAACAGCAGGCAGTAAGAGCAGGGTGTGACAGGGGGTCTCCAAAATCTTGAGTGGGAAACAGGAGGTAAATAAGGATCCTTTGCTTATTTTCATGTTGGGAGAGAAAGTACAGCTTGGAGGCACCACTGAAGCTACACAGGGCAGCAGGTTTTCACATTTTTGTAGATAATAAACTCTTACATGACTTCCAGGAGCAATTTAATTTAATGAAAGAGATGCCTCTCAAAGGACTATAAAATAATAATAATAAAAAGAAAAAAAGTAGCCATAGTATCTCTGAACTGGGGTGCAATTCAGCAACTTGGTTGTCTGCAAAACTTGGGAAAAAAATTGTCTATTCTAAAGAGAGAATGGATCTTTCTCCTAATTTGATGTAGCAACTCTTAACACATGGGAAGATTCCCAGTGCTCTCAGATCTGTTCTGTGGGGCTCTCTTAACTTATTAGCATGCAAAAGCAAGAGCCTTATACTTTTGTGCATCCATATGTGAAGATCAGCCATAGATGGACTAAAAGATGAGTGGTAGGCTTATGATTTCAATGAGTGTGAAAAGCAGGAAGGACTTGAGCTCTTACCAGAAAGCTCTCCGGTCAGTATATTGTCTCACCTGAAAAAAACAGACTTTTCACCTGCCACTCCGCATTTTCAAGGAAGCTTAAGTGTTAGTATCACTCTGCATCTGTAATCTGAAAAATAAACCTAATAGGCTTTTTAAAAAAGAACACAATTAACACACCAAAGTGAGTAACCTGCTGTGATGGTGCAGTCTGCCTATTTTTCCTTTTCCTGAGGGTTTGTTGTTTTAAAATCTTCTGCATATGCACATTTATATTTAATATTTTCCGCTCTAGAAACGGTCTGGAAGATTCTATGTCACACTGTTGGAGTTATGTAAAGGCAAAACAAAAAGAAATAAATATCAACCATACGTGTGTAGCATTGCCTGACCTAAGTGAAACCATGCCCTGGGTGAAGTGCTACCCTGCTACCCTCAACACGTGCAGAACTCTTTGTCTCTGTGGGTGTCCTGTTTTCAGGGCTGGGAGAGCTCAGACAGGAGGGAGCAGAGCATTGGGGGTGGCATGAGAACCTAAACAGCCCTGAAGACTTCTGCTGGTTACTTTAGCTTGGCATGGAACTTCAGTGCACCCCACTCCACTTCTGGATTGCTCACTGCCAAACGATTTCTTACACCCTGGTGCAATGGAGGGTCAGTCCCATAGTTTTTTAAGTTCATTTGAAACTTTATGAGAAGGAAATGAAGACAAGGAGGAAGGAAATAGGATGGTGACATTTTGAACTGATGATTAACTGAGCAGAGTAACAGTGGACCAGCTGACATTTTCTTACAGTGCTGTCTGGGAGACCTGCCAGTGTGGAATTATATTACTCAGTGTGTGAACTGACAAGATGCCTGGTCTGGTGTTTGCAAGAGAGAACAAGATTTAGATTGCAGATAGAAGCCTTTATCACCTCATTGCAACGTGAATCAAAGGATAAATGGAAGTCCTTTCATAAAGACCAACTAGTTTTCCACCAATTAACACAGGAATTATTGTAATAAGCTTTACAGAACAGTTGATGCCATTACGAACATCTCCAGTTTTCTAGGAATCAAACAATTAATAACAGTTGGTTTAAATAATCTGATACTGGAAGGCTCACAAATGCTGAAGCAAAAGAAATATTAGCTGTGAGTGGAGAGCAAAGAAACTGGTCCTCACTTTCACAGAAATATTATTTCTGCTTCAGTAGCATCTAAGGATATAAAAATCCCAGAAGTATAACATAAAAATGGTGGGATCTGAAAATAATAGAACCTGGAGGACCATCTGACTTCTCAGTAATTTTGCACTGCAAAAAATAAGAGCAAGGCAGTCAAAATACTGACCCAGTGCAAATGCTGAATGAGAGAAAGTGCTAGGGAAAAGCTGGTTCTTCATGGAATCACACCCTTTTTAAGAAAATAAGAAGCACTATCCAGCTTTAAAATGAACTGAAATTCCAGTGAGAGTTAAGGGAGGTGCAGATTAGCAGGGAGTGACCAATATATATGAAATCTGTATTTTCTGTGCTTACTATTCTAAAGCTTGGAACAAGAAGGATGATGTTTCAAGTATTCTTTTAATTTACTTGAGATAGACTCATTCTTTTTGCAAGCATGATCACCTTTCTTTTTTTGAATATATATTTTGAATCTCTCAGCAGCAAGATAGGCAGAAATGGGAAAGGCTGCTGTCACTGAGGCTTGCACTGCCTTACCTCTTCCTGCAAAGCAAACTGCTCTAGAGGTACTGTGGGGAACAAGAAAGTTGTGGGTGAGGTCTGACAGCCTGCTGGCATTCAGTATTCCATAGGCAACAGGGTCCCTTGGGTCTGAGTGCTGTGGTTTTCTGTAAAGAGGATTTTCTCAAGGGATCTTTGCATTTGAAATTAGGAGAAAAATGTAAAATGTAATTTGGGGAAATGGTGGGTAAGAATGAATCAAATGGCAAATAGCTATAGCTCTGCAGACGTGGAAACAGTCTGGAAAGTCAGTTTCATTGCCAGGGATGATCTAAAATCTTTTTTGTTTTCTCTCTTCTTTTGCAGCTTTTCATGGAATAGTCTGTCTTCTCCCTCTTTGTATTCTAACAACAGACACATTGCAGGTTCTGGCTGTGAGAAATTAGTTTTGGAGTCTTCTTTCTGTGGATAAAATGTTGTTTCTCTTGCTGTGGGAGTGCCTTTGATTTTATAAAGTATAGTGATTTATTTGTGTCCTGTTGTTGATTTATTTCCTGGGCAAAAATAATAAAACAATATTGAAACTTGTAGTTTATGATTGCTCATGAGTCACGACTGCAAAATACCTAAGGCTGGAAAGGATTTCTGAGTCTTGCCCTGTTGGGTTTTGGCTATCTCCTGGACTGGAGAGTCCAAAACCTCTTTGAGCAGGTTATTCTTCTGTGTTTTATCATCCTGACAACTAAATAATATTTTCTTACGTTTAAAAGGGCTTTCCTATATTTCCATTTGTGTCCATTGCATCTTGTACTGTCTCTGACTTCCACTGGGAAAGAGTCTGGCTCTGTCTTATTTTTACCATCCTCCTCCCTGCTTTCTTCAGGCACACACACACATATTATGTCCTCTAACATTTCTCATCTCCATCCTAAGCAATCCCAGTGTCCTCAGCATATTTCAGTCATCTCCATTGGCCCTTCACTGGACACTCTCCAGTGTGTCTGTGTCTGTCTTGAAAGGCAACTTTAAAAAGAGTCTTTAATCTCTGGAAAGAATGACAAAAATACAGACTTCTAGAAATAGTCTTTGTAGGTACTAATCCCAGGGCTGTCAGATACCTGGGCATCACAACTGGAATTTGAGGGAATGCATTATTAAATCATTATAAATCAGTTAATCACTTGGCCTTATCTAAATACACCACACAAATGGAAATTTGTTGTACCTTTTCAATAATACTGTTCCTCTGTGATACCTGACAAATTTTTCAAGGAAGGGAGAAGGGACAGCAAAAGAAGAAAACCCCCAAATTTGACCCCAAACAATATTCTTATTCATATATTGGATAATTATAACTTAATTATATATTAAATAACTTAATTATAAGTTATTCCAATACTGAAGGAGTGATACAGAATCCTTGGTTTGATATTTTCAGGCTCTTTAAAGTTGGACTGCTGGACAATACTGCTAGAGCTAAATAGCTGGTAGTATGTTCACTGGAGAAAAGTGATACTACTCCACAGGCACATGAGCTATAGCAATATTGAAACATTCTGTGGAACTGAAGATTGGATTCTGAAAAGTGTGCAGCTTCCAATGATTGCTGTAAACAACACCATTTTAAAAAGGCAGCTTTTCAGAGGCATGGAAATGAAAGCTAAGCTTTATAGAAAATCCATTCTGGATGACTTCATTATTTGAAAAGAAAAGAAGAGCTGGTAGTGATTTCACATTAACTAGACTATATAAGCAAAATATAAATATTTGGATAGCATTTGAGCACAAAATTCTTTTGCATTTCTCCCCAGAGCTGAAGTGAAGTCAGGAAGTGCTGTCAGAATGGGGGAACGAAGGGATACCAGCAAACACAGCAGTGGCAAGGCTGGCTCTCGAGCAGGAAGGCAGAGTGGGGACTGCAGCTGAAAGCAGAACATCACTGATACTGTCCTGAGAGGGGTAACGTGGCACTGGCTTGCTATGAGGCAAAGCAAGGAAAAGAAGTGAGGTTGCTCTTTATGGCCCAAGAGAATTTAATCCTTCAGGTGTGTGGTATGAAATGTTATTTGCACATTTCCAAACTGCAAAAAATAGCTGCAGTTCCCAGGGTTAGAGAAGTCCCTGTCCCTTAGCTCAGGGTGGGACTACTGCTGTCACTGATGTGAAATACCATCTCTGTAACAGCACAGTGAGATACTTTGCCCCTGAAGGTCCCAAATATTTGTGATACCAGACTGTCTTGAAAATCCCTTTGTAAAACAGGCTCAGGATGAGATGTGGGGTTCCTCAAGATGTAAAGCTTCCTCTTTCACAAGGCACCTTCCCCTCCCTCCCCAAAGGGTTTGCTGCTTTGAACCCTTCTTCCTGCCAACATCTGCCCACACAATACATGGAATCAGTTGTTCAAACCTCTGATGCACCAAGTGATCTGAGACAGAGCGGGGCCCCTCCTCCCACACCGGGAAGTGTATCTAAGAGATTGTTTGAGGGGGAAGAAATGGGCAGGGGAGTTACAACTTGTGTCCAGCTGATGAGCTGGAGAGGAGCCAGCTCAAGTCCAGGAGGAGCAGGCCATGCTGTAATGTTTGCACAGAGGTTGAAGGCAGGATAGAAAAGAGGTTTCTGAAGCTGAAGAAAAGTACCAATATTTCAAGGGTAGGCATGGGGTTAATTTAGACTGATACAATGAGTCTTCCACAAAAGAATTGGCTCCAATCTATTGTTTAAAAATAATAATTTTAAAATGTGGATCTAGAGAGCTAGAACTCTCTCCATATTTAAGGTAAATTTTACATAAATTGCAGGTGCTTATTTTCTTGACTAAATTTCAATGGTTTGCAGGCCGTTATAGGAAGGAGGGGAAAGAACCAAAGGTTAAAGCCTTTACTGACGTGATTCAGTCCTGTTTCTTTCCAGAAAATGAAAAACCTGTGCCTGAATGCCTGAATATAGGCAGGATCAAAGAGCAGGACAAAGAATCAACTGGTGGGAATGTCAGAGGTCCAAGGCTTCTCTGTTCTTTTCCACACACGTAGTCAACCTAGGGAAAAAAATCACACTAGCATTTACTCAAGGCTTTCTTGTTTGGTTGGTTTTATTTGGAATGTTTCTGTGCTTTGGGTTTATTCCTGCTCTCCTTTATCACATGGGTGTGCCCACCCAAATGGATCATTTTCTGGAAGATTTTGATGCACCTTGTAAAAGCATTTCCTCTCATAGTTTTGGGCTTTCTGTTATAGAGATCGAGCAGTAATCTCACACTCAAGAAAAGTTTCATATTCCTCAGTTTTAGCTGGTCACAGGAAATCATTGCCACTATCAGCAAGGAATAGGAAATTAGGTAGCACACAATATATTGAAAACATTTTGGACATGTGCTTTCCCTCCATGAATCCTTGTCATTTTCTTTAAAGTGTGGTTTGCATGTTTCAGGAAGGTTTTTTTTGAGCAAGGTTTTATGGTACATTTGTCATTCTTCGGGGGATTTTTGATGCTGGGATTTCTCTGCATCCTACTGCCTAATTAGCCAAAGGCAGCAATGTACAGTGAGAGTTCTGGCAGCCCATTTTAGGGACAGATAATGGGATCTCAGGCCAGGCCTACTGAATGCAGTGGGTCAGTTAGCACAGCTTGAGGTTGGGTTGTAATAATCAGCATTTGTTTTGTTGCAATGTTAAATGCCCCCACAAGACCTGCAGGAAGATCATCACCTTCCTATTGTCAGTGTCCTTTCCTTCTATTCCCTATCACTGGTATATGCAGATGGTTTTGAAGGAACAAGAGGATGTGGAATTCAGAGGGGTGTTTTTACTTCCTTCTGGTGAATGAATTATATTGGAAATTTGGTTCTAATGATGTGTTTCTTTGACATTCTTCCAACCAAAGTAACTTTCTGCCTTGTGAAGTCATGTGTGAACTAAATAAATGCTTTCCTGGGAGCCTCATTTGCCATCTATGCTGGTAGCTAGGTATTAGGTAGTCATTTTGCTGCTGCTGAAAGATAAAACAAAGTCGCCGCAGGTGATTCATAGAGGGAATATTTCCCTTCTGTTTAGACACAGGGAAATGATGTCTGATTAGCTGGCAGGTCTAGATTTTTGTATTTCAGGAAGTTCAGGTCCAAAGTAGGGCAGTTGGTTGTTGTTATAGCTGAAATTAAAATGCAAGCACATTAAACTTACTATTCTCACTTGGAGCACAGAACACAATAATCAGAGGTCATAAGCATGCTTCCCTTAAGGACAGTGTCAGAGCAAAATAAAACTCAGCTTTTTCATGTCTCCTGGATACAGGTAACTTGCTGCATACAATTTTGTTATTCAGCCACCCAGAAGTGAATTATGCAGAGGAGTGCAGGTATGGAAAGCATGTGCTCCCCAGGACTGTGGAGAATTTCCTGAATATGTGTGAATTAATTAATTGTGTATTTACCTAGTGTGAAATTGTTGACAGATGGATTATGAACAGCCAAATACTGAAGTTTACTAAGGAAAGTGAGGGCAGTGGTGATGGTCAGGCTGTATTCCTTTGTTGCTCAGAAATGTTGTGTACATTCTGTGCTTAATGTTGTGTTTCTGGTTTGATTTTAAGGTGACACGTGGCGGAGCTCTGAGCAGTGTTCTGCCTCTTCCCTATCTCTGGCATTTTTTATGCAGTGCTGGTAGCAGGCACATCAAGTTGCCCTGCTTTAAAGGAGACACCCCTTGCTGCTTTTGCACCCCCTGGCCCAGGAGCTCTGCCCTGGGAGAAAGGAAAGCGTGCCCTGGAGCAGCACAGCTGGCAAGCAGGTGTGAGGTGTCCTGCTGCAAAGCAGAAAGAGTGTCCAAATATCACTTGCTGTGAACTAAACAGGGGTCAGTGGAATGATTCTGTACAGCTGAAGTGGGAATGAAGTTCCTGATTTATCTTCCACATGCAGAGTGACTTCAGCTCTAGGGAGTGATACCTCTTGCTGACTTCTAGCCCATCCAGCTGTGGCAAGTGAAAGCAAACCCATCTTTGTTATTGTCTGTAGTGCTGCTCCACAGTGTGTTAATTCTTCTTAACATCTGGAAAGACTTTTGCTCTCAGTATGTTGAGCAATAGTTTGGCTCTCAGTGAGAAGACACCTCTAAGTAGAATTAAAATACACTAGCTTTCAGCTGGGACATGGTGGCTGAATCTAAGTGCTGGACTTAAGTGTATTTCATTCAATATTTGAGACTTCTTGTTGCCTCAGACAGGCAAACCATGAAAAATGTGTTGCCACAGCAACAGGAGTCTGACAATGGTTTGGATACTATTTTCAGCTAAGTGCATGTAAAATAACTGCAATTTTTTTAAAAGCTGTAATAACCACTTTAGGTGTGTTTATGCCTGAAGAGAATTTTTGTACTTACATATTCCTATCCAAGGAGTTAAGAAAATTGTTGTAAAATGCACATTACCAACATATGTAGACTATTTAAATGGTTAAAATGTATCAAAATAATCTTTCAGCAGTCCTCAGTTTTATTTATTCTTTGTCTTATATTATGTAGTTAAAGTAATCTTCATTCATTTTTAACTACTGATAAAAAGTACAAAAAATGAGAACTCTTAAAACATCTTCCATAAAAAGTAATTTCTAAACCTCACTTCAGTTACATGTAAGAGAATAAATTGTGTGCCATTTGCACAGTGTTATTTGGCACCCATAGGCACTAAGGAAGCAAAATTAGGTCAAGAATACAACATCCTCATTTCTAATCAAACTATTTATTTGAGTGTATTAGTTCACTGCAGAGCTGATGATCTCCCTCATGGTTTTCACACCTACAGCTTCTGACAAGTGGTGTGACTGCCTTTTTAAGGCTGCAATAAAGTTGTCTCTTGCCAGGGAGAGTAAAAAGCCTGATTTTTAATATTCTAGTATTTAATAAGCCTGGGTTTCTTTGGTGCACTCAAAGACTTGCTTTATTTTTTATTTCCATTTGGCTGAAGAATTATTGAAGTTTAATAATGTACAGTGTTGGCTTTAGGCCTGAGCACCTGAGTCTCTGCAACAGAAGATGCAGGTGCAGATACCCAAGAGAAGGTGGAGATGGTGTGAGATCACTTTCCTGCTGATCTGGAGAGTGATGTTGGGGTCCTCTTCTGGACTATTCCAGCCAGGCCCTCTGCAGTCCAGTTGGGACTGGGGCAGGGAGAGGCTGACTTTCCATGAGCTGCCTGATCACTGGTGTGATTAGGAGGCTGTAGCACTTTTACTTCCCTGCAGCTTTGCAAACCCATCTTTATTGAGGAGATTGTTAGAAGGTAAGACCCCAAATTCCCACATGTGGGTGGGTGAAAGCAGAACTATGTGTTGGGCTCAGGGGAGTCTGTGTGAGTATCTGGCCATTTCCATAAGCAGAGTTGTGATATTCTGGAGACATGTGGGTGCTCAAGTTCAGGTTTTCTGTTGCTGCTTCCATGAATCCATCTGTGGGCAAAACAATGAGTATTCAGATATTGCAGGCAGAAAAAAATGCCTAATTTGTCTACCAGTGATGCTGATACTGAAGCCTCATGGAGCCCAACACAGATTAGTGTTGTTATTTGACTAATTTTGTAGCAGTGTGGAGCTGAATATAAAGTGCAGCTTACTGCAGGCTATTATAATGTTAGTCTGGGCACACTTGAGTCGTGTCATTGCTACAGAAAACCATACAGAAATTGCACAAGTCACTTCTTTAGGATATGATTTGAAAATAGCAATTAGTGCAGAGAATAAAAGATCGTGTTTCCTTGTGAGGAAACTTTATCTTCTGAAAGAAGCCTTCCTTAAGAAAAACTGGCAGACAGTGATATCTGTAGAAAGAGAATAAAGCAAATTGATTTTATTTCTGGGCTTAGGATGACTCCATGGGAGCGCTTTGGGTAAAGAATTCTCTGAGTTCCACAGTACCTTATGATGTATGTCACTGCAAGGCACTAATGCACTTCTTCAAGGAGACTGGTGTTTAAGCTGTGGGAGCTGCTCAGGCTCTGAACAATCACATCTCATTCCTGGAACCTGACAAAACTAAGCAGCAGCATAACACATTATGAGCATTAGCACATACAAAAGGCAATATTTCTATGTATGCAGGGACATGGCAAAATTTAGTGGGTTTTATCCTTTAGTGTGTCTTTCTGAAATTGCTCACTGCTCATTGGTCACTTAACTTGTACCAAGTTAAGAGGTAAAACCCTTCCTTGGAATGATTGTTGCTCTACATTTTTGTGAATAATCTAGCTTGAGGTCTGCCTTGCCTTATTCCTGGTTGATATTGGAGTAATTGCATCGATATTGATAGGTATGGAAATGGGATAACTCAAAAGGTCCTTGTAGGTTCATAAATTCATAAATTTACCCCAAAGGTAACCCTTTTTAATGGTTACTATTTTCTTTTCTGATCCTTGTGCTGTCCTCTGACTTTTAAACAATTATCAAGAATAAAGCCAAAATAAATAGTATATCTTTCAGATAGTCGTCCCTCAAAAGGACTTAAGGTTTTATATTTTGAAGAAGAAAATGCCCAGTTGAAACTTCAAAGGGATAACTGCACAGAACTGATTGAGCTCCTAATGCTTGAAAACACATCAAAGAATCCTGGACTTGTAATCTTCATATTTTATTCATGAACTCCTTAGAAGGAAATGATTCAGCATCAGTGAATTTGCAAACAAGACATAAAGAGGGAGCATTTAGAAAAGAACCCTATTTTTATGAGGGATGGGGGAAACCTTCTATAAGAAAACATCACAATCAATACTGATGCAGGGAGGGGAACAGAGTGCCTGACTAGATTAGGAAGTAGTTTAGCCTTTAACCACTGAGTCTTCATTTGCAATCCATGCCTGATGAACAGCAAGTCCTTGTCCCTGTGATGAGTCAGCTGGCAAGGCTACAACATCCTTTTTTCTACTGCAGGGACAGTCACATCATAAAATGCCTGCTTTTTATGGGTCTTGGCTCCAGTGCTGGTCGAGGTTGGGGCTGAATTTTTGTTTCGACCTGAAGATGTTTGTCAGCATATCCTTGACCCAGGTCATGATTTCTGACCCAAAATGTATTTGGAATGACAGGTTGACAGCCTTACCAAAAGGTCACCTAGACCAAGCTACTTTCCAAGACAGGATGAACTATTCCTTCTTCCCACCAATCATGTCAAATCTTTTATAGATATTCTGTGAAAAAAAGACTGGTCTTCCCAATGCTTCTTAGCTCACATAAGTGTGAGGAAAAATCTTTCTAACTTAAAATGGACTAGATCTGCCACAAGGAAATCCTTCATATCCCACACACTGTTCACTCAGAGATCATATTTGGTAATTTGAAAATCTGTTTGTGGAACTAAATGTAATAAAGGGAAATAATTGATTTTTTTTCTTTCCTATCGTTTTTCCCCTGAGTCTGAAAAACCCTGGGCATTTTTCTGGAGCCATCATCCTCACCTCCATCCCTACTCTTCCAGGGTATACACAGGCTTTGTCAGCTGAGGTGGTCATCCAAGTTTGGCTGACATGAGTAATTCCGTGGAAGAAGCTGTCAGAGATCCCTGATGTCCCTTGTTCAGTGACTTTCATCAATGAGGGTGATGTTATTCTTTGAAATGTCTTTTACTGCACTGCCTTTCTAGCAGGGAACCTTTAGATCTTTTTTTTTCTATTTCTTTATTTAACTCAAATATTCTCCTTCCCACGCCCAGGTCTTTTCTCCTACAGCAATGTGCTAAAAATATTGAACCAAGAAATTAATGTCTGCTTACTTCCATTTCCCCCAAGAAGAGTGAAAATCAAGATGTAAAAGGAGGTTTTTCATGCTTTGTTCTTCCCCATTTGTTCTGCAGCATTGAGAAGTTGAGATGTTAATAGGCAGGGCAGCAGGCCAGATATCAGCATAGTGCAGAAGGTGCTTGCTGGAAGTATATATGATTTTATGCCTTTTTCTTTCGTAGCTTAATGTCTAAGGAAAGACATCATATTTTTCTGGGAGCATAACTGATTGATTGAAAAACTTGACTGGAAATACAGAAGTCTGGTGTAGAGCGTTCCAGAGACTGTAACCTCCTTTTTTATTTTCTTGCTCTTCTTTCATCTTGCAAGCTTAGCCACGGTCTTTAACTTGGAGAATGCAGTCTTTCAAAGATTAGGATCTTTCAAAGTCGACTGGCTATTGTAGTTGTTTAAGAAATCTAGTAGTCTTTAATTGTTCCTGTGCGTAATGAAATAAAGGTCTTGTGGATCTAAGGAAGAGAAAGAAAAGGCTAAAATGGGTCACCTGATAGCTGCTGAGAGGGCAGCACCTTCCCTCTGTGCAAAGAGCTCTGCATAGGAAAATGTTCAGTGAAATCTCTGCCATGTGCCTGGATAAGGAGGGCTGTTGCTGTCTGCATCACCAAGTGGAATATTGGCTTATACATTCTTATCAGAACAAATAAGGTTATTTTACAATCATACTGTACTTCCAGATAGATAATTTACTTTATCAAAACTTTACTCATTGCTAGGAATCTTTTTGTATTACCTTAAAGTTTATTAACAGGCTCTCACTAAGCTTTGTTGCTCCTTCTGATTTAATGTCACAGTTCACTGGCGATTGAATTTGCAGAGACATAACTTTTTCAGATGTCTTAATGTCTAAAGGTTTAGTAGGAATCCCAGACCTTGCTGGAACGTTGTACAGTATTCACTGTTCATCTGATTTTGCCAGTGAAAGCTCTGCCTGTAGCTTTCTCACACTTCTGTAGTACTTCAGCCTAATTCCATTGAGCATGTGTTCACTCTGTTGGGAAATAAAACTTGAAGGGTTTAGACATTTGAGTTTTGCTGAGAAGTGTGTAGCCATTCATCTTCTTTATTGTGACTTTTCAGCTCCACCAGCTGAGTTTGGTAAGTGCAACATATGGGACAGAAACCATGATAGCCTATCCTGTCTCTCCCAGCCTGCCTTGTGTCTATCTCATTCAGTCCAACATTTTGTCTTCTCACCTCCTTTCAGAAGGAATCAGTTGGTTGCTATTAAAAAGTATGACAAACTTGAAAACAGTAACTTTGGCATATCAAGAGCTGTATCTTTATGGTGACCTCTTTTCTGAAGAGACTTGACAGCTTGGTTGTCTGAAGAGTTCATGGCTTAAACTATTATTAAAATAGTTTAAAACAAATCTTCAGGTTATCCTTGTATCACCTTTCTTGTAAGCAAAGCATTCCTATGAGATGAACTGTGTGGAGTTCATCCCTCCTGTGAGGGTCTCCCTCAGAATATTGCACATTGGGAATTGTCCCTAGTAAGATGCATAACACACATTTTTCAATATGTAAAATCCATGTTGGATGTGAAGAGAGCAAAATCCAGAAGAAAAATGGGTTATACCCCTGTTGCATCCCACATGTCTGTTATGAAGCTACAAGGATATGATTTCCACAGGCTCCTGTGGGTAGGGCTGGAATTGTCATAGAGCTCACTGTGTTACTCAGAGTGATCTGTCTGGAAGGCAGGTCTTTCCCTATCTGCGCACCTTTAAAATCACTTCAGGGCTGCTCACATGGCATATTCCATTCCCTTGAAATACACCTTTTTGTCCACAATAGAAAACCTTTCACAATAGAAAAGTGTATTTTCTGGCCTTGTGTTTTTAATGATTCCCTGTCTGGATGCATAGAGAAACACACCCAACAAAACTCCTAAACTCATTTTGCCGAAGGAGCTTCTTCTACCCATTCTGACAATTTGTAGTGTTTGATAAATGATTTCGGTGATAGCTGTAGAGAAAAACTTCGTTTCTGTAGCACAGTGGATTTCAATAAGAGATCTGATCCAAAATAGATGCAGCTCCTACCCTGGGGGTTAAGTGTAAAAATGAAACTCATGTAAGCAACCATTTCCTCAACAAATGCAAACTTTTGATGTGGTCTTTTCAGAGCTATTGCACAGGGTCAGGATAAGACTATTAAATGGGTCTTAACATAACACTGCCTTTAATCAGAGAAATTGCTATTGCATGGAGAAGCTTCTAGGACATCTTAAAAAAATATTTCACCAAATCACTTGGCAGTCTCATTTTGCATGAAACCAATGGCACATTTCACTTTCGATTTCCTAGTAATAAGATTTTCTTTCTGTCACAAAACATTACTTCATTTTTGCCTTGGCACAGAACAGATCCAGCTGGTTCTGGGTAGTAGAGCAAGTGCAATGTTATTCACTGGAGTTTTGTGCTAGGTCAGTTTCTATGTAGCCATTTCATGGGAATCGAGTCTCCAAAATACATGTTGGCTTGGTTCTTCCCTTTCCCCCACCCTTACTTTCAATTAAAAGTACAAATTGTCCATCAGCACTGAACTCTCTTCTGAAATTTAAAGTTGCAGATGTGTGCAAGTAGTGAACCTATCTTGAGTGCAGCTTTTAAAAGAAGTACTGTTACAGTAGCCAGCTAAGTGAGTTTAGTATGTGTGTCACACTGACAGGCTCTTACTGCTGTATTTTAGTGCTTTAAAATTACTATTTACCCATAAAGAAACCTGTCCGTAATATTAGGGCACTCAAAAGCTTCAGACTACAAATGGTTCAGGATACAACTAATGTTCTCCTGTAGATGCACTCTTGTAGCTTTTGCACCAGAATGAAGTCAGTACTTGTACATGGCCAGATATCTAGAGTTGGAAAATCAACCATGAAATTCATTCCACATTGATATCTAGCCTTCAAAATATTAATTACACAAATAAATTTGACAGACATAATGTATCTGGCTGCAGACACTCCTTTTATTCCACACTGGATGCCTGCTTCTAAAAGGAAAACACTGCAGAAGTTCTGCAGGGGAGTAGAGAAATAGGAATTAATCCATTGAATAAAGCAAGTTGGAGGGAATGAACATTAAGATTGCTTGGTACTTTGTAATTAAGTATTTGCAGTCATTATGGGGAATAACTATTATAGGTATATTTTGGTTTGAAACTGAATTTCCTCTGTGGGCTTTAGGAAGCACTGGCAGCTTAACACATCTGGGACTTGGTACCGAGAAAGTAACAGAGTATTGAGAAAGTAATGAAGTGACTTAACAATTGGAAGCACAATTATGTTTTTAATTACTTTGCACAGTGATTTTAAACTACTGGAGCAATCCATGCTTTAACAGCTCTCCCATTTCTGTGGGATTAGGTGTTGGGCATGTCTAAAGCAGTGTTGCAGTCAAATGTTGCGGGTGTTAATTAATGTGAGAATGATCAAGTTTTGTTTGTGTACTCAGCAGAGGCCTAAACTCGTATCAGGACAAATCAGAGAAAGGTAGCACAATCAGCTTTACAGCCAGCTGCTCGTCTGCAGCTCAGGCCCAAGGCATCCAAACCTTGTATTATACAACCCAAAGAGCAGCAAAAGGGAGCCACCAGCACAAACATTGCATTTGATGCATTGATTTTGCTTTCAAGAGTATTTTACATTGCACTGCTTGTGCATTTGGCTTGTGCAGCTTTCTGTCATCATTTTGGTTCTCATTACTGGGGTAACCTGAAGAAAGAGGCACTGGGATATTTCATTTTTCCCCTGATGGCCCCAGCCAGTAGCTTGAATACCTGTTTTCAGGCTCACATTTTTCTGGTTAGACTCCCATCCAGAAACATTCCTCTTTACTCCATAAACTATGTCAGGGGGAGATAAAGCCCCTCTCAAGGGAAGCCTTGGGTAGGAAGCCTCTTGAGAATTCATAAAACAGATCTTATCTAAGCAGCATCTGAAGTATTTGCCCATAAGAGAGCTTTTGCATGTTGTTACCTCCTCTTTTTACCAAAAATCAAGAGGAAATTGATAGTTGGGTCAGTTGGTCTTCCTATGTGAACTAAATGCTTGTATGGAAGAGAGAAAGAAGGATGTGTTCAATGTGGGAAGGGAGAGTGGAGTATCTTCAGTAAAAATGCCAACAATATATGAAATCTGACCTGCTTTCTGGGGTGTTTCAGAGGGATTAAAGGATGAAGGAGGTTCCCTGAAGTATTTATGAGGGGAACTTTTAATTCTGAGGAATCTGGAGAGGACTATGGATGCTGTGAGTGATTGCCTGATGGCCTTTTATGGAATAAACTTATCTATCAAATCTAGGCTGCTGGCTTGATTCTAGAGGGATTTAAGAAAAGAGGTTTCTAGCCCAGCAATTTGTCCAGTGATCCAACCATGTAAAATCTGAGTAACCAGATTTCAAAAGGGACTTTTGTTATCCTCTTATTCTGAGAAATCAGAAGAAAATGCAATTTTATCTCAAGTTAAAGGAGAATGATTGTATTAGAAGAGCCCTGGGAGCTTAGCCTGGGAAGCTTTTCACAGGGTCTGAGGGATGGCTCTGGAGCCACCTGTGCTGATCAGAAGGCAGGGCTGTCTGGTGGGAAGACCAGAGCTGAGCACACAGTACCTTCTCCCTAGCTGATGTGGTGACCTGCTATCTGCCAGCTTAGCAAGCTGAAATGGCTCAGTGCAGGTTTGGAGAAAGGCCAGGACGGGCATAGAAAGAGTGCAGGGCCACAGTTTGTGATTGACCAAAGGGAAAAAAAATCAGGAATGCGACAGCAAATGATTAGATCAGCCCAGGCTAACTTGGAAGCAGAGGTTTAATTTTCTAATTTTCCAGTGTTGTGAATGATTTCAAGCCTTGTGCCTCCTCCCAAAGGCTTTCCTCCTTATCTATGTGTCCCACTGTCCTCTGTGCAGCACCACATGGCTCTGGCTGTGCTACCTTACTGGTGCTTTCCACTTCCTCAAAGCATCTCTGCCCAGCAAAACTGAGCAGAAGTTGCAAGATGTGCAGCTAAACCTGCTTCTGAAACTCTAAAACAAACCATCCTCAAAGCCATGTGTTTTCTTAGTAGGCAGCTTTGGGCCTCGGGCTGGAGAGGTGGCACAGACAGGGGAGAGAATTAACAGGAGCTGTGGGAATTAACAGGGGTCTTCAGGCAGGTGCACAGGAGCTGCCTTGCAGTGGTGCAGCACCAACAGAGATTTTCCTGTGTCAGGCTTTGGTCATATAATTGAAGTTCCCATCCTTGTTACTTGTGCATGTTCTTAGCCCAGTTTCAGTAATCCAAATCCCTGTTCAGCTGTGGGTCTTGAGGGCTTTGTACTGTCCTTATTTACATGAACAGGAATCACATCTGTGGTGGTTTGTAGCTCCCAGCAATTCTGATAGCTGTCCAAGGTGGATGTAGAATAAATAAATCATGGGCTTGGGGAAATAATAGGTGCATGGCTGCATTTCAGATGTTACTTGTGCTGCAGTTAGAGAACCAGTTGTTCACTGCAAGTAGAATTGTGGAATTGTAGAGTCGTAGAATGTTGGAATTATAGCATCACAGACTCATGGAATGGTTTGTGTTGGAAGGCACCTTACAGATCATGTGGTGTCAACCCCCTGCCATGGACTGGGACACCTTCTACCAGCCCAGATTGGCTCTTTGCCATGTGGGGACTGCAGGCCTTCACTGAGACTTGGGTAATGACAGTCTCATCTGAGAGATGGTGAGCCCCTGACCCTCCCTTTGTCCAGAGGTGGAATTAGAAATGGATGCTATTCCCATCCACCTGCTGTGGCTGTGGAGGTTACCCCAAGGCTGTAGGTAGCATGGTTACCTGAGCAGGGTGCTCAACTCCCCAGGCACTGCAAAGAGAAATGTGATACAGATTCTTTCAGATTTGGCTTAGTTTGGGGATTTGAGAGCAGCTTTGCCCAGGTCCCCACATGCAGTATGTGGTAACAGCTTGTGCCAGTGAATGTGTCAGTCTCTGGTTTTGTTCTGCAACCTTTTCCAATGAACATTTGACTGTTAGCTTTCAATTTACATGTCTTAAATGTGATTTATACACAAATGCTTTGCACTGTGCTGTTTCCTAAAGGATGATCAAGATGGGCTGTAAGAATTCTTGACTGTAATACATATGTGAAATAAGAGATCCTCTCTTATTGGCAAAAAAAAAGGGTACACATACCTAATTAAATGCTGAAAAATCCATGTTACTGTCATGAAAACTCCATAATAAAACTCTTGGTCTTCAGCCTTGCTGAAGAAACATAAACAGAAAATTAACTCTTTCTATTTTATGGTACTATTTCTTTGTTAAATTCCATTGTTACAAGGCTTATTTTTCTACCAGTAAAGTAATAAAGGCATAAAGGTTCTCATGAAACCACTGTCTCAGGTAAACATCATTTATTCCCTCAAAAGAGATGCTGTGGCTTACTTTAATGGAGCAACATCTGCTCGTTCAGGATTAAGCGAGTTCCCTGAACAGTAATTAATAAAGATATTGCCACTAAATACGCCTGGCATATTTTTTATAATAACATAAACCCATACAACTGGGGGAAACAAGAACATAATAAGTGCTCTTGTCTGCTTCCCCCCTTCCCCCACCCCGAGGGTCTCTTAACAAAGGACTTCACTGGAGAGTTAATTTGTTGCTCTGAATGCCTAAACGCTGATAATTCATTTTGCTGGGAAGACTTGATATGTTTGCAATAGCAACAACTGTAGGAAGATATTTCATTCTTCTGATTGTGTGATGATATGGAGTCAATAATCTGAAAGCATTGTACTAGGATGCTGCAGAGCTTGAGTATACAAAAGAAAGTCCTAATGCATGCTGTTTTATGTTGTTCTTCACTAGCAAAATTGACTAGCCAAAAGAGCAGGTCACTGACCTTCCATCAATCAGCACACAGCAGTTTCTCATTCTTCAGAGTGGATTTTGAGATTTGCAAATAAAAATTAAATCCCTCAAAGTATCACAGGAACAGAATGGTGAGTGAACTCACTTGAATTTTTTTTTTTTTTAATGTTATAAAAATACTAAGTTGCATTGCACTTACCTTGGACATCTGATGGTAGGATGTTCTTAGGTTTGGTAACCCTTTCGCCTGTGTTTTTAGGTTTGGGAACCCTTTCTCCTGTGATTTTTACCCCTGGCCATTCATTGCAAAAAGATTTACTATCTCAAACAGCAGCTGAACAGGTAAAAAGCTGATGGTAGAATTTACAATGTTTTAGGAAAGATGGTTTTTTGTAAACAATTGAATAGTATGTCCATGTTATACAGTTATGTTGGAACATATTTTCCTCTGTTGGCAGTTAAGAAGAATTACAAATTGCACTTCTCTATTTTTTTTCCTTATTTCTCTATGGGCTTATGCTGTTCATGAGGAAGGGAAGACTGGGTGGCTGACTTAATGTCCCTCTAATTTAAATTTCTCTGGCTGTGATTACTACTTCGAGTGACCCCTTTGGCCATTACATTTACTTGTCACTCGATCTAGGACTGACAGCATCTCTATAAAGGTCAGTCTCTAAGGGAGCATGCTGGGATTTAGCTTTGCTAGAAGCATGCATCTTCACTGAAAGGGAGAGAAGTGGTTAAATTTGGGGAGGTGGATGGTGGGAAGCTTTTTTTGTTCCATTATGAAGGAAAAAGGCTTTCAAACAGTTCAAGCTGCACAACTGTTAACAATGCAGACTATTAAAGGGATAGCAATCAGCCTACACACCAGACACACAGATTGAATTCTTGCTGCTTGTCATGTAACCAGAGATAAGAGTATTTTCCAGTGACTCTGATAAAATAAATGCTGTCATAATGATTCTGAGCGAGACTCATCCAGATGTTGCAGACTTCTTGCTGTGGTATTTATTCATAAATCTTGTTAAAATATAATCAGAGAAAGCATGTCTCAATTAAAACCATCACAACTCTGTGACAATGTTCGTGCAAGTGCAATAATAATCCTAATGTGTTGACACCAAATTTGTGCAGTAGGTTACTGGTATATTTGAGCCTGCTGATTAGAGCTCGCTAATTAATACAAAACTAGCTTCTTACAAGTAAAAGAGGACATGTAAGTTCCTCTGTACATGAAGGATTATGGATTATGCCCTTTATGCCTGTGTGCATATGACTGCTGGGACTTCCACAATGCTTAAAATTCATAAAGATTTTCATATGTATTAATGTGTACATATGTTCATAATTTTCTTCCCCTACTCAGTGTATACAGTCATTACCTGGTCCTGGTGCATGAAAACATTTCATTCGAGAATCTGGTTGAGTAACATGAGTAGAGAAGAATGCAAAGATGAAATGGAGTTTTTATGAATAATTTAGAGGACAAAACAACTTGAATAAACTAGGGTATCATCACTCTTCTTTCAAACACTTGACTGTGCAGCCATAGCAGTTTGCTTTTCCTTTCCCTCTGGTGAGCTGTATTTAAAGATGCAAGAAATACTTTAATTCTGTGTTTCCCTCTAAATAATCTGCTGCCCTGCTGTAGGAATACTACTGAGTTACCACTGGGAGAGGATGGTTCTGAGCTGATGATTCTGTTAGGATGTGATCATGCCATGACAGATTTAACTGTGAAGCTTTAAGACTACTTCTCAATGCCAAAAGGAGACAACTTAGCTTGAAAATTGTAACTTTGTGTGTCAAATATAATTTGGGAGCAGAAAGAGTGCAGGGATAATTCTTGACGTTTAGGCTCAACATTAAAGCTGGATGAGCTTTTTGGGGACTGAAGTGCAGCAGCAAAGTCTTGAGGATACTTACAAGTTAAGGCATGACTGGCCAAATGTGTCTTAGCAAGTTCAGGAGCATTCAAAGTAGCTGGAAGGAAGGAGGCTAAGCCCACTTGGTTATTTGACATGCAGTAGCTTGCTGCTCCCTAGTAACTTGTTTGTGACTGACACTACAGTGAGACAAGTTAGGACTCCTGCTAAAAATTTGTAGCGAGCCTGATAGAAACAAATTCTCACACTGCAGGACAGAAACCACAATGCTGGGGCTTGTAAGCTGCAAATTGATTCTATGAGGCACAACTGTGCAAGCCCAATGGCTTTATCTTTTGATAATGTTGCACACTGCTGCAAATGGTTCCCTGGGATTCAGATATGCTCTGATTGCCTTACCCCAGAGCAGATGGCTTTCCCATCAATCTCTGACCACTGGCAGGCAGTTCCTCCTCTCCTGTCACTACACAGCTAACATTTTCACACTTGGGAGAAATGTGCAGGAGAGGTGTGCAGCTGTTGCACTAATACCTGGGTTTACGCATTTTTACATCCTGTCTTGATGCTAACCAGGCATCAGAAAATTATCTTCAACTCAGACTGGGGAAGGTGAAGCTGGAAATAAAAGAACATAAAACATCCCACCACCCCACACCCTCCCAAATTACAGACTAGATCCAAGTTGCAGATCATTCCTTTTTAGCGGAAGGAATGAAAGAAAACTGCACTTGATATAAATTCACTGATCTGATCTACAAAGTATCTCTCCTTATACTCAGGGGAGTTCCCTTAGAGTTTCCTCATGAGAGATTGCATCCTCCCACATGCCCTACATCTCAGACTCTCTTTATGCAGAGAGAGGTCCTAGAAGAGAATTTCGGCTATTACAGCTGACAACTTGCAGCCCTCCAGGGGTTCCCTTCAGTCACCCCATTTTCCCCTCCAAAATGCATTTACCTTTGAGTTATTCACGGAATACACTTTTAGCTTCAGCTGGTAAAAGGACTCTTTCACTTTTTGAAGATGCAGGTGCTGCTTTTGCAGACTGGATAACATTTCCTGTGCTGGACTGGCCTGGGGTCATTCCTTAACTCTCAGAATTATTTTCATCTCCCTCACTCCCACGGTGAGCCAATTTGTATGCTTCAGTGTAAAGTGTCTCCATCCACTAACCCTGTCTTTCTTCGTGCACAAGCTGATGTAAAATGTATGTAGCTCATTTTTTTCTTCTGAGAGCGGATGCTTTGGGTGAAAAATAGGTTTGGAGTGATTGACTCTTCAAATCAATCTTTGGTAGTGTAACACACAGAATGGAGCTGCATAGGTTCCTTTGTCCTTGCAAACCACAGTGTGAGGCAGCAAAGTGCTATTCTCTGTATTATTCCTAGCAGACCAGAGCACAAAGAGGCTGAGAGGAGACTCCTCCAAGTGTTTCAACAATCAGTATTGGTTAAGTGCCCCTCTATGGCTGAATCAGTGTGCAGGCCACAAGTCTCCTACTGAATACCCCAAGTGCCCAAACAGTATTTGCATGTTAAGTCCTATGTGTTCCCAGAACAGTCCTCATCCCACATGGGCACAGATGATGAGCAGCTGTCTGTGACTTCTAGATATTTCTCTGCCTATGTTTTAAAAGTCCAAGAAGAGATTGAAGGGATTGGAGAAGCTTATATTCAAGAGTTATTGATTAACAGGCAGAGGCCCAATGCCTGGGCAGGGTGTCTGAGATGTGCAGAGAGGAAGGTTTGATGCCCAGCTCTGCTTAAAACATTGAAAACCTTTCAGCATTTCAAGCAGAATAAGAAAGAACCTGGCAACTCAGGTATTTTATGGTTGGAATAACTCTCTCACAACTTTAATGTCTCTGAAAACATTTGAGCTTATGTTGGAGCATGGAGGAGTGGGTTGGGAGAAGGTAGAAGATGCTGCATATGAACTACTGTGTCTGCCATCTTATGCTGCCAATACTTTGATAGTCTGGGGTGTGGATAGCAGTAGTGTGGCATTTGCTAATATCTAAGAGTCACCTGATCCATTGGGTTGGATTATACATCTACCTCACTCTTAAATCTTGGGGTGTGTTCCCATTTTCATGCTGAAAAGAAGAGCTGTTATTTCCAAGCCTATCAAGAATCTCTGGTTAAAAGCCATGAACTGTAATTTCATAACCCTTTATTGTCTCAAAGAGTGTATCCTAGGAAGCTTTTCAGTAGACCAAAGCAGTATTGACTCGTGGTCTAATGGATCTACAGCAAACACTGCTCCTCTTTGGAGGGCAATCTAAGGACTGTGGCCCAAAACACAAGTAATAGCTGAAATGTAATCATCACCAGCAAGAGAATGAGTTTATGACAGGAATTACTACAGGGGAAAAAAATGTTTTGGACAGAACAAATACTTCCTGAAGGATGGATGCATGGCTTTGTGCTTATGATTGAGAAAGTTCAGGTTAAGTTTGCTGAGGGGGATATTTCTGCGAAATCTCTCTTGATGAAAGTCAGGTCCTTAATTTAAAAAGGCTGTCAGACTGTCTGCAGTCTATTTATCAAGGTAGGAAGGAAGACAGTTCTCTTCAAATTTATAGCCTCGTCAGCTTGTAAATGTAGAAGTAAACTGAAGTAGAAAGTGTTGTGTTGTTTTAAAAACTGATTACTTTCTGGAAAAGACCTCTGTCTCTGTTTACTTGTCTCATTATTGTGACAGCATTTCTCTGATAGCTTGCTACTGCCAGTCCTTGTTAGACAGGCAAACACATAGGTGCTTTGTGGGAGCTGCTAGGTTGTCCTCTGGATGGACTTTGTCCTCTGTCTTCCCCATTTCCTTCTGGTGAGCTGCTGCAAGCTGAGCACTGGGGAACTCTTGATTTCAAAAGGGAGTCTTGTAATTATGGCTTCAATTTTCATCCACCAGAGAAGCGTCATAGTCTTCAGCTACCCCAAAGGTGTGAGATGGGCTCCATGTGCACTAATATTTTGATGTTTAAACAATCCAAACTAGTGACTGAAATCCTCTCTGTAATCACTGAACTGTCTTTGGAGACTGATCTGTCTGGTTTTGTCCCAGTGTTTGTAAAGTGACAGGCTCAGGTGTTTAAACTTAAGTGAAAGTAATGTCCCCTATTTTACTCAGATCTTGCTGTAAAGGGTTCTGGCCAGGCATAGGGGACCAGACATTCAGAGGAGCTCAGTTCTCAGGTTAGGCACTTAAATGAGGTCAGTTTTTCATTTTTGTTTCTCTCACTGTAAACTAGAAGGAGCTCAGCAGAGCTGCAGAGTGCAGTTTTGTGGTTTCAGCTCAATGTCAAAAATAAAGCAGTGTCAAAAATACAGCAATGACAAAAGCATCAGCATGTCTCAGGAAATTGCAGCATTTTAGCACCATTGATCTCAAGTCAGGGAAAGAGTTGAAATGCACCAACAGAAAGTTCACAGAGTGCAGAGGTCTTTTATTTCATTGTTTTGTAGTGATAACAGAATATTTCAGTGTTTATAAATTGTACTCTTGATTTTGTTAATCTCATATGGGCTGCAGGGCTCATATGGGGGGAGGGGGGGCAGTTCCAGAATATTTTGTGCCTCTTTATCCTCTGTTTCTCACAGTCAAGATAAGCAGGAAGTGCTCAAAACTCCTGTTTGTCTGCAGTCCTTCTCTGTGTCCTATTCAAAAAACAAATGCAGAACTGGACCTTTCAGAGCATGAGAACAACCACTGTGATAAAGAGGATAAGATAAAGTGCTTGATTTAATGTTTATGCTAGACCAACAGGTGAACTATTTGCTGGAAAACAAGCTAAGTGGGATGAACTGTAATTACAAATAAATTATTGCTGGTGCTTGTAGGGCAAGTTTGGAAGCTTCTCAATGCACCTGCTTTTTATTATGCTGCTCTTTGAATGTTTGACACGTGCCCTGACTTACACAAGCACATTGTGTGTACTTTTTCTGCAAGCAAGCAAGCAAGCAAGCCTGTTTTGTTCTATACAGGAAACAAAATCTGCATCAATATAGAAAAAAAAAACAAGGAATGCAAAGTGCATCCAGCCTTTACCCCTGGCATAGGGATTGGATTATTACACACAAAGGAGTTTAAAGGACTCTTGAACTCTAAGTTGGTTTTTCAGGCCTGTGAATCCCACCAAACGTCACTAGAGATGGATTATGTATAAACAGCCCCTTCCTTCACACATGCAGATGTCCTCAGCAAAAAGCTGCTGCATGAAAGAAACAGGGCACAGGATTTGTGGCACCTAGGGAAGGGCTGTCCCCCTGTGCTGCTGCTGGGAGGAAGCAGCCCCTGAGGAGGGAGAGGACGTGGAATTTGGAGTGAACATCTTCTGTATTCAGCATGGGAAAGGCTGGCAAAACCCACCACTCAGAGCCAGCTCCGTGGCTCCTTGGAAACATTGAATTTAGGAGAAGTTGAAACCAAAAAGGGCTTTGCCCAGAAGAGTGGGATGCTATTTCTTCCCCCCACACACACCATCAGCAGGTAGATACACTGAATTTGCTATGTGCAAGGCCACAGTGCAACAATGATTGTTTTTCTACTTGCATAACAAGTTGGAACCTTTAAAAGCTTGAATGCTGGGTATGCCACAGGGTCTTGGTTCTAGCTTTTTCACTTAAAAGAAAGTAAACATTTGCTCCCATAAAAAGTAAAGTTTTAAACCCATGTACGCTACATATAACTCCTCTGCATCAGTGAATAGATAAATTGTATCAACCTATGAATATCCAGTTTGGGGGGCTGTCTATTAAGGTGATTTAGCTAATAATTTTAAATGATTTTTCACATCAATGGTTTGGGGTCTTCCCCAAGGTATTTCTATTTGATTTTTTGTGGTTTCCTTGAGCACTAATAAAAATTGATTTAGGCAATAAACTTTGTGGTGGCAACCCAATAAATAAGAGAGACCTTGTGAAGTGGTATTAAAATAGGAGACTTATTGTGAATTGCTTGAGCAACAGCTTTCCCCTTCAGGTGCCAAACCATCAACAAGTAGCCCTGACTTATGTGCAACAGCCCTACTGCTGTAAAGTAAGGACAGGCTGGATTTTCCTTCCAACAAATCCAGTAAGATATTGTTTCTTCTAAGAAAGTGCTTTGTAATGAGTCTGTCAGCTGGTTCTGAATTTATGTTAGAGAAGTGATTTCTAGGAAGCTGAGGTGCTGCACTCTTCCTCCCCTTTTTTGTTTTAGAGGAAGAGGGAATGTGCACCATGTTGTAGATGAGAGAGGGGAAAGTGCACCATGACAGGGTGTGGACAAAAGGGCTGCAGTACAAAAAAAATTGTGTTGAAGTGATAAGGTACTGCACACTTTCTTTGATGTAGAGCTCCTGAATTCCTCAAAATCACACCCACACACGCAATGAAATACAAGTAAACAATTAGACAGTGGTGTTTTCACCTGAAATGCTGACTCTTACCAGGGAGCCTGTTTCATGAAGTGCTGCACTCAAGTGTTGGCTTAGTCCAAAGGAAAGGTCTTTGCTATGAAGGGCAAGGCAAAAGGATTGGCCATGTTGCAGAGTCTGGACTGAGTACAAGACTGGCTTACAGAAGGGTGGGTAGGTTCGAGCAAGAGATGGATTTAGGTGGTGTGGTATCTAGTGGCCCATCCTGCCTTCTCGTTCTCAGATGGTGTATGATTATCTAGTCAAGGAGAATGCTGGTGAGGATTTCTAGTGAGATTATCAATGATGTTTAGCAAATATTTACAGCTTGCTTTTGAAGACAAAAAAAGGACAGAGGTATTTTTTTATAAAGTGAGGGATTTAAGCCACTATTTTTATTCACAATGGCAACTCTTGGGAAATTGTCCATGCCAGATGTGTGGGGTTTCCATTTCTTCAGAATTTTTATGCTTCATAATTAATTTCTCCCGTGGAAAATGATTGATTATTTACAAAATTAAGACAAAAGGGTGTTTTTCCTTTTGTCCAGGATTCTTCTCCCTGGTAGCTGGTACAGTGCTGTGTTTGGGATTTCGTGTGGGAGTAACATTGATGGCACACTGATGTTTTGGTTGTTGCTCAGTAGTGCTTACCCCAAGTCAAGGGCTGTTCACTTTCCCATGCTCTGCCAGTGAGGAGGTGGACAAGAAGTGGAGAGGGAACACATCCTGGACAGCTGACCCAAAGTGACCATAGGGATATTCCACAGTACACCATGCTCAGTGGATAAACTGGGGCAAGTTGATGCCTTACTGTTTGGGGTCAAGCTGGTCATTGGTCAGCAGATGGTGAGCATCTGTACTGTGCATCACTTGTGTTTCTTGCATTTTATTTCTCTCTCCTTGAGCAATCTCCCCTTTCATATTATTATTACTACTTCATTTCAATTGCTAAACAATTTTTCTCTCAATCCACTAGTTTACCTTTTTTTAATAATTTTCCTCCCCATCCCACCAGAGTGGGGGAAGATAAGCAAGGAGATGTGTGGTATTTAGTTGTTGGCTCTGATCAAACCATGACACTGCTGAAACTCTGCTAGTAGGAATAATGCCTAGTTTTCTTCTGATCTGATATGGGACAAAGTTGAAAGTTAGGGCTTCTCTTTGAGGGGACTGGTCTATTGCATCAAAAGTCCTGCAGGGTTCTTTGAAAATCCCTGCCAAAATTCCTTCAAAAAGTATTTACATAGTGTGTACATCAGTGATTTGCACCCATGAATGAAATCACTGGTTCTGACACTAGTTAAAATACTACAAATAACTCTGTTATCAGGAGAGATGTGTTTTTATATCCAAGAACTGTTTAAACTTTCTAAAACTCTTCAAAATTGTTTAGACCACTCTTTTAATGCTCTCTGACATACCCATGAAGTGCTGCCCACCCTTTTTGGGGGCTAGTCCTATTTAGGCTGACTTAGCAGGTCTCAGGTTTTATGATGCATCATAGAAAATACTAATTTTGAGGTAGAATCATAGGTCTGGCAGAAGGCTTGCTGGTGAATGCTGTTTGCATTGTGGCTGTGTAAAAGCATGCTGGCCAGTGGCTCCTAAGAGGAAGCCATCCCTTTGGATGAGGGAGTGTAGTGCAGAACTGTGCCCAGCTCTGGACATCAGCGGGGCCTCTTAGAGCAGACTCGGTGCTGGGAAGAGTAAGAGAGGAGAAGCTGCTCTGGAGGGAGTGGGAGGCTGGGAGCTGTTTGCAGCCCTGCACCATCTGAACAGAGCAGGAGGAGCTTCCCCCAGGGGCAGACAGGATCTCCAGTCATCTCAGCCGAGCTCTGACTACAAGAGACTGATCTGAGCCTTACCCTACCTTAAAGTAACAAGCTCAGTGGAAAGTCTACAGCCATGGACGTGGCCTGTGGTGCTGGATGTTAGAGAATATTTAGAGCCATAAATATTTCATTGGAGTCAGAATCCACAATGGAGTAGCTTGGATAAGGGAGCATTTCTAAAATGAAAAGAGAGGACATAAGCTAAAGATGAAAAGAAAAAAAATGTATTTTTAAAAATGAGGTAAAGGGAATGAGTTGATCTGTGTAATGATGAAAGTACAAAGGACTTCAGAGCTCTGTAGTCTTGGCTTGAGAGGCAGAGGAACAGCAGGATTTAAGGATGTTGTAGCCTAGCAAAGGCTTTACATCTGTTTTTACTCAGGAGAGACTTTTCTGTTTTCTGGCATGGAAAAGAGGTGACACTGAGTTACTACACAAGTTTGGCAATGTTAACTTGGTGGGACTCATAATGGCTTGTGGGGATGGGCAGCAGGGAAAGAGTCAGAAAGCTCTGCAATTAGGAGTGCCCTGTGTGTGAAGATCCTTGTCTAGGGGTGACCCTGCCCCATTTTCAGCTGCATCTCTCATATCAAATAAAACAGAGTTAAAACATGAAACATCCAGTAATAAAGACCTTTTTGTCCTCCTTATCTTGATGCTGGAAGTGGCAGTCAGCTTTTGGGAAACTGGTAAGGAAGAACCACTCTGTTTTTGGGTTGTTTCTCAAGGCATTTCTGAGTGTCTAGAGAGCAGAATGTAGTTTAGAGTAAAATAATTATTTTGAAAACAATTAGATTTGGTGTAGTTTTACATCTCTTTGAGGCTGTGTTCTTCTGGTGGCTGGTCACATATCAGGTTCTTATCATCTGAGAAGGATGTCTTCCCCACATGGTTTTTACCTGCAGAAGATGTTGTTTTCTGATAGTGAGGGGAGCACAGGTGCCTGTGCTTAGGATATGCAGCAGACAACTGTGGCAGTCCAAACGTGGCACTGTGTGAGGCACTGAGAAGTGTTGGTGGGAGACAGCCTGTGCTCTTGGTGCTGGATTTCCTGAGAGACTATGGAGAGGATGAATTATGATGCTGAATTTCACATCTTTTAACTGAGTGGAGAACATGTAATTAATTTTTGCATGGCAACCCATCCTATCCATCTGCAGCCTTGTGTGTGCAGAACAACACCTTCCTTTATAGTAAGAAAATGTTACCCATTTGTACTTATGGAAAAAGAATGAGAAATATGCAGACCCTGTGAAGAAATGTAGTTAATGCCTTGCCATTTGGTAAGTTGGAGAGGCAAAGCTCTGCCTGTCTCTTTCTGGATAGTCCCAGGTATCAGCTACTCTGTCCCACTCCTTTCCCTTCCTTTCCCCTCTACTGACAGCAGGGCAGATTTCAGCTTGGGCAGTCTCTTAAGCTCCTTACTCTTTAAAGAATATTTCTAAACTCTTTTTGTACTCTTAAGCCAGGATTATTGTTTTGTTAAAACAGACTGGTTCTGCAGCTGTGCTGTTCCCCAGAATTCAATTCCATTTGAAAGAAGCTTTGATATGGATTTTTTCTGTTTGGTGGGACAGTAAATTTTCAGCATTCCAGGCTGAACTTACAGTACTTCCTGACAAGTGTCTGCAAGAGGGTTGTATGTCACTGTGGTTATTCTTCCTTGCCAGGACCAGATGCTTCTTCTACAGGGAGGAAAAAAAAGACAATACCATTTCCAAATATTTGCTGTTTGCTTTCTTGAAAAGAAGTGCAACTTGCTAAGTGGCCTTTGGGGTAAATGTTGACACAGTTAAGCTCCCTGCAGTTTTTATTCTCCACTGTACATGCTTAAAACAATATTGCAATTTAATGAGTAATTTCCTATGCTATAATGTAGACATGGGGGCAGTTCTTAGTTTTTATTTGTTTACCTGTGAAAACCCAGCCACAGACTTATATTTGAAAGGTACTGAATGAGCTCAAGGTACTTTAAATTAGGTTTGTTATTATAATACAACTTTCATATAAGAATACCTCCCTCTTTTCTTGCAAATTCTTGAATAGATTTCAGGGCATCCAGTTGCATTGTATTTAAAAAACCAAATAGCCATTAGACTGACCTTATCCTTTCTGAGCCCTGTCTCTTCAGGGTTAGAGGCTCTGATTTCATTGGGCAAAGTAAATGCTTGCTGTTAAATAATTACAGGCCTTTTTTTCCTCTTAAATCAGTAGAAAACACTAAAATTTAGGCTCCTTTCTGGCAAATTTTCCTCCTTTATATCCTGCCCATCCTACAAGCACTTTAACAGTTGTGCATATTTTCAGTCTTTGAGATTTTATTACTTTCATATTAATACATCTCCTTGCTAATTCTCTAATTGCAAATATTCTCAGCACCAAGGAATGTTGCAAATAGCACACCCTGAGCTGACTCCAGGAGTGTCCTGTATGACTGCAAATACATCCTTTTCATCACTGTCAGGTCTCATAGCAAGCACTTCAATTGTCCGTGGTCAGGAGAGGATGGGCAAATATTTGGGCTGCTTAGCAGCAGGAATCTTATCTTTCCTGTGAAGCTGAGTGATTTAGGACATCTGAGTGCTATGTTTAGGTAGATAAATGGAAGCTTAGCAGTTTCTCTCTTCTCCCTCCCCACCAATACTTGTCTCCACTTGAAGGTGTGAGCCAAACTGTGCAGGAGTATTTCATCAGCTGTATTTGGATCAAAACTATGTGGGAGAGTTTGGCAGAGTAGCAGATGTATGACATTATTCCTCTGCTATAGTATTTTCTTGATTAGAATTTCTATCATATTACAAGAACAAAAACCAAAAATGAAAAAGGCATACACTTTGAAAATGCCAGAAACTTAAAAAAAACCCACCCAAATGCGTTTTTAAAGGCATGCAATTGAAAGGCATGAAGCTCCTTCCCTAAAGTGGAAAATCTGTGTTAAATTTAGCCTGTTTGGCAGTCTTCAAGGAAGCAAGGTACACATTAAAATATTAAAATATTTTCTGTCATTTCACTCCTGGGTTATGGTGCACTGGTTAATCATGGAGGACTTGTAGTTTCACTGGGGGTGGTCTTTTCTTTGAATACATTGATATATTCATTCTAACTATTATAGCCAACTATAAATTCTGGGTGAAAAGTCCCTTTGTCAAAGATACATTTTGGGATTGCCTGTTGCAGAAAGTAAAGTAAAACTGAACAGTATGCATTGCAATTACTCTTCATTAAATATTTCCTTTTTAATACTGACATATCTTGTGTTTTGCTTGCATTTAACACTAAAATATTATTTAAAAGTGACACATAACAAGAACCATAGGCTAATCTCATTTCTTTTCAATTGACTATAAAAGCAAAATATGACTGGTGGTTTACTTGAAATATGTATGGGGTGTGTTCAGGGCTATTTAGTTGTGTTTTCCAGAAAAATCTAAATCAATTGTTTGCTCATATTTTATTACGTGTTTTTTCTTATCTGATTAATCAGATGACCTTGCTGTCTGAGTTTTAAAGACTGCCACTGAAAATAGAATGAAAAAGGAAGGAAGGAGTAGAAAGTAAGGAAGAAAGTGGTGTTTGCTGCTGGCTGCATTTTACACATATATGTATATAAGGGGCCTTTTAGCATAATTATCTAATGATGATTTTCAGGGAGTTTTCCCCCTCTATTTTAAGAAATACATCTGGAAAGCATGACATGACTGTGCTTGTCATACAGCTGAGCAGCCATGTTGTGACATGTATTTAAAACATGTTCAAATATACAAAGCATACAAGACTTTGATCTTAATGCATTGTTGTTTCTCTACAAAAGTCACGATGTTCATCTACCATTGCAAACCAGACTGTTGCCCAAAGACTGGGGGAGCAGGAGGGAAGGAGAAAAGGTGTTGAAGAGGAAAGTCATATCAATACCTTAAATGAGAAATGTGGGCAGTGCAAAGAGAACCTGTTGTAATAGTGCTGACATTGAGTAAACATTGGAAAAAATAAGCTAAAAGTCCCAGAATTGTTTGGTGAAGAATTCAGTAAGAATTCATGAAACCACATGGATATATTAATTGTATTGCTATGAAATATTGGGAAACTGAAGATATCACATAAGTGTCTGAAAAAGATGCTTCTATACTCATCTAAAATATTTGGATAGCTTCTGCCTTGAAAATACAAAGTAGGTAAGAGTCAGCCCTTCCTGGTCTCACAGGTGTAATGAAGCAAGGCTTTTGGCTGTTCTACCTTGTAAATCAGAGCACTTCCCCATTTGCAAGTGTATAAATATCCCTTATGTTATAGTTAACTGATGCTTTTCTCCCCTTCATGTTTAAATAATGCATGTTATGAGTATCTAGTTCTGCCTTTGGGAAGCTTCTTAATAATTTCTTCGCTCTGAAACAGAGTCCACAGTTTAGTTCCCTTGCTTCCATCCCAGCTTGACTCCCATGGCATGCCCTTGCCTATATTTTTCCATCTTACCGGTCCAGGTTATGCTGCCCCAACTTGACAGTATTTTATCAAACACACTGTCCTGCTGACTCAAAAAGATTTGATTTGCTGTGGTGGCCCTTGGGCTTTGAAGAACAATATTGTATTTCTCTTCCATAGCTAGCTTGCCTGTTTTTATAAAGGAGGAAAAGAAAACTGATTTAGTAGCACTGCAGGTTCTCCACATATACGAGGAGTAAAACAGGGGTAGTGCTTCCTCAGGAGCTTTTTTTTTTCTCAGTGTTTTTCTGTCTTCACTGTTTTCCCAGTAGCCTGCTCTGGTTTTTTTCAATAGGTCAGTAGTGTTCAGCTTTCCCCTCCCTGCCATGAGTTTTATGCATGTTATTGAAGAACTGACTTCCAAGTCCCAGAACTTCATAACACCTATGTTGTCAGTAAGACAAATTATCTTCTTAAAAGAAAATATTGATGCCAACCAGAAATAGAAGTTTCATCTTGTGGCTGTTTTCAGGTAATTCCTTAATAATTTCTTTCTTTCTGAGACTGACTGAGAGACTTCTGAACTGGCAGAATGTGGTGATGTTTTTAAAAATACATAAAGCACTTAGGCAAAGTAGCAATGTGGGGCAGGCCCATACTGGGTTAAGAGCTGTGGAGACTCCTCTTAGCCCAGTGTTAAGTGCTGTGCAGTGCAGAGTATAAATGGAAAGAGAAGGTGGATTGAAGAGAAACTTGGGATGGGAACACACACCGCTCTAAAGCCAGAAACTTAGTGCTTTATTTCTGTTCCTTCACTGTGTTATAAATGCTTCAGGAGGGGGAAATGGCTGGAAAGATTCCTGCCCCCATAAGCAGCAGAGCCAGAGACCCAGAGGAGTCCTCAGAGTGTCTGTTCTCTGCTCTTCTACAGGCACAGAGCACTTTACAGATGCTCTTACAGCAGCACTCACGTGAGGCAGCTAATGCTGGTTTGCCTTAGGTGAAGTGGGAGTCTGGATCTAGCCTGATAATGCATGTGGTGTAGAGGCAGCAGCACAGATGGAATTGGACTTGCTTATGTTTCTCAAGAGCAGTAACCTTGTCCTGTTTCCCCACCAAATGACTCTTGGTCTGTGGTCTCCAGGCCTGGAATTAGAAAGGTGTGATCCCTGGCATGCATGGAGCTCTGGGGCAGGGTGAACAATTATTCTGCTGTGTACCCATACACAGAATGTCTGCCAAGTTCTCTGCATTCATTGACTTTCTGACCAAGCTGGTCACATTTCAGATGCTCGTGTTTCCTCCAGACAGAGCAGGTAGGAAATGAAGTTGTGTTCTTGATCAATACAAGAGCTCAAGGACCTGGCTTCAGTCTCTTTTTATAGAAAGCAGCTGAATTGCTCAAAGCAGCCATCCTAGACAAGACAGGAGGCAAAATGGGGAAAGATGGGAGGAGGCTTCAAGTAAGAAGCAAAAACTTGATGGTACATATTAGATACATGCCTTCTCCTCCCTCCCCTTATGCTCAGTAACATGAGGAGCTGCTTACAGCCAAAGAGATCTGTAGTCCCTAATTCACTTTATAAATCTGGCCCTTCGGTATTCATAAATAATACCCAAGCAAGGCTTTATGAGAAATGTTTTCCACCTCTTTTTAATAAAATCTGAGACCATAAATGTGCAATCCATAGCAAAATTTTTTGCCAGCTGTCACTGCTATAGACAACTCAGCAGGTAGAAATGTAACTCAACGGTTCCATCCCTGATCCTCTCTCTGGCTGGAAGACTTTTGCTCATTAATAAATGGGTGGAAAAACTCCAAATTCCCTTAAGAAGAATGAAATTTAGTGGTAGAAGAGCTTTCTTGCCCACAGCCTAAGGCACCTCAGACAGTGGCTTTGGCAATGTACAACTGAACTCCTCCAGGTCGCCTGCAAGTCCTTTCTTTTTTCCCATACATTAATAATGTCCAGCAAACCTTTCATCCCTCTTCCTGAAATTTCTCACTTCATTCACTTGTGCTTTTTCTGTCCTTCCTCTTGGCTGTCCCGAAGTTGAACTGTGGTTGTTACCCTTGCCAACTGCAGTGAGACTTGCTGGAAGCTGAGCAATATTTATATGGTTTCAACTTAACTGTGTACTTTTTAGATATGCTCAACTGAATTAGAAGCCAGTCATATTAAAAAATAAAAGTCATTTATGAAACTGGGAATTAGAGCCTTTTAAAATGTTAAATCAAATCCCTGTTCAGAAAGGGATGGACTAAACATAACTTCATAACCAAAACCCAAAGGCTGGATTTTTTCCACTTTTTTTTCTTAAGGCTGTCCTCCTGCTTCCTTACAAGAGAGATATTTCTTTTCCACAAGAGAGAGTGTTTGTCTATGGTAGTGTTCAAGGATTTTAATGATCTTAACATTAGACAACATGATATGTGATGGGACCTGTTATTTGTCTTGGGTCCTCTTACAGAATTTCTGCTTCATTCTTTGCACATTTAATCTCCTATTCATCTTGGCTGAGATTATCCCATACAGCTATGTTTAAGTCAGCATTTGTGTCTGCTCTAGAAAGCACAGGAAAATGCCCTAATTTACTTCAGGAACTTGAGTTATCATTGCTAGGGGAAGTTCTGCCATCTCCTTTTGGTCCCTGAAACAGATGAAACTTTTGGATGCTGGTGGTCAGTTGCTCCAGAGATGTCAGTGCAGTGTTTCAAGGGGAACAGTGGAGGGTCATGTGAAGGGTGGTGTCTCCCTCTGAGAAGCTTTGGGATGGTGTAGTATCCTGTGGTGCCACAGAAAAGTTGTATCTAGGTGGCAGAGGAATTTGTTTCCAAGTTATCCACAGGTGCATTGACTGAATTTTGCAGTACTTTGTTTTTCTGAAGGACTCTAGAAACTGAAATTTTATGTGAGACTCGCAGCTTTTATTTGAAAATATGCCATGACACGTTTTCAACTGTTGCCTTCTTCTATCTACTGATGGAAGAAACATGTGAAGGGGGAAGCATAAGAAGAACATGGAGGCAACTAAAGCATCCCATTACTTTTTTATTTTTAAAATCTGTACTTTTTAAGCCTGCTGAGTGTATTCTTGGAACCAGGCCCAAGGTCTGTGAGCTGGGTGTTGGCAGCACTGCAGCTGACACCCTGCTCTGTGCATCATCCTGCATTGTCTCTGTGTTAATGTGACACACAAGTGTCTAAAGCCAAAGGGACCATTCTCACCACCTGCGGATCACAAATGAAAGAACTTCACTCAGCAGTTCCTGCACTTAATTGTGCAGTGGAAGGGCTGTTAAGATAGAGGGAAAATACAGACCATGACTGTTTGGGATTGGGGTAGGGAAAGAGAGCAAATCCTTTGGACAGACACTGGACTGTTGCCTGTATGTATTCCTGTAAGCCAAATGTATGCATTGGAATGTGTTTCGACTGGAAAGTGTTTTTCCTAGAGCTGTAAAATGACATATAAAATAGGATTGTATTGCATAAATGGAAACATTAGGAGGCTTAGAAAGCCGTTTGGCAAGCAGGTGTGTGGAGTTCTTTTTTATAGATCTTGCCAATGTTATTAGGAAGCTGACATCTAATAAAACTTAATTCCATAACATTAAAATACTCACTTATTTGCTATAGAAAAAGCCTCATTTTGTGAGAGAGAAGGGTGGAGGGGAATGCTCCTGGTCACTAGGCAACGTGCTGCCACATTTCTACATTAGTGCAAATGAGACATTTACCAGGTGAGCATGGATGAAATATTGTGATTACTGGAGGAGCTTTCAGAAATTATCATATGCAGATAAAGTACAAAAAGAATGGCAATGAGAGCATTATTCTTGCAATGGGGAAGGAAAGCTGTGACACATCAGACTCCTAAAGGCTGCAAAGCTCTCTTAAGGGTTTTATCCAGGCAGCCACTCCTGCCTCTACTGCAGAGAGCAATGTTAGTTCTGATCGTGTGAGGGGCAGACTACGTAACAAAAGTTGGCCACACAAAGGCTGAAGATTTTGCTGATGAAAAAAATAGAGAATTGACTTGCTTTAGCAATGGGAAAGTAAGTCCCTGGAGCAGGGAGTCTGGTTTGATGTCAAAGCAAATTGAGCTGAAGGAGGGTAAGCACTGTGAGGACACTGTGACCCAACATTTCACAGAATTGCAGAACGGGTAAGGTTGGAAGGGACTCCAGCTCTCTGGGCAGCCTGATCCAGTGTGCAGTTACATGCTCAATAAAGAAAGATGTTCTTCCTCATGTTCAGGGGGAACTTCCTGTGCCTCAGTTTCTGCCCACTGCCTCTTGTCCTTTTGCTTGGCACCACTGAGAAGAGCCTGGAAGCATCCTCTGGACAGCTCCCTTCGGATACTCATCGACGTTGATGAGGTCCCTTCTCAGTCATCCCTTTAAGACTAAACAGGCCCAGCTCTCTAAGCATGTCCTTGTAAGAGAGGTGCCCTTAATTAATATAGGAGGTCCCTTAATTGTCTTTGCAACTCTCCACCGGACTCGCTCCAGGAGCTCCATGTCTCTCTTGTCCCGAGGAGGCCAGAACTGGACACAGCACTCCAGATGTGCCTCCCCAGGGCTGAGCAGGATCACCTCCCTCAACCTACTGTCAGTGCCCTTCCTGATGCACCACAGGATACCATGGGCCTGCTTGGTCACTGGGGCACTGCTGGCTCAGGGAAGCTTTTTGTCCAGCAGGAGATTGTTCCAAGAAGATCCCTGAAGAGGATAACATCAGCTCTCCTGAAGTCCATGGCTGTAAGCTTACTTGCTGCCCTGCTTCCTCCCAGCTTGATTGGAACTCCACAGTCCCATGGTCACTGCAGCCAAAGTTGCCCCCAACTTTCACATCTCCAGCAGAGCCTTCCCTGTTTGTTAGTATGAGGTCAAGCAGCACCTTCTTATTTCCTAGCATAATCTTTATTTTAAAGCTTGCTACTATGAACTGCTTGAATAGAAATATTTTTATATTTGTTTTCCCTTAGAAGCACTGTTTTAATTTAACCAATGCTTGCCCATCCTCAAAGGCTGAGAGCACACTGCTTTGTAGGTGGAAAGGTCTAAATCTCTGAGTCTGATTAAAAAAAAAATCTTCCATTATGTGTGGTTTGTCAAGAATAAGCAACTTTCCACTACAGTAGGAAGGATTTATTGTAATCATGTAGATTATTTCTATAACTTCTGTGTTTTGTGGCTCATTCTCAATTTATGTTGCTAAAGATAACACTCCACACTACCGTGCACTTGATATATGCTCCTTTGTGTATTATTGTGATGATTACATGGTGATAGCAGATTCTCAGTAGCAGCAAAATACCAATACTATTTATACTTATAAACATATCCTGGCCCATGAAGAAAAATGTCCATGAATTTTCTTCTTTGTCTAGTTGCAAATGGTACAGTAGTTAGTAACTTAAACAGCATCTTGTAAATTAAATTCCTCTTGAGCAAAAACATTATTTACTGGCATTGAAATTTTATCATGCTGTTTTCATATATTCTTTACTCAGTTTACATTTATTTGCATTGGTGCCAAAAACACTTCCTCAGAGATCCACAGTGCTTAACAGCTTTGGATGGCTGGCATAACTTTAGCTTACAAAATTAGTATTTTTTCTCTCTCCTCAAACTACGAGTCTAATTTTGATTTCTCTGCTGTGGATCCAGTGTTAACCAAACAGCACACAAGCTCAGTGATGTATTTGTTTAACGTGCCAGAATGGGAGCCACAGCTCTGAGCATTTAAGACATTTTCACTGGAAGTATCCATGCGATGTCTTGTTGTGGCTTTCATCTCTTCAGAATTCTGTCCCCTTTCTGGGGAAAGTGTGTGCATGCATGCATAGCTGCTTCTGGCCTGGAAGGGCAGGAAGTGCAGATCTTCCATTGCTGAGGAGAGGCAGGGAGGGCTGTGGCAAACTGGGAGCCTGGCTGAGTGGCCACCTGGGTCCCTGCACAGGCAGTGGAATGGAGGTGCAGCAAGCCTTGCAGACTTGCAAGTAGGTGGCTATGGTCAGCATGGCTCAGTTTGGAGTAATGCACATCTTGGCAGCGTTTTGCATTAGTTTTTAGCCTTCCAGCTGCATGGATGTGTGTGGTTTTAGATCAGGAGGAACCAGTTGCTCTAGCATTCTGCAGAATATGGTAATAACGATAACCATAAAAGCTCACCTGTATTTCTAAAGTGATCAGATCGTTGTTGTTTTTTGTTCTAGACAAGCTTTCTGTGATGCTAGAGAACCCACTAGATACATAGGCAAGCTCTTCTCATAGTTGTGTCCTCATACCCTTAACTGGCACTGTATTCCTTGTCTAAAGTGTTGAATGCTAACCACCACTATCATCCTCTGCCACGTATGGGGTTACAGGATAGGGGAAAAGGGTTTTACTCCTCCTCTGTGTTCCACATCACTGCCTTTGTTCTCTGTAGTGATGAACACCTTGCTCTGCATCATGCAGTGATGTGGTGTCTCCCTCTGGAGGCAGAGGACACCACCAGATGTGGTGTGTGGCCCACCCTGTGAACCTTCATGCCACAACATCTGGACTGATATGCCAGGGAAGAAGGGTGGCACTGACCGTGGTACCTGCAGGTCCCATCATCACAGGCCGTGCCTGTCCTCTCCTCCTGTAACTCAGCTGCTTTATCTGCCAGCTGTCATCACCCTAAACTGACAAGGAGACCATCAGCACTGGAGAAGTCTTCCTGCTGCTGGGTATTTGTGTTTGCCTCTAGCAGAAACAGGTTTGTGAAGGAACTTCAGTGAACTTTTCAAGAGAATGGCTGAATAAACGATGACAGAAATAAGAGCCGATAGAAAGTAATTAACATTAAAGCTGTTTAAGAGCCTGGAGAGAAACCTCCTACCTTAATTTACTATGAGAATGTACATTTATAAGGATTTCCAGGTAGCACCAAGCTCTTAAGATGGGGCAAAGTGTTGACAGAGACTAAAAATAAGAGGAGAGCTTCGTAGTTAACATACTTAGCTGAAGAGATGCCAGTTGACTGGTTTGATCTGTCACTGCCTAATTAGGTTTATATTTAAAATAGAAAATAAAATTCAAGTCTGCCTCTGAGGCAAAAATCCCAGTTCTATGAAGAAAACAGGTCGGAAATTGGGCAGGTGTGATGGAAACGGGGATGTTGCCTTAGCAGAGGGACTACTAATACACTAGGCACTACAGACAATGAAGCTGAGGAAGCTTCATGGCTAATGAGAAAATTGCTGTCTTGTGACAGTTCCTAACTGAGAAGCTTTGGGAGGGAGGCTGGCTGAAAGCACTGCAGAGATGCATCCCCCATAAATGGATTATTCTGTGCTGTCAGTCATGTTAGGTTTGTGCTTTACCTGTGAAGCAGCTGGCACTGCTGTGACCAGATTCAGGACGCTTGATGAGTGTAGAACAGGCTTAATATATTCTGGTAGCTCCTGTGTTGAAAAGCATGTGAGCCATATAGGAAATTGAGCTATGTCAAGTAATTATGAGCATTATTATTATTATGGTTTTAACAAAACAGAGATGGCTTACTCAAGATGCATTTTAAACACAGCATAAATCTTTCTTTCAAAACTGGGTTGCAAATACTTAATAATCTGGTATCTAATCCAGTCAGTTGTTAATTTAAGACTATTTTCAAGTCTGAGCATTCAGGAAATCATGACAGAGATTTCTGGTGGAATCCTGATACTCCTATTTCTCATCTCTAGGCCCTGCAGATGATGATAAATCTTTCTCAGAACTCCCTTGTTCTGCAGTCTTTACCCACCAAGCTCTGGTCCTTGCAGGAACCCCGCATTGGCGAAGAAATCTGTTCTCTTCTTGATTTTATTGGAGGATCAAGATTTAATTTCAGGAAATGTGTGTTTTTCATTTACTTTATAATATGGAAAGGAGCGAGGTATGTTCTGTCTGCCTTTGAAAATCCTATTCAAATGATCTCCTGCTTGGGCAGCCCTAAAAGCTCAGCATGTACAAACATGAATTCAGAACTTTTGAGAGGTTGAAAGCTGCTGCCCTGCTCTGTTAATCCTTTAATCGCTGAGCACAGAACATCTGAGCACTGTTTCCCAACCATTGATTTGAACTACAGAGCAAAACTCTTAGATCCCCCTAAGTCTTGTATCCATGGAACTGAAACCATCACCATCCTTGAGCAAATATATTCTGAATTATTAGTTTCCCTTCTCTTTGTACGTGACCTGAGAAATGTTACAGTTCTATATCTTCTTTGAATATTTTCAAGATGCTCCCAGTTTCTCAGCACTAAGGTTGCTAATATTAATCAGTCCCTCTTAGCAGCTTCTCCCTTTTCCATCCCTTTACAGCTGTTTTGGAAGTAATTCCTCTCCTGATTTTATTGCATTCAAGTGCTTGTCTTTTCAGTTCATCATGCAGTAGAAATTGCACTATTGTCTCTAGGTAAGATCATTAGCTCAGACTTTGATGTTACTGTTTTTATGAAATTGGGGGGGGGGGAAATTGAAACAGAAAGGTTTTCTTATCAAATTCTTTTTGATAATTTACTTCAGATTAAAGCAGGTAGCAAGAATTGTCCATCCTACAGTTTATATGACTGATCAGGAAAAAATCTCTTCTCAGCTAGTGTTAAATTCTTGTTTCCTCTCTTTTACAGAATCACTGAAAAATAAAAAGCCACCAGCAGCATACAGGTCCTTTTGTATCTCTGCAGGAGGCTTCTGCTTCCTGCATCTGGGGGCAGGCTGTAGGACTGGGAACCAGATGTTGTAAGGGTTCTGTTCCTCATCTTCTTGTTAAATGCTTCATTTTTGCTGTGCTCTGGAAAAAGAAATCAAATGAGAGGTCTGGTATCTTTTGCTCAGACATTAAACTCTTCTTCTCAAAGCAAAATTTTGTTTTTTGGTAAACTAGATGAAGGAGGAGGAGGAGTGGCTCTCTACTTCCTAAGTGTCCATGGTGCATGAAAACAGTCATTTGAGTCCATGCTATATGGAAATCTACATTTTCCTGAGAGTCATATGATCCTTTCAGCTTTCTCACTTGTGTGTCCTCTCACTCCCAATCCAGAGTCAGCTTCACATGGCACTGCCTGTCTCTAGGTGGCCCAGTAAAGAGATAACAGCTTTCTTCTAGAACATAGATAATGGAGGGGTTACCTCTATGTCCCCAAGGATGTGCTGACCTTATTCCGCTAGAAAACTGTACAAGAATAAATTTAGGGATTTAATTTTGTGTTTAGGAAGTCCATTACCCCTTAAAGTAGCCGTAAAATGCTGACTTTTGCCAGTGGTACAATTTCACTTCTGAATTGCTGCCTTGGTCATGGGTGATTTCAGTTCCAGTGACAAGTGTACAAAGCCTTTCTTTTGGGGAAGGGTTACCATGGTATAGAGATAGAAAAGTTCTCATAGCACTTTGAAAAAATAAAAATGTCTGCACCTGCTTGCAGTGTGCTGTCTGTGAGCATCTTAGACAATAACATGTTCTGCCCCTCATTTTCTCAGCCAGTGCCTGATAACTTGTGAGGGATAAGATACTCTAAGGGAAAGTACTTTTATTTTTTTGGATGACTCTTATGATTATTTAGGAAGGCTTTGTGGCACCTATGACTTGACAATTCTGGTCATATTTGAGGAGTGCTACCCAGTAGTAGTAAGGATAAGTTATTCTATTTGGCTTTTGGCACAAAGCCTTGGAGCCAAAGGTCTTCATCCTAAGGACAAGTAGTGTGAGCTCCCCATGGTTTTTACAGTGAGCTGGGTTTTTTCCACTTCAACATCTCAAGGTTTTAATTTGTAAGTGACAAAAAAGAGTCTTGAAGTGTTTAGACTACTCACCTTCATCTCCTGAAGTACCAGCTATGTCCCATGTGTGCTATTCATTCAGATTTTATGTATTCTGTCCATCCACTGGAAATTTGTTGTGGATATGCAATAATATACTTCAGTCTTGGCACACAAATTGTATGTTCAGTGCCTCTTGTACAGCAGCATGAGCTTTACAACACAGCAAGTTTATCTGCATTAAAATTCTGTTCCTCTATGACGGGGCATCTCTGAAACAAGGAGATTAAAATATTTGTTTTTCATTTTGAGACACTTTGGTGAAGGTTTCTTAAGGGAAACTGAGTAAGACAAATTCAAAACAGATAATTTACTGTTCTATATAGCTGCAATAAATATGTATTCTTATGGGCACCGTGTTTTTCCTAATACTGGTAACAACAGCACCAGTGTTGCCCAGTGTGCTGCACTGGGGCTGTAAGCCCACCAAACTTTTGTTCAGTTTGGCAGCTGATAAGAATCCTGCCAGTTTGGGCACTTTTTAAACTTATTCACCACTTATAGCCATGAACTTGTGCAAGTTATGCTGGCACTTCCTTTTGCAGGATAGTTGGCCTTTGTTTTTCTAAATGCCAGAGGCAGGACACAAGGAGAAAAGTGCCATTTAGGTTGGCAAGTAGTGTCTGTTATTCCTGTGGGGTGTCAGAAGGGAAAACACAAGGTGCTAATGAGAATTTATCCTGTCAGACACAGAATTAATTTAATAGAGATTATGGACTGTGAGGCCAGAAGGGTGCAGAACTGTGTGGAACTGCTGTATGAGAAACAGATGTGGCTGTGGTTTTATACCCTGCATGTGATTTGGACAGCCTGCACGAGATTTGTGCACAGCTTGACCCAAAATTGAAGGGGCAGCAATTGTGTGGGCAGGCTCTCCCACACAGGGGAAAAGTGGTTATATGGCCAAACAGCCTTCCCTGAAGCAGCAGCAGTGTTAAAACACACAGCTCAACACACAGCCAGCATATGCCCTCACTCCTGCTGCTGAGAAAATTAACTCACCTTTTGACAGGAGACTGGGAGAACAGATTTGCCCAGACCTTGTCCACCTCTTTCAGGAAGAGTCAGCAGCTGGCCCTGGAGATGCAGTCCTGCAGAGATCAGCCCAAGTCCCAGCTGCTTGTCTTCCTGTGGCCCAAAACCATAATGAAACTGCACAGGTTTGAGAGAGGATCAGTGCAACATTAATTAAGGCCACCAGTCCATGGCAGCCGTCTGTCACCAGGTGTCATGGGACTTCTTTGACCATAAAAAGTAGCTGCTCTTCCTGTTTTCTTTCCCAGCTGTAAGCCTTATGGCACTGTTGTTTCTGATCCTGGTGTTTGTTTGATAGGATGTACAAACAAACCTTGTTTGTTTGATGCCCTGTTACATCTTCTCATTAATTTCATTAGGAAAAAAACCCAATATTCCTACCTATTTCTTGAGTCAGAGGAGTGTCTTGGGAATAGGGTATAGAGGCAGATTTAAAATTGTTAAAAGGAGTTGCTACTATGTAAACATCCCCCTTTATTTGTGTTGGGCTTAGTAAATAAAATTAAAGTCGAGTTGTAATAAGAATTATGTTGAAGAATTATAGCCACAGAACTGTCACTCGCTTCTCTGAAGACAGTGTAGCCCTAAAAGCTCCTACTGTGGCGTGCACAAAATCATGTTTTGAGTGAAAAGCATGGACTTGGGAGTTGTTGACTCTTTTGCTCAGCACTATCATTGCTACAGCAGCTAGCTTGTAGATTTGGGGGCTGGGGGGGCTGAGGGATTTTGTTTAATACACTATAAATAACATCAAATGAAATGAAATGGTGAGCTCTCTTTTACTCTGCATACCACCTGGAAAATGAGATCTATTAATACTATCACAAGAAACCATCTCTCTCCTGAACAGAAGTCAGAAGGAACAGCTGTGTGTTATTTCTGCCTCGGGTTGGAGCTCATTTCAATAAGCTGAGATTGGCTGCATTTTCCAAGACTCTGCTATCTGGCTCATTTGTAACAGCCATTCTTCAGAGCTCTTGCATCTGTCAAACCTCATACAAATCCTCCCCTAGAGGAAGCAGATGTTAGAAAGTTATAATTTAGATGTTTGTTTTGCCTCTTAGAAGAATTCTGGACAGCAGTCACTGTGGTCTGTTAAACATCATTAGCAAATGCAAATTCTTGATGAACCTGTATTAGTTAGCAAACGCTTTTTGTAACAACTTTTCACCTCAAGAATTAGAGCAAGGGGAATGACAAGGTAACTTACTATTACAAACATCTAGAACTGACTAAGCTATAGATTCATGCACAGAGTTGAGGGATGTCCCCTATGTTATAATGCTATAAATGTGTTGCTGGAGTCATTAGTAGTGTAGACTAAATGAAGAAATCCAGAAGGTTTTGTCACCAGTGTTAGATGTGTGAGCACTTCCAGAGAAGACCTTCCCTTTGATTTTTCAGGTTGGCTTTTTGGCCATCTGGTGCTTATTTTAGTGGTTGTCATTTCCTTGGGGAGTTAGAGCAGATAAGGCACCTGCCTGGCAGTCTGAGGGATTTGTTATTCCAGTGGTCTGCAAAGCTCCAGAAGGAGGTCTGGGCATTTTCTGTTGGTGCTTGGACTGGGGAGCATGGGCTCCAGTGGTGTGTGTGTGTTTTCAGAGTTTGTTCTGTATGTGCACCATGGCATGTTGGTTTGCTTTTAAAGGTCATGTGAAAAAAAGAATAGCAGGGAGCAGGGAGAGCCTGTTAATCTTGACCTGGCTGCTGCCCTTGGGGATTAAGAGGATGAACAAAGAGGTATTTGTTTCAGCTAGCTGGAGTTCAGCACTGCAGCAAGCAGGATGTATTCTCTGCTGAGGAGGGGTTAAGAGGGATGAGGCTTTTTTCATGCAGTTGTCAGGTTTCCTCAAAAATCAAACTCTTAACAAGAAACATGAAATGCAGGAGAGGTTGCACCTAATTTGTCCTCTGGCAAATGTAGCACCTTGTTATGTACTTTATCTAGAAGATGTTAAAAACCCAAAATGTGTTGAAGTAGCACATTCTGCTCTGTCTGCAGTGAAATATGTGCATCATGGATTCATTAAAAAGCAGATGCTGCACACACAACCCAATTATTACACTACCTCTGCACTTCAGGCCTTGGAGTGCTGAGGTAGGGTCACGGGGCAGATTTTAATGAATTAACAGAAAATGGTCCTTTTACTCATGTCTCCTATAATACCATACTGTTGTTGAATCTGAACTTCTAGTTTTGCTTTTAAAATATTAGAAGATAGAAAGTCTTTTTTCAAGAATACAACCTGTATTTTTTCTTAAAATAATGATAGAGTATTCTGTCTGTTCACCTGGTGAATTATCATTGACATTTTTCAAAAATAATTATGATCTGTGGCGCACTTCATTCTTAATTAACAAGAAAGGAGTTGCTGCTATTAACTGCCAACACATTTTGATGTGGAGAAAATTGATTATCCATGCTACAGGAGATGAACAGGTCAGATTTTCAGCTGAGATAAGCTGTCAGAACTGCAGCTGTTTCTCTTGTCCCTATTTTAGACTTAATGCTAAAATAATTTTAAAAGAATCTTTCCTCAAGAAATGTTTCTCTGATGGATGAGAAGTGAAGCTAGAAGTGAATTGGGTAGATTCTACCCTGTTTTGCTCTGTTGCATAAGTCTGAGCAAGCTACTTGAACCTCTCTCTGCCTGGGATTTCCCTCCAGCACCTAATATTCTCATCTAATTAGGCAAAGCTCTTTTGGGCAGAGTTTATGGTGCATCTTTCAGGATGCTCCATCACACTGCAGTTACCCAGTCATCAGCAGTCCCTCAGGTTGGGGTTGATCATGGTGATTCTAGAACTGGGGAGTAGTCTCCCCAGGGAGATGAATGAAGCTGAAGGTGGGATAACTAGGAAGAGCAGCAGGTCATAATCTGTCATCTGAATGAGGTCAGCTGCAGTTTGGGGGGATGCAGGACTTAGTGAGGCACTTAATCACACCATAACTGGCTATCATAAACTGCCATCAAAATTGTTTTGCAGGTGCAGAGGCTGTTCAGTCATAAACTTGGTCTCCCACACAAATGTCCATCATGGAGCACCCATCGTTGTCCTGCAGCTGGCTGAAGCTTTCCCAGTTGCTGCCTTGCAAAGCAACGGTGCTTAGGACTGTGCAAAACTCTAACCCCACCCAAATTATTTATCTGTGCTGGTTCTGAAGATTAATTGTCCCATCTGCTAAATCTGTGCACCTAAAATTGACTTATTTTACTTTGTTCTCACTTCAGTTCCAGTTACAGATGATATTATGACTTTCCCGAGGGATTAAAAAACTCTTCTACTTCAGGTTATTTGCTTCTTACATTGGCACTCAGACATCATGATCAATTCACTTTACATACTATCTGGTATTTTACCAGTTTATTATTCCTGAAATGTGCTTGATTAAGAGAACTGCCAATATAGGGTGTCTGTTTGCAGAATGGATTGACAAAACTTTTAATGGTTCCTGGAGTCTCTCTACATTTTCTTGATGGCAGAATTTATTTCGATATCTTTCAAATATCTGTTGTAGGTGCATATTGCACTCTGCAGCATCACAGAGCTTTAGAATCATGTGGGATTGAATTACAGGAGATCACCTCATTTATAAATTTATCTTTTAAGCAGAGAAAATTAAATCATAGCATTTTGTTTTAAACTGTTTATCTCGATGTGATTTTTTTTTCCCCACTGTGAGGAGAGTATTCTTCTGCATTATTAAAGATATCTGAGTCCCAAAAAACTCCTTGTATCACACAGCAGGGCTGGATAGACCTTTGTTCTGTAGACTCTCAGCTGGGAGGTATGACATCTTTCATGGCTGGTGAGATGGAAGGCAGGCAGGAGAAGGTGATCAAACGTGTGAATGAATTAATGATCCCCAAAGGAATAAAGTCAAGAAAGGCTTAAAACTGTAGAGGTGAAAAGATGCAGGAGGGATAAATGTGATTAAATAAAGCTCTGGCACTCCTGAGACAGTTCAGATCTTTTCTGAGGCAAAGGTTTTGCACAGCCTCAAAGGGTCCACTCAGATAATGCAGAAGCCACAGCAAGTAACTTGAGGAGGAAGGCATTTCCTCTTAAACAAGGGTTAAAAGGACAAAATGAGAAAGGTGTGGCCTCTGATACTGCTGCCAGGTAGGTGTTTGTAAGCACTGAGCACTTAGCAGGATAAAGGCAGCATTCCTAAGAATATGGCTACATTAACAAAGAAAAGGATATGTGACTCTAATGCCGGTGAGCCTTTGCAAAATCTGACTTCATCAGTAATTTGCAACATTTTGTATGCATTTGCCTGCTCTGTTTTTTGCACTGATAAGCACCACTGCAGCTCCATACAGGCTTGGTGTGAGCCATGCTGGGAAACTGTCCCTGAACCACCATAACTACTTGTGATTTCTTTCTGAGGGATTTGGTGTATTTTTTTGCAGCATCTGCCATAGGCCCACTAAGCTCCTTGGCATCTCAGTGGGCCCGTTCTGCCTTGTTCTCTGAGCTCATATAGACACAGACAAATTTGTTTTGAACTCACTGTTTGGGAAGAGATGGCACATCACCTTGGAAATTTCTTCTTGGCTTCCAGTGTGAATACAAAATCATTACCAACCCTGTGCATAAGGCGACTCTGACATCTGTATTAAGACTTGTTGGCAAGGTTTGTGTGTTCCTACATCTGCACAACAGCTTGTTTGGCTCCACAGACTCCCCTGATCTTCTTTATCCAAGATAGGATTTAATCTGCCCTGGAAAACTCATTTCTAATGCCTGGGTAGCCATCCAGTGCTGAGCTCTGGGGTGGATAGAAAGTCCCAAATGCTTGTATTAGCTATTTAAGGACAGAGACACACGTCCTAAGGACACGTGGGCCTGCAGCGTGACTAATGCCTGCCAGGACCAGCAGGTCATGGCTAAGAACTCTGTAGCAAGGCCTCAGAGCAAATACGTGTTAATAGACTCCCTCCATCATCCTTCTGTATGCATGGCCCAAAAGATTGTATCAGAAGCCTTGAGAAAACTCGACTGTGCAAAATGGGAGCTGTTTAGCTAGAAACAAAAGGAAATAGTCTGTCTCTAACATTAAGATTGCTTTGATTATTTAAGCATGTTGTGTTTAGGAAGCAATTTTCAGCTTCATTTAACATGCCAGTCAAAGAGGAAATTGTGGGTGATAAGTGCTGATACTGTCAAGCTTAACTGTCTGACTGAATTGGGGTCCAGGTGTCTGTTTCATGACTTAGTTCTCTGTTAGCAAAGTGATGTTCCTCATGTAAGTTATTGGTTTGTTGTTTATACATCTTAAGAAATAGGAACATCAGCTCTCCCTCCCTGGGAAATGGTTTGCAGAAAAAAAATTGCTTTATTTAGTGTTAAGCTGTATGCATCACAAGCTCTCTAAAAGTCTGGTTCCCTCAACATGTCTTTAAGCAAAAGAATATCTTTTTTTTTCCCTTTTGCAAAATGCTTGTGTCTCACCACACCAGTGGGAAATCTGCAGAGTGCTATAAGTAAGATTCAGCAAGAAACAATCCAGTCACTTCCCACGGGAGGAGCACTCTGCAGCAGTAGTGCAGCAAGGAAAGTGCAATTGAACCAACCGTGTTATTAGTGCAGTTTTGTTGTGGAACAGCAGCAATTTTCCACTGAGAGTCAGAACCCTTGCATTCTGTGTTGTTTGTTTATTTGTTCTTCCCAGTAACCTGCTCTAAAAACCTCAATATCATTAGATTGTGCTTACAGTAAAAAGCAACAGCAAGTGGGATCTGGTTAATGAATTTGTTCCTTCTGTGCCTCTGAGTGCTGTTGGTTACTGCACTGTTGCTGACACACTGTGCAGTACAGAAAGCCTCCCCTGCACTGGAAACCTCACAGAGCATTTCTTATTTGTTCTGTTTATTTCTGTTAAGATGTACTTAAGTGTAGCAGCTGGCAGCTCTAATCAATACCAAGGCCCTGTTGTGCTGCTGATTGTGCAGTGCATTGAAGGGACAGGTCCTGAGGCAGAGAGCTCACAGGGTGGCAGAACTGGAGCAGTGGCTTGACCCAGCTTAATGCAACAGGCAACTGGCAAAGCCAGGACTCGTGTACAGGTGCCTTGGCAAGCAAAGAGCTTCTGCCTTCTCATTCTGTCTTCTGCCTTCAAAGAATGTGGTCTGTTGCAGATAACCCAGTAGAACGAACAGGCCAAGGTAGGGAAATGAGCAGAACTCGTGAGTTTTCATCAGGGAATGATTCCAGAGCAAGCTGGAGGTTGAAAACTGTTTTTGCAGGAAAACTCAGCCAAATCGTTGCAAATGCAAGCAAATGAATGAAAATCATGACATGTTTTCTGGCATGTTGTAAGTCTGTGCAAGTACTCAGTATGCCAAGTTAATAAAACTTGTTAGGACTTTGCTCAGCTTTCAATAAAAAAATCATGAGTTCAATTTGTTACTTGACATTTTTCAAATAATACAGCTGCTACCTCAAAGTAGAGATCTAATAAGTATGAACCTGGTTTTTAAACGTATTCTGATATTCAGGTCTTCACTTGATAAATTAAATAAATAAACCATGTCATTGAATTTAGGTGGAAATACTGTTTTTACTGAAGAGACTTCAATGCCTTTGGACAGTTGGTGAGGGAATAAGGGGCACACTTTATTTTTTCCTCTGTTCTTCCAGGTGCAGTTAGTGACATTGAAAGAAACAGATGGTTTCAGATCCCTGGACAGTTAGTGTATTAATACATGGCTTCATGCCAAAACTTTTCTTTGTTAAAGTGATGACCTACATGACACTGGGCTTGCTGAATTCAGATAGGATTCACCCTCCTCAAAAGGGGAAGAAGGTCCTTAGTCAAAGGCCAGAGAGGTTCATTGATAGGGCTTTAAACTAGATGCAACAGGGGAGGGGGATATCAGGTTTAAGAGTGATGAGGTGTGGGACAGCATGCCATGCCACTCAGCTCCAATCTGATCCTTGCTCTGAGGGAACTGTTGTGTCTCTGTTGAGCTGCAAATCGGGTCTTGCACCGATGCTTAAGCAACACAGCAGCTTAAGTTTATCAGTGTAATATTCAAGTTTTTCTTGTTGTGAGAATGAAACAGCGAGGAAGGAAACTTTTTTTTTTTTTTTCCTTAATTTGGAATGAGCACTTGAATTTCCTGATTTTATAGGATATACTCAGAGGTGCCTTGCTCATGATCTTATTCCTTTCATCTCATGGGTGGCTAGAGGAGTCAGATCAAGGAAATGCCAAGTGTACCATTTCCTTGAGGAGGGGTGTAGTGAACACCCCAATGTCTGGTGCCTGTCCAGGGTAATTCCCTACACCTGTACCTCTTCAATGCCTGTGTACTGCCAGGCAGTTAATTAGAGCTTTCTGATGAGGCTCTCAGTAAATATAATTAGCTCAGGTCCCTGCAAAGGGAAAGGCTTTCTTATTTTTTGGACAGGAAAGGCAGCAGGACTGTCAGTGAGGCTGGATAATAAATTATTAATTATTATTAATTGCAATATTATTACATGCTTGCCTTAGACCCATCCTTACTACCTGGCACTGACATCAGCAGGCTGTTTTTAAGCAAGTAGATCTACTTAGGTCCCTGTGACTTCTCCTGAGAGTAAGACTTTGCAAAATCTGATGTCAGCACTTTCATAAATTAAGTCCCACAAACAAAAATATGTTTCCTGTTTGCAGGTACTGAACCTGTGTACCAGATCCATGTCAGTGGGGAAATATGCCTGTCGTTGAGCAAATGTTCTAGTCAGCAAAGCACAAGGATTAATGATGGAAAATACTAGATGAATGAGCTGCCAAAGCTCAGACTCCCATATCAGTTACATTTTACCTTACACATCCCCTTGGTGTAGCAGTAAATTATTAATGCTGAAAACTGTTATTTCATTCATGAATAATTGAATATGGCACTGGATGGGTGATGGGGAGATAGCATACAGTGTAGGAACAAAGGCAGTGGCTCCTGCTGATTGAAGATGCTCTACATGCTAAGCAAGAAAATCCCTGGATCCTCTGTTGCACACCTAGTAGGCAGGAAAAGAATGGATGGATCCTGGAGCCCTTCAAAGTGCATCTGGCCTGTGCTGCTGAGTGATACCAGAAGCAGTATCTGCAGAGAAGGTTTCAAGGAGTGGCATTTAAGTGTGAAACTTCACAGGGAGGGTGTGTTTGTCTTGGCTCAGCGTTGCATAGCACTTTATCTGCAAAGGGTCGAAAGGGAAGCTGTATTTGCACCATCAAACATGAGAGCCAGAAGGAAGAGCTGCCTGAGCTCTGTGACAGAACCTTATGGTATGAGGAGGGGAATTTGGAGTACTCTGGAGATTTGCTTGAGTGTGTTGTAAGCTGCTCTCTGGAGAACACTTAACTGTCCAAGGATCTCAAACGTGTAGATGCTCCCAGATTGCTCCTCAGAATTCTGCCTCGTTCTCGCTTTTGTTGTTTGCAGTCCTTTTCTCTTCTGGAGCGGCTCAGGGAACAGAATCACCCTCCCTTCAGACACTCACAGACATTGATGAGGTCCTCTCTCAGTCTCAAGGCTGAACAGGCCCAACTCTCTCAGCCTTTCCTCATAAGAGATGTTTCAGTTTCTTAATCACCTTTGTCACTCTCCACTGGACCTGTTCCAGGAGCTCCATGTCTCTCTTGTCCTGAGGAGCCCAGAAGTGGACACAGCGCTCCAGGTGAGACCTCACCAGGGCTGAGTAGAGAGCCCTCCCTCAACCTGCTGTCAGTGCTCTTCCCAGTGCACCCCAGGGCACCATCAGCCTTTCTGGCCACCATCAGCCTTTCTGGCCACCAGGGCACAGCTGGCTCATGGAGAGCTTGTTGTCCACCAGGACCCCTGGGTCCTTCTCCACAGAGTTGCTCCCCAGCAGCTCAGCCCCAGCCTGTGCTGGTGCCTGGGGTTATTCCTGCCCAGGAGCAGGACCCTGAATTTGCCTTTGTTCAATTTCAGATGGTTCTTCTCCTCTCATCTCCAGCCTGTTGAGGCACTTCTGAAGGGCTGCACAGCCCTCTGGGCTATCAGCCACTCCTCTCAGATTTGTGTCATCAGTAAACTTGCTGAGGAGACCTCTGCCCCTTCATCCAAGGCATTGATAAACAGTGTTTGGCCCAATATTGAACCTGGGTGGACACCACTAGTGATGGGCCTCCAACTGGACCCTGAGCCACTGATTCCACCCCTCTGGGATCTGCTGTTCAGGCAGTCCCCATCCACCTCACTGTCCACTCCTTCATTCCACACTCCCTGAGTTTTCCTGAGGATGGCAGAGAAAAGCCTTGTGTGTGTGTGAAAAGCCTCACTGACACTGAGAGAGACAACATCCATTGTTCTCCCCTCATCCATCCAGGCAGTTGTTTCATCATAGCAGGCAATCAGCTTGGTCAAGTATGATTTTCCTTGTATAAATTTGGGCTGCTCCTGCTCAGTTTCTTGCCATCCATGTGGACAGAGATGGCCTCCAGAATAAGGTGCTCCATCAGCTTTCGAGGAAGAACTGTTTGTTGAGGCCCACCACCATTCCAACTATGACATCTATGTTATAAATATAGGATTTCCTATAGAGCATTGAGAAGTATGTGATCTCTGAGGGTGCAAAACTCTGCCTAAAGTGCCCTTGTTTGGGGCACATGCACATCTTGGCACAAGAGAAGCACTAAGTGAACTGCAAGGTTGTCTCTAGGTCGACCTTCCAGTCATCAGGCTGGGGTGGTGTTTTCAGTTTTTAGGCTTCACTATCTTTTTAGCTGCATCATGAAACACAAGGGTAAATTACCAAGTTTCTGGAGTGATTTCTCTTTGTAGAAGTTTCACAGCTCAGTTATTCGCTGCTAGCAGGGATGGAAATGTCAAAGTGTTGGGGATGAAGGGAGGTTTTTCACTGTGGTATGCCAATTAATTGGTTCAGGGCTGATCTGAGACCAAGGGCGTTTCAAGTATGGGAAGAAAATGAGGGAAAAGTTGGATTTACCACCTTTTTTTTTCTTCTGAAGCTTCTGATGGCTGTGTAGAACCTGCATTCAAAGAATCAGGAGCCTGATTTTCCTGTGCTGTTTATTTTAGTGTGATTACAGGGGAGGTAGGGGGCCCACCTCACCTTATCCTTTCATAAAATGAGACCTTATCATGCATGTGTGCAAAGAGAGAGGGGAGTGCTGGGAAAAACTGCTTCCTGGAGCAAGAGAAAAGGAGACAAAATGCAATTATTCAGTATCTGCCTTCATCCTGCTATTCTCTGAATACTTCTACCCCCCCCCTTGCTGTTGTTATTTCTTTACTTGTACTTTGCAATAGGTATTTTGTAGGTATTTTGAGTAACATCTAAATCCATTTTCCATTGTCTTCAACACAGAAAGGACTTCTCCCCTAATTTTGCTGTCAAGGCAGCAATCCCTTGACTTTAGCATTGAAGACTATTATGTTGATGCTCTCAGCTTTTTTTGGCAGGATTTATACCTGGCTCAAGTTAGACCATGCTGACAGCTTTTTCCTGACTTTGGGAATATTACTTATCCTAATGAAGGAGATGCATTTTGCTTAACTGGCACTGTTCATGGTACATGGTTCCATTGCCTGTGAGTGACTCTAAGCCACAGAGATAGGCTCATAAACAAGATATGGATGAGAAGACTAGCTGATGCCTTTTTTTTAATTTGCAGAGATATGGTGAAGCTAAGTAAATTAAATGATTTGTTTATGCTAATTTCACATGCACACCAAATAATGCATGCCACTTTTGTACTTGATTGTAATATCTCTAATTTATGGAGATTATAATGTAAAATCAGCAATACTGGGAATTGAGTAATTGGTGGAAACTCCATGGCTCTCAAAGAGAAAGGATACTAAGGCTATCTTTAGAAATTAAAGAGGAGGGGAAAGGAAGGGTGGGCACATTCACGGCGTAGTAAAAAATCTATTTGAGTCAGGCAAACAATCTATAAACATTTCACTTGGAAGAGAGCAGGGTAAAATAAACCATCTGATTTTATAGGAAAAAAAAAGCAGGGTAAAGTAAACCATCTGATTTTATAGGAAAAAAACAATCTGAAAAAAGTTTTGACGTAGCTGGACATAATTTAGGCCACACAAAGATGTGTCCTGCTGAATCAATAAAAAATATTACTGTTTCAGGGAGTTCTTGCCTTATATCTCTATGTTAGGAGGTAAGTCTGCTCTTGCTTGGTGAGAATCTATTTGTTGCAGTTGCTGCAATGTTATAAAAATATCTAATCAAAATAGCCTGCTTACCTGAATCTGATCTCCTCCTGCATGACAATTAAAAGCCTCATTGAGCCAAAGAGCTGCAGCTGAGAGGCTGTGAGCGTGGTAGGAGTGAGTAATGATGTCTCTTGCTAACATGGCTTGTGGACAGCATAAACATCCAGATTTTATCTTTGGAACTGCTTATCATATTGATAAAGGTTAGTTAAGTTCACTATCAGCATTTTTATGAAATATTTGATTGGAATGGTAATTTGTGCTTGTTAATTAAAATTCACATTGAAGTATCTTGTGACCTAGATATCAGGATAATTTGCATGCAGAGGCCTCTGCACTCAGTAGTGTTGTAAACGGAATGATTTTAGATGCAGCAATAATAAAAGTATAGTTATTTCTGTTTGATGCCTTCCCCCTTCTCATGTTTTTTCCTCTTCAAAAATATAAATATTACTGATACAGAAAAAAATCTGAAAATTACCAGCACAATTTTGTGAGAATTGTATTGTTAGACTGTTGCCAGCTTAGACCATGTAAAAACTGCATAGATTTGTGTCTATTAATAAAAATGGCACCACATTTTGAGGGCAGTAATCTCCTATCCCAAATTTTCCCTTCTTTTTTATTTATATGCTAGGTTAAACAATATTCAGAGTACCTGTTTGAATCATTGGCAAACATTTAGTTCAAAGACAGACAAAATCCTGTTTCAGAAAAATGAAGGTTCTTGTAATGAGAGCATTACAAATGGGTTTTTCTGTCTGTAAAATGTTCAGATGTTTCAGCTTCCTCATTAAGACATGGGCTTGTGGAGAGGAACTGATGTTAGTTAGCATTCAAATGCTGCTCTGAGCTGCTTGCACACATCTTAGCAAGTTGCTTGACCTTATCTGAGCAGAACACTTGGGAAGGGTTCCCACCTGCATCATGCTCTGGGCTGAAGAGCAGCAAGTGACTGATGGATGTGGTTGTGTAGCCCAGGTCTCTGACAGATTGATCCTGGACACAGTCCAGTCACAGGGAAGTCCTGTGGGAAGCAAAAACTCAGGTGATGGTGTCTGAGTTGGCTACAGACCAGTCAGTGCTGGAGTTTGAACATCAGTGTGGCCAAGTCACCATTACAGAGGAAATTGTCACAGATGCTCTGGTTTTCCCTTTGTGAAAAATGCCTTCCCTCTGGGAAGGCCTGAGGAATGGAATTGGCTCATTCCTCTGATACTGTATTTTGAAAGGTGGATGAGCTATGTGAGGACTCAGAAGGCAAAGTCCATCCTCTCAAGAAGCAGACTTTTTTTTTTCCCAGCTGCTGGTTTGCTTTGTTTCCCTCCTGACATGGGAAGAAGAAGTTGAGCTGATTTCTGTTTGACCTGAGTGGTGAAGAGCACAGTGGGTGTTACACTGAATCACTAAAGCTGTTTGTCCAAGTAGGCATTGGATTGTTTGGTGTTAGAATAAGCCAATCTCCTCCTGGCAGTCGAGGTTTACACTGTGCAGCTCTAGGAAGTTTGGGAAAGATGATTTTATGTGGTGTGGGATACCACATGCAGCTGCTTCAAATGGAGAGACTCTCTCTAGATGTGTGGACTTGCAGCAATAAAAATTCTTCTGGGATTTGCAGAGAAACTTTTGAATGGAGAGAAAAGTTTTGATATGCTTTATTTGAATCCTTAGTCCCAGTACCCGTGCTATCATATCTTCCACCCTTCCACCTCTTCCCTATTAAAAAGTCTGTCTTTCATATCCTGAAATAGACCCAAGAGTGTTTGCAAAAGGAGAACCACCATCTGGTAGGTGGGATTCACAGAAAGTCTCTCTTATTAATTTTTCTGGAGTGGAAATAAAAGTGCCCAAGGGTTTGATCCAGCTGTTCTGTTACCTTTTGATGATGCCCTGAAGTCTTATCTGAGCCCTTCTTACAGTCTGCAGCACCTGGTTATAAGTATTAGTTAGGAAAATCTGCCACTGATTCTTTTATTTCATTTCAGTAATCAGTAAAGTAGTGCTGGAATATGTTTGGGATGTTGGAGAACAAGGCCCACTTAGGACAATTCCCATCCTGGGAATGTTTGTAAAAGCTGCCTCCTGATTTCCAGCAGTGTGTCTGTGACCAGTGTCTGCCTGATCCAGGACCAGAGGAAGATGATGGTCAGGCCTTGTCTAAAGTAAAGCACTTGGCTGATTAATGCCACGGAGGCAGCTCAGGTCTCCAGGCAGGGCTTTCCCAGCCTTGTGGCAGTCACTGCTTGTCTCCTGAAGCCTGGATGATGCAAGATTACTTCTGCTGCAATTTAATTTACATTTTACTGATAAGGCCCGAAGTAGACCTTGTTCTCTGACCACGCAAATCTCCAACTTTTTCCTTTGTCCTTTTATTGAGAACTAAATAAAGCTGAATGGAACTGCTGATTCATAAAAACAACAGTTGCTTTTGGAAAATGTTAATATCTTGTGATAAAGCAGTCATTGGCATTTTATGATACCTGACAGAAATTACCCAGTTTCTTTGCACACAATTAAATGGAATTATCAGCCCATTAGGTTAGATACATTTCACAGTAGGAAAATAAAACCTAATGTTTACTTATCGATGTTTAAATAAATTGTAATTATCATTCCATGACAGTCTTGTACTACTGTAATTAAGCTTTAAAATAAAGGGTAATTGGAATTAAGAGGGCTTATCTACATTTCATTTAGAAGTTATTGTTGAAGTCAGCTGTGGTAATGTGCAATAACTTTCAGAAAACAGCACTCACCTGTTTCTGCCATGGATTCCATGCAATGATGCTGGCACTCCAGAGAAGGAATTTGTGTACACCTCACTGAGAGAGCCACGAGGAGCCAGCTGCATGTTTAGGCAAACCTCCTTACACTGAGCACTGACTGATGGTTTGTTTTCTTCCTTTTCTTGGGATTGAGTGCCTTTTGAGACTGAATGTCTTTTGAGACTGAGCTGAGCTTCTTTGGTTTTCTCCTGCTCTTTGATTTCTGTTCCCTGCAAGAGTAAGTTTTCCAGTTTTCAGTTTTCTTCCACCCAGCGTGGCAAATTGAATGATATGGATTGCTGGCTGTTTGATTCAACAGGCTTTGCATACAAACCTTTGATTTGCCAGGGAAACTCAGGGCTGGATGAACAAAAGGGGCCCAAATCTACTGCTTGGGGACTTCTAAATTCCTAAATTTGATGCAGGCAGCAGGACTTGGACCTTTAGGGGAACGAGTGTATATGTTCAACAGATTTGGGGTGGGGATGGGGAATGCCCCAGGGAGAGAAATCAGCTCTCCCTCAGTACCAGCATTATAGAAGAGCAATGCATTAGCTGAGAAAGCTCTTGGCACTACTTCCTGAAAAAAAAGGTGTGCCTGACTCTCAGACACTCCTTAAAGACTTCAGCAAAAGGATTTTAAAGGGGACATGAGCTCTTCTGAAAATGGATGATTCAGAAAACACTTGGAACAAACAGCCTTGTGTCAGAGGTGTCAGTAAGAGGGGCATTCTGGTTCCCACCAGCAAAGGGATGCTCAAGCATGAGAAAAGCCTAAGCCTCTGGCTGTTTTGGTAAAAATGCTTCCTTTGAGACTGTGCCAGATACCAGGAAAGACTGTGATCAAATCTTCTGTGCAGGTTGTGTTGTTGTTTGGAAGTTTGGGTTTTTTTAATATATTCACTTTTTGAAGGCTTAGAGAGGCATACTCTTTAGCTGTGTTTTAAATTTTACTTGGATATTGGGAATATTTTACATAAGCAAAAGAAAGCAGCCAATCATGTACATCAGTCACTTATTTGAAGCTCTTTGTTCTGGTGCATTTGGTGTTGGTCTCGTTTCCTTCCTTAAATTGCTCTATATCAAGAATCTAAATTGCCTAATTAAAGACAATATTTATTTGAGTTTCTCCCTAGGCCCTTCAATTCACCAAGGGAGTGGACAGATCCATAGCCTTGCAGGCAAAATGCATTTCCCGTGGGATAATCTCCTTTGGTTTAGCTTCTTACTGCACATGAAGACTGACAACATTAGAGCAGTGTTGCGTGCAGTCTCTGCTCCTTGTTCTCTTCTCACTGTGAGTAGGATGAATTTGCCTTTTCCTCATGTTTGCCTGTTCCTCCTTGAGTCTGGGATTCCTGACACACTGTCAGGGCACAATAGGAAAAGCCCAGGTACCAAGAGGCACATCCTGAATATCTCCCAGACTGAGCTGGTCGTGTCCCAGGAGCCTGACAGAAGCCCCCTTAGCTGCTGGATACACTCTCTGACACCTTGAGATCTCATGGTCTTGTCCCAGTTTGTGAGAATAGCCAGGAAGAGACTTCCTGCTCTGTAGCTACCCACAGTAATACCTTAATTTGAGAGGGACAGCCTGTGGTGGGACATGCAGTCAGGACTGGGAAAGCACTGCACACTGCATAGGGGTTAAAGCTAGCTTTCATTGTCCAGATTGGGATCAGGTTTTGTCTGGCTTCTCATTGTTACATACTAGTATTTCTCACAAGTTCATATAATTTTAGAGAGGCACTTTAAACTAGAGATTTAAGACTGATATTTTAATTTGGTAGTGGCCTTGGAACTCTTATGAAGTAGAACCTATAAACATTTAAAACTCATAAAGGAGATTTTTTTTAAAATACTTTGAAGATTGTGGCTTTTTAATATTGAGGGGGAGCTTTTTCAAAAAGTCAGAGCTGAATCAATTTTTTTTCTTGGAGTGTTTAAGTGGCTTTGGATTAAAGCTCATCTTCAGCTTAAATATAATTTAAGAATGTAGAGTGAAGACATAAAGACATTCAGGACTAGCGACTACGTCACTTTGAAAACTAATTAGGGAACAAATCAAGCTAGAAGATCATATTAGTTATGCAGTATTGCCATGTAATTTTTTTTCTTAAGGAAAGTAAACACAGGAGACTATTAGTCAGATGGGATAAATCAGATTTGTTCCTGTTACTATGGATTTATATTAGCTGTGGATTTACTTTGACTTCTCGGTGGTGCAATTCAGAATTATTTGTTTCTGATCACCTTGAGATTGCTTAAAAATTTTGCATATTTTAGAGGAAGTCAAACTTGAAGCCTTGCCATTGCAGTTAAAGCACATGAGATGGTTTGGAAGAGAATTTTAGTATCAGACAAATCTAGATTCATCATTTTCATAATGGGTAAATTAGAAGACCTGACCTGATTTGAATCCCAGTTCATACCGGATGGGAACCTGCCCATGAAGTGATGACCAGAATTCAAAATATTTAGAAGTGATTTTTAATGTTTTTCCTTAATTGTTTGTTAGTGTATTCATAGAATTCTGATCTTGTTTCTCTCTCTCTCTCTTTTTTTTTTTTTTAATATAAAGGGAAAAACAGTACCTAGATTTTGCAAATGAAAAAAAGGTGTCGTGTCATGGTACAAAGAAGTTATATTAAATTTTAGTGTTTAAGCTATAAAAAATACCTCTGCAGCCAGCCAGCTCTGGAAGCTTTAGTTTGATGTGCTAAGCTAACATAATTGAATGTGGTTACAGATATGCTGAAGTTAAAAGTGAAGTTTCCATTGTTAGTGGGCTTTGATCAGTAGCTGGAGAGGGGGGATGTCACACACTGATCTCGTGTTAGCTCTATTCACAGTTAAATTAGTGGGTTGCACTCAGTTTCCTGGGTCGGATCTGCAGTTTTGCGAGTTCTAAGTTAGTGCCTTGTGCTGTGCACTTTCAAAGACACACATCAGAGAGAAACATGGATCATCTGGGCAGCTTGCTGAAAAAAGAAGAATTCTTCTTGGTGGAGTTGGTTGGTGAGAGGGGCAGCTGAGGGTGGCAGGTTTGTTAGTTACCAGCAGCTGTGTCTCTTTGGTGGGGAAGTTATTGTGAGGGTTGTGTAGCTGTTGTTCTGCCTTCCCTCATGACCAGTGCCTAACTTTTTGCACAGGAGACCTTTATTATTGGAAGTTGAGCAACTTGTAAGGTCCTTCCTTCTGCCTGTGATTGAGGGCACACCAGGGAACCTCTTGGTTGCTAACCCTCAGGATGTGCTTTGATTTCCTGATAGCCACTCACAGTCTCAGCTGTGCTTTAACAGGCTGGGGTTTGTGAAGGAGCATGCTGTAATACAGACAATAGATAAAAAAGGGTTGAAACACTAAAAGTAGTTTTAAAATTCCAGTGCTTGTTTATTCTGTTTGTGATCTTTACCTTGGAGAGCAGATGACGTAACAGCTCCGTTTTAGCCTGAAGCGGTGGAGTGCAATCATGCTTTCTTATTCCACTATAAAATTTTACATTGGATACAGTTGACATTTTGGTGCAATGGACCATAAATTAATGCTGGTATGAGCTATAAAAGAAAGGACATTAGAATAATCAAGTGGCTACAGAACTAGTTGAGTGTGTGACTGTCTACGGCACAGAATTTTTCGATTAGCTTACTTTTATGAGCCTGCTCTCTTCACTTTGTCTATATCCAACATACCTTAATTTCATTTTCTCTCCAAAGCAACCCAAGGGATTGCTGAACTTCTTGAGTCATGAGATTTTTGTGTCAACAGAAATTTAATTACTTCAGCAAAATGAATCACTGTAACCCATCTACAATAAATCTCCACAATATAATCCAGAGAATATCCCTTTTGTTGAACCAGAAGGTGTAATCTTTATCAGCATTTGTCTCTCTATTAGTATGACCGTGTTGGAGACGTGCTTGTTCACTCTTTTGTTTTGTTTTCCTCCCTGTGTGCTCTCACTGCCTTGAGGCTCAATCTCTGCTCTGAAGGAAAGGACCTGTGCATGGCACATCCCACGCTCACCTTTGCATTTCAGACACTCTTAGCACTCCCCAAGTGACTTGCTCACGCTGTGTTTGCCAATATGAAGTAACTGCTTTACACTGGAGCTGATGGTTTTTCACCCTGCCAATTATTTAATCAATGTTAATGGCACATTGAATTACCTTAAATTGCTCCTGTTTTAGAAATTAAGGCCTGGACTTCTTTTTTGTGGACTCTTTCCCAGGGCATTGGCAGGAGCTGGGGAGCAAGGAATTAAAATGAGAGGAAGGAAGGGTTTTGCTTTGTGCTGCAGCTGGAATGGAATAGCAAACTCTGCTCCATGTGAATTCGACCTTACCAGTATGACCTGTAAATTTGTTAATTCAAACTGGATTCTGTGTAGCAACAAGATAAGATTTTCGTTTCTAGCCACTGAGAGAAAGCATTTATTTCTCAGGCATTAAATTTCTCAGTTGCTGAAACAACCTGAGCAAGAAAAGTGTCGTTGTGGTCAGTGGTTGGTTGGTTGGTTGGGCTTTTCCTTTATCAGAGTTCAAAATGGAAAATAATCCTAGGGCAGGAGTCAGGAGTTCTTTCTTATTAGTAAGTTGGTGAGCAGCTTTCTTTCCAGTTCAGAGAGAGGAAAAATTACTTTTAAGTGGACAGTAGATGTGAGAGCTTTTAGTTTGCACTCGATTTCCTAAGAAAGTTGTAACTGGGGGAAAAAAATTTGCTTTTTTTTTTCCCCACGAGAAAGACCATGCTTGTTTTCCTTACAAGTTTCTTACTGAATTACGGTCTGAAATGAGTGAAACTGGTACTTTTCTGGGCATTTTGCTCAAATATCTGCCATGGCAATACAACACTGATGTATTTCAAAGATGCCTTATGTCATTGTAATATCCTGTAATTTGCTCTGAATCAAATTTGTTATTACTGTGTTATTTCTGTGTCAGTGCAGTCTTTGAATTTGTGATGGTGTACAAGATGATGTCTTGCCTTGTGTAACCCATCTAAATAATTTTCAGTTTTGATCCTTGTGATGTTGTTTTTCATTCTAAAAGAAAATAATCTCTCTGTTGGAGTAAAGGTGTATAAACTGGTGCTATATAATTTGCTTTCACATAGAAATTCACTTTCTTGCACCATACTTTGCAGCAAATACACTCTTTACAATTGCCAACCAACAGTCCTGTGAATGTTATTGGAACTGGTGTTGTATCTTTCCATGCTGCCAGAGAGGTTTCCTTGTTTGGTTTTCCCTGGTTTTGCTTGCAGTGGGGTCAGTGGGATCAGCTATGGTTCAGAGATTCTCTGAATCTGAATTCTCTGCCAAATTTGACACAGAAAAATCACCGGACCCTGCAGAGATGTGGGATGCTCTGTTTGTGACAGAGGATATTTTTCTATCCTTCTGTGCACAGCCTTCAGCAGTCAGGATTATTCACCTTTTCCAGTCAACTTTTTCACAGAATCATGTAGAAATGCTTTTCTGTATTTATCTTGAAACTGTTTTACTGCAGCTTACTGCCATGACTTGTCTGCATCTTTAAAGATATGGAAGACAGAGCCCTTGGCATGTTCTACATGTGGATGTTTTACATTTAATGCTATCATACTTCCTTCTCCTCAAGGTTACACTCTAAACTCATTCTGTCTTGTTGGTAGGTGCTGTTTTCTAGACTTGAATTATTCATCGCATTCCTGTCTGGATTTTCTCTAGCTGCTCCTTCAGTTTTTTTCCACCTAGTGTGTTCGATTTGTCAGGATCATTTTGGACTTAAATGCAGTTTTACAATTTGGATTATGTCCCTGCTAGTTCTGTGTGGTTCTCAGTGGTGTTTGTCACTATTGAATCTTTCAGGTAGTTCACGAATCTGTTGTCCTTAGTCAAACACTGGGGTGAATAAACACAAAAGCCTCTGACTCGAAGAATGGGGTTACCTGCATATTTTTATCTCTAGGTGAATGTTGCACCTTTTTGACATGGTGCAACTTAGGTACAAATGCATTTTGGGGGGGGGGGGTAATTTTCTTTGTTACTATTTTTATTTCCCTCTTTTTCCCATGCCTGCCAATCTTTATGCTTCCATAGAAATTCTTCTTAAGAACTGCCAAGCAACACATTTTCAGCCCATGAAAATAAAATTGCTACTGAAGCTCAGACTTGTTCTAAGGTCTTAAATAGATTATTGATAGATAATTGCTGACAGAGCAGTTAATTATTGCTATTCCTAATGACACCAAAGTCACAGAACATTTAGTGTACTTACCTGCAACACAGAAAGAATTAAAACGTTCCTTTTGACCCAAGAATAAGACAAAAGAAATATGAAGACAGCCAAGTGATAGGACACTCTTAAACGAGAGTCTCCAAGACCTTCTGATAAACCTCTGCTATACTGTCGTGGTGGGATGAGTCATCTGAGGGCGTCAGCAAACTGATGTGGGTGGTTTGCTTTAATTAAGGATTCCTTTGGTACAGACATAGTATATGTATATATTTGCTGAAGCTTACAAGCACACTAAGTAAGTAGGAACAAAAGTCCTTGCTTTCTGTTCCCACTGCCTAGTGGTTCATAAGGCTGTCAGCCCTTCACTTAGACAAGAACAGCTTTTTCTCCCAAGCAGCTGTAGCTTGTCTTGCTGTGACCCTGCTTGATCCCTCTGGCTGGCTTTAGGCAGTATTTCGAAATCTGCTTTTTAAAGCAAATTGCACAGCAGCCATTTGTGGGCATATATTGGAATGGTTCTTTGCTCATCTTCTGCTCTGCTTGCCAAGAATCACATTGAAACTAAGCTTATTAATATAAAGTAATTTACTGTGTGTCCACCATTCTCAATCTTTCCAAAATGCGTGCTCTGTCATTGTACAATACCTTTGCTGTTTAAGAGTGCCTGCGAGATACCGACAAAGATTGCTGCTGTTACAACCCAGGTCCTTACTTGCTGTAAATCACTGCAGTTAATAGAGCAATAGCAATTTCTCCAAGAAATGATGAAAATACAATTCTCCAAAAGAAACTGCCTATTCAACAAGATCAAAACATTTTGTGGAACACACTGACTTCAATCAAACTCCATTTGTAAAAGAAATCAAAGTGAAGTAGCCTTTTACCTCATTAAAAGATAGCTTTTTGATTCTTTACTTTGAAATTTAGATGAGGAATTAGAATATATTTTCAAACATGTTCAGTTTTAATTTATTAAATGAAATATTTGCACAAATATGTACTTTAAGGGATATTTTGACAGCTGGTGGTTCATTAGGATGCTGAATTAAGTTCATGAATGGTACAAATTACTGCATGTTTGAGGACTTTTGCTAGGCATTCAGGGATGCAGATCAGAAGCCATCGTCACTGATGACTTCTTGGCATTTTCAAAAATAGCCAGTGAAAGATTAGGAATGGAGAAGCAATTCCTAAAGAACAGGAATGGTTCCTGTGGTATCTTATAATGGGCGAAGTGTAGGGAGTTCTGCATTTTGTGTGAATAAGGCATGCTTGCATACCCATGTCTAAATGGCTGCACATTTATGGATGAAAATGATGCAAGATTCCTTTCAGATTTATTTCTGTGCAATATAAACACACAACATGATAATAATGTCTTTAAGTACAGGTAATGAAACTTTATTAGCCTGGGATAGCTATGTCAATAAAAATGTGAGGGGTGCACAGCTGTTCTGAAATGAGCTTTGAATTGTGTGTGGCAATGGAGTTATTGCCATCTTTCCTGGATGACAACACCCATTGTAGAACCACCAGAGTTTTGAGGAAATGACCCAGAAGTTGAAACTCTGGCTGAAGATTTCCTGCTTTGCTGTGAAAGCGTGCACATCATTTTGGAGGAGAAGGGGCAATGCTAGCCATGAAACTGTGGTTTAGCCCAGTGAATGATGGGGAAGGTGAAAGGCAAGCCAATGGAAAATGTCTTGGGAGAGTATTTGCTGGGGGCTGTTCACATTAAGGCCATGGAGGTGTTTGATTTCAGTGTTTCCCTGGCACTGAAATTCCCATGATGAGATGGGTGAATGGGTAGGCACCATGCCAATGTTCCTTAGTAAGAGCTGGCAATGATAAAGTCATCTGAGCAAACTGGGATTTGCTGGCTTTGACACCCCATCTAGGTTTCTACTGTAGCCAGGAATGGTCACGCTGTAAAAAGCCTTGAGATACAAATGAGCTTTGAGGTAGCTGCTCCTGTAATCTTTGGAGAAATACAATCTTAATCTATGATTAATTAAGAACAAGAAGCAATTATGACTCCTCAGCTCTAGTTGATACATGATTGTAGTCCACTGCATGTCCATATAAATCTGACAGCCAAATAGTAAACAATAAATTTGGGCTTAAAATCAGGCAGTGAATGCTGTGGCATTAAGCAATGCTTGGGTCCCACATGGTATAGCTGATTTGTGCATTAAAAGAGCTAATAATCACACATACAGCTTTTTGAAAATATCAGCTAATGTGATGGGATATATGTGTAACAATTTGATAATGTTTATAACTTTGGACAGTGCTATTTACCTGTGGTTCGGGCCCATTTCTGTGTGTGGAGATGTGACTGGCCATCTGTCCAGGCTCTCCTTTTCTGTTGGTTTGTCATGTGTGTGGTGTGCATTTCAGAAAGGGCCAGTGCTCTTTCTGCCACTCAGGTTATTCCATCTCCTGCTGTTCACCTGCTCCTGGATCCCTGCACAGTTCTCTTTTGCTTTCACAACACCAGACTAGCTGACAACAGGGAAGGATCCAACCCAAAATATGAGCAACACCATAGTGTAATGGGGGGTATAACAAGTTTCTTCAGAGTTACCTTGGATGAATTTCAGATCAAACTGAATTGAAATTCTAACGCTGAGTCATACCCACATATAAGTCTGGATAAAACTTGGTACCCTGAGAAATGAAAGATGCAAGTCAGTATGGCTCATTTCAGTGCTGAGTTTCCATTAATCTTAAAGATACACAAGTTCTGCATTCTTTTGCAGGAAGGAAAGTAGTAAAACACTGTCTGAGTATATTTACACATATATTTGCAGTTGCATTTTTTTACTTTTTAAAGATACTGTGGAATTCAAGGTTCACAATACCAACATGTTTTGCGAGCAAAACAAATTACTCAAGGGCCCTTTCACTGCTGGGAATTTTTCTTCCTGAAGAGAACAAATCTGTTTTGTTTCCAAGTACAAATTAAAGAACAGGAGTTGCATTACTATTGGCAGATGAAAAGATGGCTTTTTCTGTGCTGTACGCTGATCAGGGTTTAGAGTATGAAGCTGAAGTTACATCAATTGTTTTAAACAATTCCTAGGTAGAGCAGATTTTTCCACTACGTTACAGCTTTTTCATGACAGAGAGCATAGTATCTGCTTTACAGTTTTACTTTCTTTCATGCTTAGATGCCAGAAAGTGACTTTCTAGAAACTTTACTAGACTTTGTAAGCAGAATAAAAATCCACTACCTCTTCCTTTGTTTATATCCAGGTATAGCTCCTGGATATTATCCAGTGTTGTTAAGTGATTCAGAATATTTTAGCACATCTTTGCAATTTTTCCATCCCTTCAGGTTATATTATTCATTAAAACTCAGTTCATTAATTTACTACTGTCTGTGCATTCTTTCTAAGTGGCAGCAGTAATATTCAAAGTTATCAGTTGTTTTCTTCCAAAGTATTTTGTTGTCTCAGCTTTGTACAAGCCAAACACTTTAATTGCCGCTTTTAATCTTTCAAAGTGCTTTGCAAAGATGAATTAATTAATCATCATAACCCCTTTGTTGAGCAGGTACAGTTGTAGTGGGCAGAAATTGCAGGACTCTGTGCTTGCACCTGAGTGCCCAGTTATCTCTCACATGGGTGTTGTGTCAGGAATATGTCAGAGGATCCCAGCATTTAGGTTCTCTGATTTCCAGTAATTTACTTGGAGGAATAGAGAGGCTCTGGCTGCAGAGCTGAGCTGGCCTAAGGAAGATCTATCCCAGAAGAACAGGGTCGCTGTGGACAGTGGATAGAGGCAGTGATCTCTGTCTTAGAGCCCTTAAGGTTTAGGATAATGTAGTGGTACCCTTTTCTGTGACATCAAATATTCTAAATTTAGTGCAACTCATGCCCCTGCAGGTCTCGTTTGCTCATAGTGAGAAGCACATTCCTTCCCCTGAGCTTCCTTGCCCGTAATTTAGTTGGGGGCCTGGACACCCTGGTCCTACACTGGCCAGCTCCAGGGACTGAGAGGTTCATCTAGGTAATAAAAATCAATTTACATCAGCACAAGCCATTTCCCTTCCCTCTCAACAGTAATGCTTGCACCCAGAGTCTGCTGAGGGAGCCTTCTACATGAAATGCTGTTTCTTGTTGAAAAGCAAATTGGAAGCAGTCGTGTCCTATGAATCTTTGACTAAAAAGATAGGTTGTCAATTTTATCAAAGTTGCACTGCAGAATAGCCCTAAGCAGGAGTTTCTAAAGCCCTACTTCATATTCTGCAGATAAGGATAAATTATAAGCCTCCTTGCTATATATCTCTGAAATATAATGTACCCATGTCTGTAACACAGGCTATAAAATGGAAATGAGATAGCCAGCACTGCGGTGTTTTTCTGATGTACAGAGGTTATCCTGGTAATATATCTCAAAAACCTCCAGCAATATTTTAAAAGATCAGCAATGTCAATTTGCATAATTCGGTATATAATCTTTTCATTTTTCCTAATGGCTGAGGAATGGTGAATAAAATTTCACACTATTCCCAATAAGAACAAATAATTTAATGTGTGAAAATGTCAGTGTTATCTGTTACACGAGGACCAAGGTGAATGCACTCCATGTGTGGCTTTCAGAAACCTGTCAAAATTATCTTGGGCTTATACCTTGTGCCTATAGTGGAGTTACAAATGGAAATTATTTAATTACCTCTTTGTCAAACTGAATGGATATGGAAATTTTGTGGTTGACTTTTGACATTTTTCTGAATTTAATTAATTAGATTCAGCATTTAACGGTGTACTTAGCTTGGATTACTGCTGTGGCAAATGTATGCAAGTTCTTCATAATAAATGCTGGTTACTCAGTGTTGGGGTTCATAATTCAGTGGGACTGCCAACCATGATACCTTTATTTTTTTTACTAGATCTTCACTGGATGAAATCTCTTGAGCTTCATTTTTCATAAAGACTTGTGGTTTCCATTTTTTTCAACAGCCATATTTGGATTAAAATTATCAGTTATTATTCTGTGAAGGAGATTTTCTTCTTGGTTTTGTTTGGAGAGAATTGAGTGTTTGCAAAACACTACAAATTTCAGAAACAATTAGCACCATCTTCAAATTCAGTGTTCTCATTTCTAAGCAAATCAGAAATAATTTCTTTCATTTTGAATGAAATTGTAACTGTCTGATTTGGGGACAAAAAATAGAAAATACCACTTTGAAGGGAAAAGTCAATAGCTCTATTTTAAAACATGACCACAAACTTCTGACTGGGGCTAGGCTTTAGTCCTAAACTCGGAGAGATTGACCCCATGTTTTCTGTTAATATGCTCGGTGTCAGAAACCTCTAATCAGCCTCTCAACCAGGTAAATCTCTTCAGTTCTTTCAGCTGCATTTGACCTATTGATATGACACACTATCTAATCCACAGATATTTCTTCTACGTCTACTTCTCTGGAAATATTTGTTCAGCAAGTTAAACTTATGAACTGATTTCTCCCAGCTCTTGAAAGCCGATCAATCCCTCGGACTCAAAGTATATAAATTCTCTCTCATACATCATCTTTTCATCTCATTGATCCCCATATTATAACTTCCCTCTGCGTGTCTTTCGCTGGGGGCTGTGTTGAGTGAGACCAGACCAATTTGAACCAGAGGTGGTCTGTGTTTTGTCTTTTTTATTCGTGTTTTGTGAGAGCTTCTGTAGCTGCTGTTGCCCTCGAGCTACTGCTGTGCTGCAGGGTGGGTGTGCCTGAGTAGGTGTGTTCCAGTTCTGCCCAAATTAGACTCCAACAGTGACTGTGCAAATGTATTTGCTACAGATCTGTGTTCATTCTTGCATACAGTCACAAATTTGGAAACAATGCTAGTCTCATTTATTTTATAGAGTGCCCTATAATTCATGATATAGAAAGATACTGCACTTTTCTTCATTTCCCAAAAGATCATTTTTACAGACTGAGTCATGCTTAGGAAGACACATCTTGAATATCTCCAGAGCAAACAAACATAGAATATAGTATTTTTTCTTCCAAACAAGTACAGAATATATTTTTTTCTGCATCTAACTATATTGACAAAGCCTTATGTGCTCCATAATGAAAAGTTTTGGTGATTCTATTTATCCTTTAAAAAAAATTAACCTGCCTAACTATTTTAACACCTTTATTAATTTGTCTCACTCACAGTTGGCATGAATACTAAAATGTGAAGGATGTGTTGATGTTCAGTCCTTGTTGAAAAGTGTCTTCACACAGTTTAAACTTGTTTTTCTTTTGCTTCATCTTAAAACCAAAGTTTTGGCAAGCCTGTGCTGTAAGGTCCAATAGAGGAGTGAACTGAGACTGAAGGATCTTACTGCATCAGCAAAGTACCACCTGCATATTTAATGTCTCTCTGGTTCGGCTTTGCTGTCATCTCAAACTGCTTTTTCAGGGAGCTTCTCCTGAAGGCTCAAGTGCAAGCACTGACTGGAATGAGAGAGGGGAATGCCCTAACTTCTCTTCCTCATCCCAGAACAGCAGGGTCAGGCACCTATTAGCACTTCCCCAGAACACCAACCACCATTTTTTTTCATGTATCTGATTCTCCTGATTGATCCTAAGCCAATCCTTTCAACTGTGAAAGAAGGGGCGCCCTCACATTACATCTCCTGTGAATGTGGAAGCGCTCAGCATGTGCCCTGTTGCCTTGGTCTCCAGGAGGCCAGATCTGCACGTGCTGCTGTCTCCTCATGCACAAAGTGCCCAGCTGTCATCATTTGCACCTAGCTGATGCCTGCTGTATCCAATACCATCCTGCATCTGCTCTGTGGGTGTTCACTGCACAGTCACTAATTATTTCTTCAGCACCATATGTAGCCATTCCTGTGTCAGTGGTGTTTGCTTCTTGCTTCTGGCCTCAGACAGGGGATGTGGAAAACAGTTTGTTCTTCACTAAGACCTGTGGCTGATGAGCTTGACTCTGATCCTGGTGGCAGTACTGCCACTGGTTACAAGAGATGATCCTGGAGTTTTAATGGCATGGTTCTTGCAAAAGCTTCTTAACCCTGTGACCATACCTTTCTTGACACTACCCATGTACAGGAAAGAGCCCCAAGAGGGGTGAAACATCTCCGTTGTTGCTTTTAATAGAATATGTGGTTTGACTTGTACATCGTTTTTGTTAATGCTGTGTTTCATTCCATCAAGGCAGAGCACGTGAATCTGTGCAGGCAAATCAGTGGACTTGTTCCATGTGGATGAGCATTTGCTTGCCTTTTCCATTTTGTAAGTGATTTCCTTACTTGCAGAGGCAGAATTGGAGTTTGGGAAATGAGCAGACACCATGCTGCCTTACAGGTGCAGGAGATGGAAGGGACAGGATGGTGCCCCTGCACGAAGTGGGAAATTGGGCTGAATGTACTTCTGTTCTGTTTCAGACCTTGTCTGAAATTCATCAAGACTGGAATGTTTCCATTAGCTGAAGCCAAAAGTCTGTTGTTTGACTCACAGATGAGAATCCCTGGGGGCCACCAACTTTCCAGAAGTCCTAAGGCACACGTCAAAATCTTTGTGTGCCTGAGATCCGTTGAGCGAATTTCTGGTGTGAGTTGGAAGAGGGAGCTGTGCATGTAGCTGCTGGGTGGGATATCCATGACACCAGCTTCCTGGGAGTCCCACCACCACGTTGTGCAAAGGCCCTGGCCCATTAGCAAGTTGTGGAGGACACTGGATGCTGGACTCACCAGCCTCTTCTGACTCAGAGCTTCCCTTGAGGGCAGCTTTCCAAGGACCGACTGTTGGCCATGTCAAACTCTCAGCCTGCTGAGAGCCTAATCTTGTGCAGAGTTAGGGAGGATAAGGCAGCTGGGAGGCACTAATGAAATGAGCAAAGAGATGCAAAGGCCAATTATTGGGGAGTAACACAGGGAGGTGAGGGGACTGAGCATCGAGATTTTGGGCTAAGCTGGTAAAGCTGGTAGGTTGCTACTTCTGTGGGTTTGCAGAGTTAGCCCGTGGATTGTGTCACAAGTTTTCTTGAAATGAACTGTATCTCTTGAATGTAAAGTTTCTCGGGAGCTTTTTGGGGCTGCACTTCGTCTTTTGAATGCACCTGTGTGATGCAGAGCAAGGCATTAATGAGCCATACGTTGAAGAAATTCTTTCTTTGAGACTTTGGCTCTCAGTGATTTCTGTACAGCATATCAGAGTGGCAGTGGAAGGAATGCATGGAAACACAGTGTGCTTAGAAAACCTTACCACTATTAAAATACACTGAAAATTGAAAGTGTAAGAGAACATGTCATCTACACTTTACCCCCTAACTGCAGAGAGCAAATGCAAATTAAGAGAAAGACAACCTCTGAAGTATTTGAAGGTTTGAAAATATTTCAGTTAGTTTGGCCAGAGTTTGTCTCTGCAGGTGCAACACAGATCTGAGCAGTTAAGACTGGCTTGGTTAGAGATTTCATAAGACCAGGGAAATGCAGAAAATTGATCCTGGCAAATTACTGAAGCCAAGTCCACAAAACCTAGCAAAATCTTGTACTGAAAGAATCTGAGACGGCTCAAGCCCTGCAGAGATGACCCTGCTCTGTGCAAGCATTAGTGCAATGCATAGATCCAGGGGGAAGATATCACTACATTTGAAGTGTTATTCAGTGAACAGGATGGTGTGCCAGGACAAGACAAATGGCCTGTCAGCCTGAAAGTAAAGGGACACTTATTAGTTTGAAGTTGGACACAGGTTCAGAAGCCAACATAGTGCCAGAAACCATGTTAGCATTGCAGAAGAAACCACAGATGGTTGAGAGAAAATAGTTAAAAGCCCAGGATGACAGCTGGGATCTGGCCTCTGCTTTAGAACTACATGAAACCAAATGTGTAGCTAACAAGGTGAAATAGATACAGTTTGTAAAAGCATCTGAGAATGGATCACCCAGTGGGTTAGCAACAAAACAAGTCCCCTTGGTTACATATGGAAAATGCTGCTTTTGCAAGAGTAGAGCAGAGATTTACATATTTGTACCCTTGAAGATGTGCTCAGACACCGTTCATCAACCTTTCTGCACTCTGCCAGAGTCTGAGCAAATCTGCCTGGGGATCAAGATGCATTTGAATTTTCAGCCTTTGGCTCGGAGTGATTATGGGAACTCTTGCCACAACTTGCAGAAGGTATCTGATTTTTTTCCTCATTAATCAATGCCTCCATCAATACTGCCAAGATGCAATATTTCCAGACTAGGAAGTATTTCCAGAGGCAGCTAAACATTCAGGGATGTGTGTCTGAGTATTTTCACATGTCCCCACTTTTACCATGGTTAGGTGAGAGAGGAATATTGTGCAAACATGGAACAGCCACCAAACTCCTGTCTGTTCACCTGTGAGCTGTATGTCTATTGGTATGTTTCTAATTCAGCTTTACCTTACATTGAAATGCTTTTTTGGTTGTTTAATCTTTCCAAGTATATGTTTGTGGCAGCTAAGTAGCCATTGAAAAGAAAGCTACAGAGATGGACTGATAGAAAAATAAGTTTTCTTTCAGTTCATCAAACTTCAGTTTGGGTGCTGCACTCATGCTCTTGCAAAATCAACAGGAATCACACTGTTTCTTGGCATTTGGTGAAAACAGCATTTAATTGAAGACCTAACCAGTAGTTACAGATGAATACTATTCCTCATTTTGCTTCTGGACACTTTAATCAACCTGCCTGCATGTTGGGATCAATCAGTTTCAGCAGTTCTGTTCATTCATCTTCGTCCTGCCATTCATCTCATGGCAGCAAGGAGAACACTGTGTAATTGAATTTAGTTGAAATCTAATAAGAGGAAAAACCGTGACAAGCCCCCTATAATCAGCTCAATTCTGAATTTCCAGAACAAGCATTAGCTTTGTATTTCCAGGAGGAACATACAGGGGGTCCCGCAGAGCTTCAGTGAGAAAGCTGGCAAAGAGAGTGAAAAACTGGAGACATGGAGTCTGTTTTGTGGTTTGGTTGGGGATGTTTTGCCTTTTATACTCATTTAAAATAGAAATGATGAGATCTTGCTTGCTTTCTCTCAGTTTCTATACTATTTGCTTAATTTGGAAGGGAAATCCACAACCTTTTCCCCTGTGCAAGAGGTATAAAATGACATTTTGTGCTGAGTGTGTGTGTCTATGTGTCTGTCTGTGTGTTTGGGTTTTTAAGGCTAATGTAACAAATCATAGACACAAAATCTCAAAATATTTTCACTGAAGCAGATGTAGGACTGGATTTTAAATTTTTCTCAAGTGCTCAGCATTTGATCCTCATTTCCACATGGGCTCCCTTACAAACGATTGCAGGAGTGTCATGTTCATAGAGTTACTGCTTTTTGGAAAGCAGGATATTAACCACTTGGGTTTAACATGCTGTAAGTTATATATGTTGTCTTTAGAGTTTCAGCTGATCCGACTTGACTGAGTATTCCCATGGAGCAGTGGCTTTTTAAAGTCTTTTACCATTGCAGATCTTTCTGACAGAATTGGAGGACATCACTATAAACAGAAACCAACTTAAGAATACTCAAAGGATTTCTCATTGCCTACAAATTCTTTATTTTTGGTGGTAGTTTTACACATGAATTGCAAAATGTATTCATAATCTGAAATAAGGGAGGTAAAATTGGGGAAGGAAAGGTCTCTGTATACATATGTATGTGAAGGGATTGCAAAATAGTCCATCAAGGACCTATTACAAGGACTTATAATGTGTTTCTCAAATAGGATATTTAATAAGATATCTCTTTTCTTGGGGTGTTATTGCAATACACTAGCAAGCTCTTACAGAGTTCAACTTCTGGGAAGTGCATGTGTGACCATTTTTTCAAACCAAATGTGGTGAGGGTAATATGCATCAGGATACAATTCTAATTTTTCTGTAATAGTTGGACCCTACTGTCCTCCAGGACAATAATATGCATGGTCCTAAGGTTGTTAGAGTACCTCACGTGTCCTGATTACGTATATACAGTTTAAGCAAAGTGCTTCAAAAATATTATTAGGTGGGGAGAGAAGTAATAAGCCTGTTCCTCACATACCTTTTTAAGAAATCTAGGAAAAAATCTTACTTTTGCTGGGTTTTGACTGCTGTAGTTGTGTCACTGAATAAGAAATGAATACGCTCAGAATGCAGCGTTTGGATTTCTGGTGATTTCAGATTACGACGTCAACGCCTGCTTTAATGTTGTGCAGTTAAGAATGTCTGCACAGCCACCCACTGTGCAGCATTTAACCACGAGCTGGTGCACAGTTTTGAATTGAAGCATCCCATATTTCTTGCACCACGTTGGACTGGCATGTAGAGAAAATGGATATAAAAATGTAGAAGATTAATCACATCAGAATACCATTTTTGCATGTCAAAGGACTGCTTTACCAGTCTGTGGCCACACCTGGCTACAGGAAAGGAGCAGCTCTCAGCTCTGTGTACATTTGTCATGGGCAAACCAGGAAAGCACTGTGGTGGGGACATGTGCTGGCAAACTTGAGTTCACTCTGCCTTTTATCCGACCTGCCTGAAGATAACCAGGTTTTGGGCTAAGGTTGTGCCCAAGCTAACGAGCCTCATCCAGCCTTTTTAATCCAATTACCCGAATTTCCCAGGTCACACAGGTCTCACCAGCCCTCTGCCTGGTGGACATCTTTCACACCAGTCAGTCACTTCAGGTAGTAGGGAAGAGCTCAGTAAGTTGTAGCCAACTCTTTTCTGTATCCAGAAATGATACTTTGAGATTCCGGGTTTTTTAGTCATCTGTGGGCTTAAAAACAAACATAAAACCCTTCTCAAAGAGTGCCATAGGCACAGTAGTTAATTTTCTCTCGCTTTAACCAAAAGTAAAATTAATCATAATGGATTGTTGGTTATTCTTGTTATTTCTCTGCTGTAAGAGTAAGATCTTGTGTACCGAGTCCAAGCAACAAGTATCCAAGACCCAAACCCTGTAACTGTAGAGTGAGATAAGTAAGAGTTGGGAGAGTGCTACAGGGTGGGCAGTAAGCAGTGCACAGTGTGCTAACGAGGTCAATGCAATTAGCACAATAAATCCTGGCCAAATCGTAGCAGCTGCTTGTGCCAGGAAGTTTAATGCATTTTTCCTTTCATGTGAAAAAACTGTGGCAAGAGCCTGAGTGGAAACATGGCTTTATTTTGATTTTTATCTCAAAGTGTTTGTTTTTTCTTCACTCTAAGTAAATAATCTCTAATTACAATGTACTTGCTGCTTTCTATTAGTGTATTTTTGAAATCACTGGGAAGCCTGGAAATTATTTGAATAGAACATCCAGGATGTTTTCATGGGCATAAATATGTGGGAATGAGGCTGCTAAATCTTCTTTATCCACTAAATTTGAAACACACATAGATTATATTCTGAGACAGAACATAATTTAAGGGGGATGTAACAACTCTCATTACATTCCTATTAGTCAGTAACATAAACCACTTTCTAGCTGTGGAAGAGTTCACAAGAATAGGCTCTGGTATTGTATGCATGAGATGTTATTTGTGGTAGTGATTAATTCCTGTAGTTTCTGAGATACTCTGAATATGTACCTGACCTGTGCTGCCTCCAGTGTTAGAAGTACCCATTCTTCTTACTTTTCTTTCCTCATAACTCACTATAACAAACTCAAATGTTCATGGTCTTTCTTTGGGGGACAGCGTTGTCCTCCAACAGCTACAGGTATAATTGTCTCCTAGTGAGAGCAGGCTGCTCCAAAACAGAGCATGTTCATTATAACAAAACAGATTTCTTTTTTTTATTGTAAGTTTTATTATGCTGCAAGAGGGAAGGGAAGAAAAATGGTTTTGAATGAGATTAGCTGAGTTATTCAGGCTGCTTCATCCCAGGTGAAACAACTTTTTAAAAAATAAATTCTTCCAGTTTCATTCTACCACACTGAGTGTTTCATGTGTTGTAATATTTGTCACATTTTTACCAGGTCTTTTAGAGTGTTTCTAGATGCTTCTACGGATAACAGTAGAGTTTTTATTTCAGTTATCGTGTTCTTTTTTGCCAAATTTTACTGATTTTGAGGTCTGTTTTAAGGATGAAATTAAAGGATCATTTCATTATCTAAATGCATCTGCTAATAAAATACTCAGACAACCCCTCAGTAAAGCAACTCAGTAGGCAGAGAGGTTTTGTAGGCCTGGAGAAGGATTGGAAGAAGTGGGTTCTTGATCCAGATTATTTGTCTCTCTGTTTATGCATTTTACACTCAGCAGTTACTGTTTTCCTAAATCTAGAGAGAGGAGAGAATAGGGACAGACACATGGGACTTTGCCCATTCTGAAAGGATTTATTTCATACTGGCAGCACTTACACAGAATGCACTCTGTGGAAAAGAAATCTGGGTCCAGAAAGTTGGTGGGAGTTCAGCTCATTGCTCTGAGAAGGCCAAGAGTTTGCTCTGTCTCTTAAGCTTTAATTTACTGTAAACAGCAAAAGCATTCCCTCTTAGGTATGTGGGGAGGTCTAAATCATTGTAAGTCAGTGCAAACAGAGGAAAACTTTATATGCAGCCTGTCAACAGCAAATGTCAATGGAAGAGCATTAGTAATAAATGTCATGGTGTGCTCTAATTACCTCCTACAGCTCTGCTCCTTTAGGGTAGATGTTCTATCCATTGAGGTCATGCTGTGGTACATATTAATTAAATCTCTTCAGTGTTATCTGCTGTTTCTGGAAGGCAGCAAATGTAATGTGCAACATAGTGGCTTATCTGGAAGGAGAAGAACACATCCCAGAGCAAGGAAATATCTTTATCTTTTTGAAATAGATATCATCTATTATTAAAGAAAACAAAATTGGTACCTGCTGGATTTTCTGCTCTTATTAATAGCATAGTTTTGAAATATTGACTAGAAAGAGGAAAGGGAAATCTGCTCAGACATGAAAGCACAAGGGCCATAGAGGAGTAAATATGTTTCTATTAAAATTATGAGCCTGCAGAATCAGTGGCTACTGAAGAGGGGCATCCATAAGCATTGGAAAGAAATGCAGGTACAAGCAGGTTTTTGCCCTTTGCTTAGAGAGATTTCATTTTATCTGATGGAGAAGCAAATTGTTCCAGTCTGAAACCCTAAAACCCACTAAAGTCAGGCAGTGGAAAAAAGATGAGGCTTTCCCTTGAAGCATGTGTCTGGATCAGGTTTCTGGTACTGCTCTCATGTATATTAACAGTCTCATAGTCATTTTTGACAGAGCTATTTTTAAGAACTACTTTTGCTTTTTTATATCAGCTGCAAAAATATATATCTGCACGGGCAAAACCATCTTTTTGCCAGTCAAGAAATAGGATCGTTGCTTGATGACACAGTAGAAAGTGGAAGTTTTTCCTAACTGTCTGAGAAAAGGGAGAATGCACTTTGGGTTTGAGGCGGCCTGCATCCATGTCTTTTAGATCCCAGCAGAAACACTTCTTAAATTTTTGAGAAGTCTTCAGAATCACTAAAGAGCAGTTTATTCTAGGAGCAGGGACTTGGTTCAAAGTGGGTGAGAAAACCACTATGGTTAATTAACAAATTTAGTACATTCCAAGAAAAATGTGTTAGGAGCACTGCAGTCCAGTTTCTTTGGCTCTCTACTGTCTGGGCTCTTGTGCCTTCTTGATAAATTGGGATTGATGTTCTGTGGCAGGGGAAAAAATAGGAATTTCCATTACACTCAGTTGTAATGTCCATCTAAATCATGAAATATGGACATGTTTTACTAAAGTCTGTTTGTTTGGGGTTTTTTTAGGCTGTGTCTGCAACACAAATACCAGTGGACAAATATTTAGAAGAACTCAGAGTATTTAAAAACATAATTTTCAGGAAATCTCAAGAGCAAGTAATTCCTCTTGTTCCTAGATGTGTACATATGTTTCAAAACCTGGTTACCATTTTGTTTTTGAGGGACTAATCATTTAGTCTGTTAATTATCTGATTTAAAACACTTTGGATCCAGCATCTGATGAGACACAAAAGTCTAGCTCTGTCAATAGCATGAATGTACCTCATATGTGTCCAAAAGTTCTGTGTCCAGCCTGAGCTCCATTAAGCCCCAAAAACGTAACTCAGCTGTACCCTGGGTAGATTACACCATGGCAGAGGGATTTGATTTGTAAAGTGCTGGACTGCTGGTTGTCTTGGATGCTGAGAATCTCAGCCTTGGCACCTCAGATCTTCACCCCTGTGTTCACCAGCGTTGGCTGAACACTGTGAGTGCACATAGGTCCAACGTGGTGCTGGCAAGCCCAGATTGCTGAGCATGTGCTTACACCAGGGGAGTAATGTTGTGACTGTTCCTTCACCTGGGCAACCCTAGATTTTAGCTGCTGAGTGTTCAGGGTAGAGAAAGCAATGCTTCAGAGGGGCTCTGCAGGGCTGCTGAGGCTGTGATAAGCTACTTGAACCATCTCACATACCTGAAGTGGTGTTTGGGTATTGAATAGCAACAGCTATTAGCATAAATTATTACTTTAAGGGAGATACTTTGGTCTACTGCCAAGCAATTACAATAAGTAGTGTTTAACTAGGTGTTAACATGAAGGAGAATTTCTTTCTTCTCTATTGTACAATTTAAGAGTTACCACGTAAAGTTCAAAAGATGAAATGGAGAAAAAGAACTCAGTGGAAGAGGATCACATTGCTCTGTTACCACCCAGCTCAAATCTCTTCCTCAGTTTTCAAGAGTAAAAAGACCAAATTCCTAGATGGGTTCCTGGATTAAATCCAAGTTTCTGTCCTGAACTTTTCTCTGCTTTAGATCAAATCCAAATTTTGAAATTTTGGAGGAGACTGAACCTGGATATAGAGATTTGAATGAAGGTGCTTATTCTAGAGGTGATGTTCTGATGCAAACTTTTATTTCAGGCCTTTTTCTGGTTGAAAATGTTTTCAGATTTACCTTGTTTCTTTCCAAGGCAGGGAAGAAACAGGGCAGCTCTGGAAAAAGAGGGTGTTGTTTTCTTCGTATTTCATTTCTTTACAATCTCTCTCAACTTAGAAATATTTAGCTATGAATATGCTTGACAGCTTTTCTTCATCCCATGCCTAGAGAGAAGGCTCCTGCAGATAAACACCACCACTTGTGTGCCCTAATGTGTCTGCCCTGAATACCCCCTAGTGCAGAGATGTGCTTTAAAGGGTCTGGGAATGGCTCTGGTCTCTGCACACATCACAGGCTTTCAAGCTCTGGGTCACTAACAGGTCTCAGAGGCCATGGGCACCTCAGCCTCCCACTACTTGCTGCGTTTTTGGGTCAGGCAACAAGGAATTCTTGTGGTATTTACATGGAAAAGGAGATCTCATTACGGGAAGAGCAGAATATCTGGATATCTGTAGCAGCTCTTGGCTGTAGCTCAACACTCATCTGTTTTCACTCGGGGCTGGGAACAGACATTGACCTTTCTCAGCAGATGTGAGGTGGAAAAGTCACATTAGAGAAGCTAAACAAAAAAAAAATGGCTTTATATTTTCAACTGTGGGCACAAAAATTCTCTCTCCACACCACCAGAGCACAGGTATGTTAAAAGTAATTGGAGGTTTGCATCTGTTACTTGATATAAGACCTTCCCAAATAGTGGCTTTCTGCTAATTTCAAATAGTCATAAAGAAATTACTTTTATTACCTAAAATAAATAGATCTTCCCATATATCAGTACCCAAATGTAGCTGTATGAGTATTGGATTCTTTTTCTGGTAGCCTGAGGTAGCAGCAATATGCAAGAGCATCACACAAAAGAAATTTATGCCATTAATGATGTTGCAGCTGTCCAAAGACATCTGCTCTTTTCATTACTGTACATCTTTTGGTCATGTGGCAAATGAAACAGCTAAGGCCATGGCACAGGAAGCTACCTGGATGTCATCTTGCACAAGGATGAGAGCTGCTTTCTGCCAACAATTCATTTGAAAGTCGATGAGCATGTGCAGTTGCACACAAATCTACAAACATTGCTCTTTATTACAGCAAATTGTGTCTGTGAGATCAGCAAGGCTACTCCTCTTCCCCACCCACCTGTAGGGAACATCCCAGTGCCCAGCTGGGTCTCCACCTGCACTGAAGGCATCCTTTGGGAAGAAAATGGCAACAAATGAGCTTCAAATCTGGTGAATTATTCCAACAGTGTGGATGGATATGAATTAAGTCCCAAGTCTTCCTTTAGTTTGCAGCAGTGTTTTCAGTAGTGTGCAGCCCTCTCTGTTTGCTTGGGACCACTGGATAGTAAATCACCTTGCACTCAGGGATGGATGCAGTTACATTGGGAAGACATAGAGGGAAGTGCAGCTAAAGGGAGCAGAGTTTTAACTCCAGCTCTGCCATGATCTTGCAGAGAATCTTGAGGAAGTAATTTTTCCTCAGTTATAGGTAATTCTAGATCTTTTCTTAACATGCTCCAAATTGATTTTACTCTCTGGCTTTAGTTTGGGAAATTCTTTTCAGCCATGTAAGCAGCTAAGTTGTTAAATCTCTTAAAAAACACCAAGCAGAAGTGCAATGCTGGTTTGAAATAAAATTGCATCTATGCATAGTAATGCTCAAGAGACAAAGAGACCACTTGGCAGGAACTCTGGTTGCTTATGTTCTCTTCCTAAACCTGTTGTCTGCTGTCATGTGGCACTCACCTGTCAGGTCTCCAAAATCCTGCAGCCCTTGCCTTGGGGCAGACTTGGTTCAGCAGCGTGGCTGTGAAGGGATGGAGCCTTGAGAAAGAAGCACTGAAGGCACTTTACCATGACCACCACAGCTCTCTGCTCAGTTCCTGCTGTCTAACTCTAAAACAAATACCTGCATGACATGTTTCCTCTTCTCACACTTCACCTTTTTGCTCATTATTCCTTGTTATGTGTTTATAGACTGCCTGAGAGCAGTGCAAGTGCTTGGTGCTAGAGTAGCACACATCATCTAACAGACAAAGTTCTAAAATCTTCGTGCTTGCAAGGTTTCATCTCGATTTTATGGTGCATGTAGCAATTTTTAAACACTGCTTATGGAGGTTCCCGTTTAAGGGACAATGTTTATAAACAGCTGGTTCATTATACACCTTGAGATAACACAGCTGGTTTATCATACAGTTTAACTTGCTGTGCTTGGGAAATACTGGGGTTCCTTAAGGCACTCCAGGTAAGGTGGTTCTTGAGTTATTCACATTTCCAGCACTGAATCAGACTTGCAGGAGTATCCACACTTCAGTCATTAACTAAATCTTCAGGCAACTACGTGATTTTCTTCCGTCTTCAAAAATCCTGAGGTCAGAAATCACCCTGAAATCTCCCAGATTCCCAGAAACGCCACAGAAAACTGAATACAAAAGGCTTTCTGAACGTCAGGTTGACTTTAGTTATCATACTTTGAAAAAAAATCGCTTCAGCTTTGCTCTCCCAAATCGTTCAGTGAGTTTCTTCATTATATGCACTGATTATGTTCGCAACATTGAGTTCTTGACAATCTCCTTGCCCTCCTATTTTCCCAGGTATTGATTTAATTTTTTTTTTTGTACATGGAGAAAGGGAAGGAGGAGGTAGGTCTTTTAAAAAAGAGTTATATTCAGCACTACTTTGAAAAACTGACACTTGCAAAAAAGCATAAACATTCTCAGTACTTGTTATGATTTTGCAGACTACAAACAATAGCATAAGAGAGCAGATTCATAAAAGGGAGTATTTTTCTTCTCTGATAGAGAACAAACTGCAGTTCTTAAAAAAAGGAGGATCATTTGTATTGGGCACTGTGGTTCTGACAGATTAGTAATAAAGCTGCAGAATTTTTCCTTTGAAATCTGTGCTTCAGGAAGATTTATAGTGAGACAGAAAACTCCATTTGATTCTGCTCAAAATTTTGGGCATGAAAAGCTTAAGTCTAAAATTCTTTTGAAGAGAGTCCAAAGTAATAGAAAAGATAATTTTGAAGGAGCTGTGGCTTAAAAAACTATTTGTTTCAGAGTTAGGAGGTCTGCAATGAATTTTGTGCGTTTCACAAGAGCTGTAATGTAGTTCTTCTGCAATGGCTTAAGGCCAAATACTCGCCACTACTTTCAGGAAACAGATTTACAATGTGCTTGTGCCTTTAAATAAGACAGTTTGACTTCTCTCCAGAATCTTTTCTGTCAAAGTCAGTCATTGCCAGTCTTCAAGTGACCCACAATATATTTCTTTAATCGGCTACCTTTTGGATTAGATTTTTTCTTTTTGAGGTTTTGTTATCTCCTTGACAACCTTCACAGTATAGCAGTGTTAAAAAACAACAACATTTTAAAATAGAGGCCTTTAAATCTGGCTGGTTGGTTGTGTTATGTTTTTGCTTGGTTTATGACTGTTGAGAAATTACAATGCAGATAAATATATTTTTCAGCTATCCTTTAAAGGAAGTAGCTCCTGCCAAACTACTTTTTTTAATCTCATTAACAGTGACTGAGTGTGCCATCCATGTATGTCTCCACACTGCTATATTCAGATGATGAAAAAATTCATCTCACCTCTGTGTGATAAGGGTTGCAGCACATGTGTAGCAGACTTTTTTTGAAGAGCTGGATTTCCTCAGGGCAGGGAATATCACAGTGGGATCTTTTAAATGCTACTGTGTGATTAGTCCTTATGATCTTTAGGAGAGGAGTTCTGCTGAACTTCAGATTCAAATCTCACCTCAGTTTTGATAGCCTTAAATACTTTTTGTACCTTGGAACAAATTTTAAGTGGTCTTTTCTCCAAATTGATTACTGACAAGTATTCATACTCTAGAAGGGAATGGACAATATCTAGCCTTAAGGAGTCATGTTCAGGATCTACATATAGGGTCAGGAAGGTGGAATGATTCCTGGATGGTCACTTCTCTCCAAGTTTGTTCAGTCTACCTCCTTTACTTCTGTTTCTACAATAACTAATTCATGTGTCCTCCAGGGCTTCCTTCATGCACTGAGATTTATTTATTTATCTCTGTTTCCACTTACTGCTGTAATAGGGCATAATGAAGCAGATTTCCTGTTGTGTGCTGATTTTATGCAAATTTATTTTCAAGTGTCAGCTAGAAAGCCAAGTGCTGTATATAGTTATGATTTTGATGGACATCAGCATTTGAGTGTCAAGTAGTTGGTTGTCTCATCTCGTAAGGAAGAATAAAGCACTTCTGTAAGGGCTTTGGCATCACCTTTCCCATGCTTTTTTCACCTCTTGAGGTTTCTCTCTTCCTGCACCCCAGGCACTCTCCTGTGCTAAGCTGCCTGGTGCAGCTCATCCTGCAGTGCTGTTTCTGGGAATGGCTCATTATTAGCTCTGTGCTGAGTGTCAGGATGCATAAACAAAGGACTTTCTTTTTAGGAGGTAAGATCCAGACACACAGTCACTCCCAATTCCTCTTGAGTGCTAGAGACATCATTTCAAACTACCATAAAAGTTGAGAACTAAATATTTCTGCTTTGAAGCAAACATATGTCTGTGCAGCCAAACTAGGTCCTCAGATGCTTAAGTGCTGTTTCCACTGGAGAACAGGGCTGTCCTGCCTGGGAACACAGAGCAGAGTTTGGCATAACACAGTAGCTCAAGAATTAAGATTTTATGAATTGGCAGTCTAGTTCTTACTGCTTTTGTTTAAGGCAAGGGTGTTAGAAAATTAAATGACCACTGCGAGGCTTTTTGCTTTTCAAGAAGCAGAGATTGTCCCTTGGGGGAGAGTTTAAAATCTGAGTTTATATTTTGAAATAAGTGGCCTGAATTTCATGTGTTACAGCCTAGATTGCTTTTTGAAAGTCGTACCCTTCTCTCTCCCGCTGCTGTCTTTGCTGCTGTTCCCCATGCACATGGTACCAGCTGCCCACCAGTGAGCAGGACACATCCCACACCACTCCCTGTTAGGCTGGAGGCTAAACCAGCCTGGAGACACAGCAATAGCCACAGCACCAAGCATCCTTAGATCAAAGAACTCAGCCTGTGTTTTGCTGCTCCTACCATTCTCACAGAAGCCTTTTGTTGGAGAAAGTTCACCTTGCTGATTTTGCCACTAGACCTGAGGTTCCGGAATCTACCACAAAAACGAGCTGGGTGCCTCTGGCATCCCATTTCACCTCTCCTGATTTTGTTTCTGCCACCCACAAGAGGGTCCCAGTGTGATCTCTGGATGCTCTGCGAACAAGCCGGGCATCAGGACCTCCTGCAACGTGCAGGGCTGGTCAGAAGGGCTCAGCTGGGTGAGCTCACATTAAATTAACAGATTGCACCTTGCTGATGGAGACAAGCCTTTTCCTTCCTCTGTAAATTATGAATGGTGATGGTTAGGGCAGCATTTCTCCTGAGTGAAAGCACTACCAGTTCAGTATTATGACTCACCAAGCAGCACATTCCTATAATGGTAGGCTTTTAAAATATTTTATGGGGTATTTGTATGGGATGGAGTAAGACTAAATAGAATTGCATAGAACATTTTCCACAAAATTTGCTATAAACCTCTAACAGGGCAAATCTCATTGCAGACTAATTAAAGAGATCCTGCTGAAATGAAATTTGTCTTTATTGCTCTCACTTGAATAGTCTGGAATACAGCAGTATAGTAGACCAAAGGATTTTTTAACCTTAAGATATAATAGAAGTATTTAATAATATTTCCCACTGTTTTACTAAAAAAAACCCCCAACATTGTACAAGGTCAAATCATCAAGGATCATCTTTTAAAGCTGATCCAATATTTGGAAACCAACTTTCCAGGCAGCCCCCACCCTTTATATCACTTCCACATGGTGGGCACTGTCTCTGCAGGGGTCAGCACCCTCCCTGCAGCTCTGATGAGCACCCAGTGCTGTGCAGGGTTTGTGAGGGTTTGTTTTAAGTTCAGTAATAGCTGTCGCTCTGAGAGGGTTTGGACACCATCTGTGTGAAGTCTGAAGCTGTAGCAATATCCTTGTGCTAAGAGAGAAAAGATGGTACCTGGCTTTAAATAAATTAGATGCAGAGCTCTTCCATCTTCTTCATGTCTCCAGCCTTTCCCAAGTGCCCAGGTTTTGTCAGGAGCAAAGGCAACAGATGCCATAATCGTTATCTGCAGGCCAGAGAACACATCTTTACGTCTTCTGGGTTTGGGTGTTTTTCCATCTTGCCTCCTGAAACTTGGAAGAACTAAGAAATATGTGTAGTAGAGGAGAAAGACTATTTTTAACATGTGTGATAATTGCAGTGTCTGCCCTGGTAGGTACTTCATTATATGCTGATAGCTTATTCATTAAGAGCTTTATTACAAACACAGACATCTGACACTTTAATTGAAAGAAATGGAAAAGTTTGAAAATTGTTTTGTGTTCAACTCTTATGTAAAAATTACAAACAATTTCTCTTCCTGATATATAATGCTGATTCTTCAAGCTGGAATGCTCTACCTGTGAAATTTCATCCAAGAGTGCATTTTAATAGCTGAGTTCTTAACCCTTCCAAATAAAAGCGTATAATGGAAATAATGATAGACTGAAATTCCACCCTTAATTTGAGCTGTGTTAGAAAGCCTGGCTATAACATTATTCTATTACTTTTTCCTTTTTTGAAAATGGGTATGTACTTCTGTCACTTGGCTTTATGCATATTCATACAGCATTTAGCACCCTTTGCTCAGCTGGATGAGATATTCCCTAGGTAATCTAGCTCATTTATCTTCAGCAGTGCATCTTGAGCTCGGCATTATTCACCAGTGGGGCCTGGTAGACTGGAATGGGTGATTTCTTTTGGTTTTGTTTTAGCTGTAATGAGTATGTTTTTTCACTTGTAATAAATCCTGAAAGCTGTATATTTAGATGCAAGCCTATTTCCACACGATAAAGCCTGGCTCAGTTCGTGAAATACCATCTGTAGAGCTTTACAGACCCTGTTCTCTGCTGCACTGTCCCCATGTATGTGGTGTGACCACTGGAGTGATGGAGAATGGTGGGATAGAATGGATCATCAAATTCTCAATCCCCGAGCACTCTCCAATCTGTTACAGTGAAAGGTCATTACTGGAAGACAGCAGTGCATGTGAGCCTCAGCTCAGGTGACTCAGCTGCACAGGAACTTGGACCCAAATTTGGGGTTTGCTGTCAGATTCTTGCACTGGGGGAACCACTTTTGGTTTCTCTGTCAGATTCTTGCACTGGCTGTGGAACAACTTATGTGTTCTCTTGTCCACTCATAAGTGGCCACAGAAGGGGGAAAGCAAGTTTCAAGTCATCCTTGAAATGTCCTTGATGGGAAATTGTCACTTTGGGGCTTTTTTAATGACTCTGTACAGTTTTAGATTATCAGATGTCACAGATTACTGAGGAATGTTGTTCTTTGGCATTAAACTTAAGGACAATCAGTGATTTATGCCCCACAACTTTGGAGCACTTGATTTTGACTTAGGCTGTTCCCTGCCACTTGCCAATAGAAAGAGAATATTAGAAATGAGAAATATCCCCTGGATGTAAATGCCTCATCAATGTAGATCTGTCAACCTGCATTTCAAGAAAAACTGATGCTTTTCTCCTTCCCTTTAGGCAATGGTGAATCATTAAAAGAGCCTTTTGTTTGTTTACTTTGGGGCTGACCCCATGGGAGCATGGATGTCATGCATGATAGATTTATTGATGGATAATCATTTGTTTGGGGCCCTACTGTGAAAAATGGTTTGACTTCATAAGTATCACCTTCAGAAATTATTTAGAGGCTTTTCTGTTTAAATTATGAATCTCTCCAGCAAGGAGAATCCTTGACAGAAGCTGTCTGTAGGAACAGGAAACCTCCTCATATATGAGTAGCATTAACCAAGTAACCTCTCCCAGGGTACATCTACAGGGCCAGACACCCGTGGGGGCTCAGAACAAGCTGCAGTAATGTAAAATTGGGAGCTGGTTTCTCTTTCCTTTTAGATATGTTCATACCCTCCATAGCTGGGATAAAGACAGTGTGGAACTGGTTGCAGAACAGATGCCCCCAGTACCTGGGCTGCAGGACTCAGGGCTGCTTGCACAGTACAGCTCAACAGTGAGTTAAATGAGGTAGGAAAAAAAATTAAAAGATAAGGAGACTTAGAAAATGTGAGCTTAATAAAGATGGAAGTGAATGCTAATACTGGTCTGGTACAGTCTCTGCAGAGTTCATAGTACATGTACAATTCAGAGTAGCTTAGCTTGTCCTGATTCCAGGACTCTGAAGAAGAGCTTTACATTGATGCTTCGTGAATCACTAAAACCTGCTGCTAATTGCCTTAGTCTGGAGGCCTCGTAGGGAAACAAAAGCAAAGATCCTGCAGGTGTTTTAATCGGTGTTCACAGAGCAGCCCTGTTGTGTTTCATGGATTTGATTCAAGCTGTTCCCAGTGCAGGGATGGGAGGTGCCAGTGCTGTTGCCATCTACGCTCTGTGGGCGCTGCAGCCTCTCAAGGAGGCCCAGCAGGCACCAGGGTTTCTAAGCAGCTGGAGCCATGCAGGGAAAAAGCATTCCCCTCCTCCTGGTCTCGGATCCCAGCGGTGTGCAGCAGGTGAGCAAGCAGGTGATGTAACGTGGGGGAAAATGCAGAACAGCAGGGAATGTACCACAGGCACTTGCAAAAACAGTGAAGAAGTTAAATCCACATCAGTTAACACCATAACTGGTACCTGATGGCAGTGCTTTCCCAGCAGTGAATGTAGGTTACTTAAGGATGATAAAGAAGTTACATCTCCCAAAATGCTGTTTGCTTTGGGGGTTGTTTTATGTCCTATAACATTTACTTGATCCATTATGAACAGCTCAAAGAAGTTTAATACACACTATACAGAAACTGCAGTGCTTAGGAACACTGTATGGATATTGGATATATGCTGATGATAATCCTGGCAGATAAAGCCTTGAATACCTGCCATTAGATAATACTGTATTTTTGTTACAGTACATTTTCTCAATAAATTTGTGTGAGAGAGCATTTTGTTTATCTATCAGGCATGAATTGTTTTATGAGAGAAAGGTAAACCAATCTGCTAAAATCAGCTAAAAATTAGGTAAAATATTGTGAAAACTGATGTTTAGCTGCTCCCTTTTGCTTCTTGCAGAACAGAGTGCTCTTGTGTCCAAATGATTATAGATTGATTCAGTTGTGCATGAATAGGGTTCAGTACTGTTAAAATAGAAGAATGTTTTTTGGCATTTACAAACCATCATGCATACTCAAAGCATTTAAAAATATGGAAGTTTAGATTATGATCCACTGTAGTCGATATCAACCACGAGTCACTGGTCAGCAAAGAAGTCAATGCAGGGCAAACATTTCCCTCCCTGGGTTAAAATTCTTGTTTGCCACATAAATGGAAAAATTCTCATCAGATGACATTTATAGTTCTCTAGGGTTGTTTGTGCTCAGGATATCAAGGCTGACAGTTGTATCAAGAGTCAAGCCTGATCACCCTATATGTGAAGTACAGTTTTTATTTAAAGCAGAATCAAAGCAGAACTGGGTCAAATTCTTCCCATTGAAAGGTGATTGAAAATGTGTGCCTGAATGTCTTCCACCCTTTGAAAAATCCAACCTAGATACTTCATTTTAGGAATAATAATCAGTTAAACTTGTAGGGTTGGAGGCATGTCATTTGAAAGTGTTATTTTCTATAGGACAATTTTACAGGCTGATATGATCCTTTACCATTCTAGAGCAATTTGACTTCATGGTGATAAGTTACTTCACTCAGGTGCTCTATCAGTTAATATTTTAACATTTCAGGTAAAAGAAATGTAAATCTGATGCTTGCTGATTTTTTTTCTAATAGCAATTTTACCTCCAAAGAATGTACCTTAAGGCCACTGGGCACAGAACTGAAATGTGTGGTCTGCCTTAGCTGTTAGGCTGCTGCAAGTGACTCATTTTTCTGTACTTGGATTTCTGTACCTGGCTGGGGTTCAAAAAGAAAGCAATGATTTTGGCCTTCTCCATGAAGTGCTCTGGGTGTGGTCTGTTAGTTAACATTTTTCTTTTTGCTTGCTGTCTCAAAATCTAATTTCCGTAACACAGCCCATGCAAGTTTATCACTCTGGGGGCTAGAAAAGAAACTTACTAGAGTACTCACTTTTTTCCTTGAAAACTGAGATTTCATAAGAAAACAATGAGTTAATAAGTTACCCCAAACTCTGAATTCATGTTCTCAGGTTTCTGGCTAGCTTTATCTGCTAATGTTGGGCAATTTTCCCTCACAAAAACACCCACGTTCTATGCAGATGCTTCAGATTTACTCTTATGCTGACATATTTAAGGCAGGACACCTTTTCAAGTGTGGACAGGATCACACTAGTGAAATATGTACAGAGAAAAAGGTGAAGACTACCAATGCCAAACTAATGAGTTACATTATCAATGCCTTATGGAAAGAGCCATGAATCACATTATGGAATAAAGAATGAATTTTTCCCCTCTGCTTTTGAAAGAAAAAGCAATATATGGTCTGAAGTCTAGCTTTGATATTTCTCTCTCCTCTTCTCCCTCTCAAAGCTTTCTTATAACCAATAAAATTCACAGGTTTGCCATATCTTATTCAGTGAGAAGGCAACTTAAAAACTAATATGCTGCGTTGGCACCAAGTGAAAGAAATTGATTTAGAAGATGACAGCAAAAGGGCCATGCTGAAATGTGTATAGCCAGGCAGTGTCACACTTCCTTGGAAAGCATTCAAATCAATTTCTCATGGATATGTATTCCTGAGGAGCTGTATCAGACAAAAAAATATCTTCCTTCAGGAGGCACTGATCTGTCCAGTGGGCTCCCATCAGTGCACTTCCACAGTGCCATCCTGGAAAGATTTACTGGATTAAATGTGCTTTTACATTTCTTTGGTGTGTTAGAGCAGTCTGCCTGAGCTGCCAGACTAGGCTGGAGCCCAGCACACCCAGTGCTGATCTCAGCTTAACTCATCTGTCACTTGGTCAGGGACAGGACACATCCTCTTCAGTTCACTCCAGTTTCTCCACCTGCAGAATAGGACGACTGAGTCTTTTTACTCAGGGGTCTGAAAAAATGTCTTGAGGAAGGAAGGATGAGACAGCTAGCTCATTGCTGCTGCTGCATTTGTTACACTTTAGTACAAAACATCTGATTTAGATACCAGTCTTTAAGACCCTAATAGCCTATATACAATTTTCTGTTCTTATGCTGTATCATTGGCCATGCCAAGCTTCAGGCTTACACAGGAAGGACCAAATATCTGAGAGAAGTTGTGAGATTTGTGGATAACAGTCTGAAGCAAACCACCAGCATTTATTTTTCAACATTAGTGTCACCAGCCACAGGAAGTCCCTCCTAAAGTATTAGGGATAGCTGGGTTTGGACTTGCACAGTGGCCTGTTTCCCAGAGAGCCAGGAGGTTATCACAGGAAGCAGAAAGTTTTGGTAAACTCACAACTTCTTGACAAAGCCTATTGGGATTAAAGAGTTCAGATGAGGCTTTGGGAAGATAGACACCACCTAGGGAAATGGAGATTATATCCATAAAGAAAGGCAGTGAGATTGGACTGTTTAGAAACTTGTCTTTTAAGAAATAGTGACTGCAGGTTTCATATTCCCAGGGAATGAGATTGCATTTGCACCGCAATTGAAAAAAGGAATAATAATGTGAAATGGAAATAGAGCAGATGAGCGTGAAGGTTTTCTGGTTGCTGATCTTCCCTTCTTCCCCTGAATCACAGAGTCTGTCTGCAGAAAAAAATGTTAGAAGTGGTTTCTGTTATTCTCCCTGGCAAACAGAGCTTAGCAAGTTGCTAACTTAGAGGTTGTCTTTTGAATTTTTTTAAGGAAGATCATCATCATTCCTCATATGCATGAAATCCTCTATATCACCTCGCTGCTGCTGAATTCACTGCTGCTTCGGAGTTCATTATTTGAGGGATTAATCTTCTGTTCTACTTAATGGTTTTTTCTATGTGGTTTATGGGTTCTGTTTTGTTTTGTTTTGAACTACAGCAAAATATACTTGCAAGCACTTCCTGTATGTTCAAAGTCATAGAATCATTTAGGTTGGGAAACACCTCTAAGACTGAATCCAGCTATTAACCTAAGAGTGCCATGCCTCAGGTGCCTGCATACCATCCTTTTGGATGTATAGTTCCTGCTTTCCCTTTGTTCTTAGGGAGACAACCTTTTGCTGTTTGACTAACCAAATTATACCCCTTTCTCTTCCCCTAAGTCTCCAAAAAATGCTTTAGTCTGTGCAGTCCAGCTCTGTCTTTGAGTTACTGGATTCTCTAGGAGGCCACTTTGAAGTGGGTCCCACCCCTGAGCAATTTCTCTGTGTGTGGAGGTCAGGTGGCCAAAGAGTCACTCCAGGACCAGCAGCAAGCATTAATTTCTAGGTCCTCTGTAAGCACATTTTGTAGATGGTTCACATGAGGGTGCCTTTGAAGGAGCTGAAGGCACTGCATTAGTTTATTCAGTTACAAAAAGGTAAATACAGCTCTTACCAAGGTCTTCTGAAAAAGTGGGTTGAGCTATTGTGGGAAAAATATATGAGGACTATGAAAAAAAAAAGACTTTTCAGTTTCTGTCATTCTTTATTCTTGCTTCTTTCATTAAATGAATGGAAAACTGTTGATTTAGAATTAAGCAGAAATGCAACATTTTCATTTAGATCCTTTTGAAAGGAGATGAAATATTTTGGGGGTTTTTCCCCCTGAAACTTGTGCCTTGTTTCTAGTTTGTATCTCTTACCTCAATCCACTTTTGTAATGATAAAAAGGAAAGAGCAGGGAAAGAAAAAACCTGCAAAAACTGAAACCTAAATTGTCGTCTCTGATTTGTGTCAGCATATAATTTACTTTGGTTCTCAGAAGGTTTCACCACTGTAGCCAGCCCTACCTACTGGTGAAGTGAATGAGGCAAAAGTGTGTCATCTGGGTATGTTTGAGAAAAAGATAACATTTCTTAAAATGAAGTATTTTATAACAAAACTAGCTGATTCTTTGTGAGCAAATGAAATATCATGTGCAGAGATAGACAAGTTTTGCCAGTTTTCAGTCTGGTAATCACTGGAGTGTTCTATCAGTGTGTCAGTTTTTCCTGGAGGAGTAAGCTGGGATTATTTGGTGTGGTAGCATTTTGTTTCCCAAATGTTGTAGTGGAAAATTCTCAATATTTTCAGATATCTAGCAGTCAAATATTGAGGACTTAGTATTTCTATTGATGTCCTATCAGCAAGTCAGGACTACATTTTCCTGCATGAATTTATTTCTGAAAGCAATAATAAACCCTCCAAACCACACCTCTTTGTTGATTTCTTCTCAGCAAGTCTTCTTGCACCTTGCAGTATCGTTACCTAAATGAGAATTGTATTTTGGAAAAAAAATTCACCCTTTGCCAGTCTGGCTTGATGCACTCACTAGACAGTGGGCTTTTCATGTTTTTTAGAGGCTGATGGGTTAAGTGCTTGAGCATAATCAGAGTGAACTGAAAGTTAACTAAATAGTCAAGTGTTCAACGCGGTCATTCACTGACACATCTTGTCCTAGCAAGTGGTTGAGGTAGAAGAAGAATCCTGGGAAAACTTGGGATGGGATCCACATCTGGCTTAAATGCTGTGATGTAACCTCAGGAGTGGGAGGGCACTTTCCTGGGAATCATTTTGGGCATACCTCACTTTGAACACACCCCACTACCTGTGAAGATCTGCCTGACTGGGCCTGTTCTCTTATTTCCTTTGACTGTGGGCACAGCAGTGGCTGTTGTAGGCTCTGCACTGCTCATGAAGCTCAGGTTTTATGAATATCAGGCTGTGATGCCTGCCTTCCAACTCAGAATTCCAAACTGTCCTCAGCATCCCCTTGTAATTGTGCTGCAGCAGAGCTTAGCTGTGGGCTATTGATACCATTCCAGAGCTCCTTTGCTCTGGTTCTGTATGATGTATGACACTAGAGATTAATTAATTGAATATTTTATTTAACAAAGATTAAAATAAATTAGTAAGCAATGTACTGCCTGGCCTGAACACCCAGTAAGTACTGGGAGTTTTTATTATCCCTCAAGAAATCGTTGACTATTTTATGTGATGCAGTAATGTATTATTCATAGACAATTTCATTGGCAACATTATTGTGGATTCTCAATATAGCAAGAATGTACATAAAGGCATGAAATCCTTAGGAGGAGAAAGACTGGTGATCTTCCATAAAATTTAGAATGTACGGTTCATATTCACACACACAGAGGACAACAGGTCTTTGTGGAATCAGGCGAACACCTCATCCTGGTGGTGAGCTTGTTCTTAAAGCATACCTACTACTACACATTTTAATGCACTAATCCCTCTCAGTTTCTTAATGATAAACTTTAAATATCAATGTTGTTCTCTGCCTGAAACTGGATAATTTCAGTCCTGTTGTTTGCAATGCATCTCTATTTATTAAATGGATGAATATCCACATTCCCATCCAATTTTTTCACCAAGCCTGGGACCTAGGAGTATGCACCTGGAGAAACTCCTCTGTGTAGCTTGAAGTTTCATCTTCTGCAGTGACAGGACACAGCACACAGAATTGTGTACCCCACCTTGTCATCTAATGAGAAGGATCCATTTCATGGTGTCTCTTTGGCAATGTAACAGTGGTTCAGAGGTATTTTTTCAGCCTCCTCCTGGTGCAAAGATGCATAACTTCTCTGGCATCAGGGAATTCACCTATTATTATTTCAGACCATGTCATCAACCACAGCGCTGCCTTTCCTGTTCTTTGAGTTTCAGGTTTCCTGAAATGCTGACTCCAAGGCAGCTTCTTGTCTTGCCCCAGCAGGTTTTGGTCAGCAGTGTGCTTCCTTCTAACCCGTGGCTCTGCAGGCGTTGTGAAATCGAGGAATGAGCCCTTGTTCCAGTGCTAGCAGATGGCACTGCTACTTTATGCTTCCACCCTGAAGCACCACTCAGCTGGCTTGGGCCCTGCAACAAGGGGTGAACTGAGCTCTGCCTCACCCACTGCTGCTGCACAGGCTTAGCACATGTTCTTGTCTGCCTTTGGGGACCTTGGTGCTGTGACTACATTAAAGGGATGCTCTAGAGCTGCTGCCATGCCCATTATCAGACGAGAGTCTATCTGAAGACAGTGGATCTTGGATTTCACATCAACAGTAGAGGTCTAAAACTCTCATTGTATCCTGCACAGTGTGTCCAAACTGTGTTCCTGTGGAATGGACTCATAATATGAGTCCATTATGATACTTATACTGAGTGCAGTGTAAAAGCATATTGTGTTAATCCTTTTCTTTTTGCTCTATGTCTTATGCTTGTCCTTGAAACCTTGCAGGCAGTGTTGTTATCTGAGATACATTACTGTGAGAGCTTGCTACGCTGCATTGGGCTCTTTAGAAAGCTTTTACCATTTCATAATTTAAATGTATGTTTGTCCCTCTTTAATTGGAAAGTTGTTAGGAGTGAAAGGTTTGTGTGTCTGAGTTGTTTGAAGGCTGCTTTGACTTTTGGTTGCTGAGGAAACTGTTTTAATGTAGATTTGTATTACAGTGACTTCAGTCTCTGATCTGTTACGGTTTGTGCATTCCTCGGGATGGGAACGGTTTCAGTGGGAAACTGTTTCAAAGTACTTTAGTCCCATCTGGGTTTGGCATATCTAAAAAGTACTGATGGGGCTTCAAAGTTCTGCTGGCACTAAAATTTCTAGGCTAGTTCTATGTTCTGTATGGATCCAGGGCTGGACTCAACACCAAAGCTGCTGACATGTGACTTTTGAATACATGAACTAACACATTACCCTCTGTCCTGGCTCAGATCCTCAATTTCTTGTGTTACTCTTTCGCCTGCTCATACAAGTGGGGTATGCACCAGTGATGTGATGGTTTACTGAGTGGTGATGGTGTTATTATACTGCAGACTCTTCACATTAAAACCCCTCTGAAGATGGGAAATCTGTCTGCTTTTACAGGAACTGATGAAATCTTACATGAAGAAGGCAAAGGAGGTGATGGGTCTGCAGGTCTGCAATCCTCGTCCCACTCATGCTCAGGGTGTTGGAAAAGAGCATTAATCCATCTCTTAGAATCCCATGTTGAGTCTAGGATGCCTCTTCACTCTCCTTTCAGGCCACTATGTTGTTTCCAAAGATGAGTGACACTGGTGCATAGGATCTCCCACCCTTACTTCAGAGCTGAGCCATCAAAGTGTAGAGTATGGATTTGCGAAGTCCTTGGAAATATTACCTTGACTCTGAGTAAGTCATGGGATTTCTAGGAATGCAGCCTCTATCTCATTATTCCTGAGACTGGGATTAAAAATCCATGTAATTTGCCTAGGCTTCACAGGAAGCAGGGCCTCTCTTCTCACAAGCTGTCAGAACTGCAGAGCAAATAAATGCTGTGGTGTAACCTCAGGGGTGGGAGGACAAAACTAAACCCAGTTCTGCAGGGTGCATTTCCTTTTCATAGCAAGTATCAGAAGGTTGAGTGGTAGACACTTCTTGCCCCCACTGCAGCATTTGAGAGGCTACATGGAATGGTGTAGGAAACCCATCATAGTCCAGGCACTGGGCTGAGGAAATAGAGAGGAGGGGAAAAACTCTTCCATCTCAGCAGTTCAGACATCTGCCAGCCAGAAGCAGCTTCAGATCATGCAAGTTGCAGAAGTGCCTTTCACCAAGAGTTCTCTCCCACATCATGAAAAGACAAAGCTTATCTACAGTAGTGGTTATGGGGAAAATAGCTTTAAAAAAAAGTGTATTTTCTCCTAGAGGCACATCCTTATATACCTTTTATGTGGAGCATGAATACTTTAGTACAGAGGAAGAACTCACTTCAATAGCAGGATCTGCTGCGCAGCAAAAGGCCACAGCTGCATGGACCTGAGCCTCCAGCCTAGAAGGGGAATTGCACATCAGCTTTGGAGGCTAATAAAGGCATGACCTGCTTGCTTAATGAAAGGAAAATCTCCCAGGGGTGCAGTTCCCTGCTGGCTGTTCTACGTTTCCCAGTCACAGGCCACAGTCCAGTCCCTCCTTTGCAATCAGCAGCACTTGTGTTGTCACCCGAGCAGCGGCTGTGGGAGGGAGAGGGTCTGCCTGAATGGGAAGCTCTGGTTGAATGATCAGGAAATATTTTTCAGGGAAAAGGGGTCAATAAAAAATGCCTTTTATTGCAAAGGAAGCATAGGAAATAAGGAAGCTTAGCAAGGAGAATTCTTGAAGGTGGCTGGGAGATGTGGGGAAATGTTTTAAATGTGCTGGAGTTTATGTCATCAGGAGCAATGCAAGGAGACTTCAAGACATCTGGGCCATCTTTTCAGTCCTGGTAGAATGTAATAATTATTGCGTTGAATGAATTTTGAAGGTTCAAGGTTCAAGAACTGTACCATAGGATTAGGTCATTTGGAGAAACCTTTGTGAAACTCACATATTCATTTTGATTTCATCACAATCCAAGTAGTTCCTGAAAGTGAATGATTTCTGGGCTATTTTTGGAAGGAGCACGGGAGAAAAAGCTTGACTAATGTCAGAACATCCCATTTTTGACTCTACAAAGACTCCATGTTTTGGAGGGTTTTTTGTTTAGTTGGTTTTTGTGGGAGTTTTTTACTAATTTGTTTTTAATAGTATTGTCATTATAATGCAATGTATAAATGCAATCTAATTTATTTCATAGCACAATGTTAGATCAGTCCAAAGCAATTATTTTTCTCCTAAAATGTCATGTTTAATTTTGCCTCTTAATGAATTTAGAATTGGAAATCTCAAAGCTGTTGATGAAACCAAATGTTCATAATTTTTTTGGACAGTTCTGTTCAGGTACTCTCCATTTGGCTGTGGTAGAGTCAGTACACAGCACAGACTGCAGTGTCTTCCTCCTACCCTGAATTTTCGCTGGTTGGGGTGAAATCACTTCAGAAAAGAAGGGCTTTTTCCTATGTAAACTGTGAAGTGGAAAGGAGTAGTAATTGTCATCAAGTTTTCCAGGGTCTACTACAGTACTAATTCAGGCCATGTATCTTGCAACAGGCATTAACAACAACTGTATATATAATAAGTTTGACACATTTGAGTTCTAACAACCTTAAACTCCAGGGATTCAAGCCAACTTCATTAAAACGGTGGAAGAAAATGTTAGCAAGTCATTTTAAATGGTGTTGGCATATATACACCTTTTGACTTGAATCACTTACTGTTGTCCCAGTAATTCAGTCTGGGTTTTCTGTCACACTGTGTGAATGTAAGGAGGAAGTGGTAGAGTTCCCTTAGACTCTCACTGGTGCTGTGGCTCTTATCTCTGCAGTACTTGCTCCCTCCCTCTGTGGGGTGAGGGTATTTATTTGTGTGTAAATATATATATATATATATATATATATATTTGTATTTTTGTATATATGGGGAAAAGCTTTTATTTTTTCATATACAAAAGATTATGGAGCATAAGCCAAATTTTTAACACTTTAGTCTTTTTGGTATTTTACATCTTGCTTGTTAAGGTGGGTAGTAGGGCTTAAATAATTTGCTGTCTGGACATGTATATTCGTCTGTCTAACAGTTTTTGAAGCTGGTGGCCAATTTCAATTTTATTTTGAAGAGAAGCAGAGATGTCAGAGGGACTGCACTCCTACAAGTTTTTAAAGATTAGTGGCTCATAGAGGAGCCAGAGTCAAGGAAAGCTAACCCTTTTTTAGGCAGCAGGAAAGGATGCAGAAGAAACACTTTGTGAACCTGATTTACTAGCTCCTATGTCTCATTCAAATTATTTGTTTAAACCTGAAATACACCTAATTTATACAGAGAGCAGTGTGTCTACACATATTTGTCTGTTATACACATGCATAACGTTCACTGAAATCCTTCCAGAAATTAATGTGCTCCTCCCTGCTAAAAGCAGAACCTCAGCTCCATCTGGTGGCTCTGGGACTGGTAAGGCAAAATTGCAGAAATAAGTCTGTGATTTTGCATTTTGTCTGTGAAAAAACATCACCATAAACCAAGCACACAGATAAGTGTTAGCTCCCTCGAGATAGATTTTATCTATAACAGAGAAGGCCCTTATCTTTTGATTCCTTTTTTAAGGGGGGTTGTTTTTCTGAACTTAATGCCTTTAGAGATCAGGGGGCTTTTTCTTCAATCATGAGCTAAAAAACTACTTAAGAAAAAAAGGAGAAATTTCCCTCTACCTCACCTCCATCTCTTGAGAGCAGAAGGTGAAGCTTTGTGAGCAAGGTCAAATATTATATCTGAGTTGTAATGTCTTCCTGATTTACAGCTCTTGTCATGTGACCCCTGGAACAAAGCTTCAAGCCAGCTCTAAAACCAGAAATACTCATAGACTGGTATAGGCAATTCTTCACTAATAATGTATTTTGATAAAAGTCAAATGCTAAGAGTGGGTATTTTCTTCCTTCATTGCTTTTTCTCTGTTTATATTACGAAGGTGTTGGGCCTAGATTTTCTGCTTTGTAGCTGATTTATAGTAAGAAATTATTTTTATTCCAAGTGGGATAACAGAAACCAATTCTGAAATCAAAAATTAGTGTTAAATCTGGCAGTGGTTTTGTTTTGATTTTGGTCACGTGTTTTGAAAAGAAAGAAAATCATGGCAATGCTAAAAATAAAAATACTGTTCTATTCAAACAGTAGGCCTGGCCTCACATTTTCAGTAAAATAAGTGATGTAAGTGGATGAAACATCTTTTTGGTGAAAAACAAAATGGCTTGTGGAAGTGAGCTGTGCTGTCTCTAATTTTGCCTGAACATGAGGGCCTGGAAGTAGGGCAGTGAGAATTAAAATAGGTATGCATAAGGTCAGCTGAAAATTGGCTTCTTTTCTCTTTTTCCATTGCCAGTTGATACAACAGCACTGCTGAAACTCTGGGCTAGCTCATGTAATTTAAATACATTCTAAATTGAAAAATTTTGTTTTAAAAATATTAAGTTAACTTGATTTCCCTCTGCCTGCCACTGTCTTCTGAATCTGACTGAAACTCAGTGACTGTTTGGATAGGCTCAGAAATATGTCTTTAGATTTTAACAATGTGGCTGATGTATAATTCTTCACCCCCTTTTGGCACTTAGCAGAATTGGTGGCTCATCATTCAGCTTTCAGTTCTTGTTTTGTGTATTGCACGTGGCCATGACATTGGAAAACCTTACCCTCAAGGTGCTGAGGAGGAGGAGGAGGAGGAGGAGGAGGAGATTGTGACCTGGACTGATGAGAGGAAAGCCAAATCTAAATTCTTCAGTAGATACTTCCTGAGAGAAGAAGTGAGGCCCAAGACTATGGTATGGAAACAGTAATGCAAGACTGGAATTCATCATTCCTTGTAGTGCCTTAGGCCTTTGGCACAGCCTGTCTCTACTTTGTAGAACATCCCCAATGCTCTCACTGCTACAAGCTGTAGCAAACCTGAACCTCCTCAGAGGAGGAAAGGAGAAGTGTAGGCCAAGGCATTGTGAAGTGCAGCAAATAGAGCCAGGTAGAACAAACCTAAGAGTCTGAGTAAAACCAGGATGTCTTGCAGGCAATTTTAATGCTCAAGACATTCAAGTTTGCTACAGAGATGCCTTCACTGAGGTTTATGGTCTCCATGTGCTCCCGGCTTGTGTCGCGCTTACCCGTCGCTAGGCACTTGGCAGTTGCGCATTCTCTCCTTTTTATACATTGCACTTTCCTATGTATGGGGAAGAGTTTTATATAGCCACAAAGAGTTTTATATGCCTGGGTGACATTTAATCTACATACTCTCCTCTACTTCTCCGTTTTCCTAATGAACAAGCTGTAGGCTGCATATTTTGCATACATTAATGCTTTGTCACTTCGAACTCGAGGCACAAGACTGTTCCAGACAGAAATACCATCTTGTTCCTGTCACAAGTCTTAATACAGGAGAATATAAAAAAACACAGCATTTGGAATCTTTTAACCAGTTTGAAGCAGCACAGGGTGTTCTCCTGTCTCATCTGTTTATAATAATGCTTAAGATCTTAAATGAGAGCTATTTCTGCATGTGGGAAGCACAGAGTTCATTAATAGTAAAAGACAACCTTTTCCTAAGTTGTGTACACTTGTGATAGACAGTAGCCAGGAAATGCTCCTCCCTCTCACCAGGAACTGGTGCAGAAATCACCAGATATGACCAAGGTTATACAGTCTGGTTGTATCAGAACGGAGATTCAATCTCTGCTGCCAAAAATAAAAAACACATACACATACATAAAATGTAGTAAATTGCTTAAGAGTAAGGCTAACTAAAACAAATGTGTCGTCTACTGCTAGGCAGTTGTAAATGGTGTGCTCCAGAGAAGGGAGATGTGCAAAATGGTTAAGCAAAGCCCATGTGACAAAAACTATTCCCCTATTTCTGCTACTTACACCTTCAAATGGATGCTGCATGCAAATTTGAAAGATGGCATCTGCAAGACAATATTTTCCCGAGAACAAACAAACAGTCTTGTTGGGGAGCAAAGCTGTTCAGTGTTTTCTATTCCACTCATGAAATGGAGGTGAACTTTTCTGGCATTTATAAAAAGAAACAAGCCCAGAGGACACAAGAGAGCAGTCGTTCTTGCACATGTTTGTGTTCACATTTAGGTGCACTGGGGGATCGTGGTATAAGAAGGGCAGATATAGGTCTGGGGAGCACAGACTTCTCAGGACAGGCTGGAAAGATCCACAAAAAAAAGGATCACAGCTCATAGGGATCCATTGGCTTTCCCCCACTTCTGCTTCGTAGCATAAGGTACAGTCCTTCCAATGTGCTTGTGTGCACATTTTAAATATGGCATTGAGGAACGAAGCTCTATGTAGAGAGGCAGGATTTGCTGAGGGAGCATCCCATTCTGCCTCAAAAAAAGCACTGACTTACAAGTTCACCATTACACACCCCCACAGAGACCCTGAAATGTCAAATCTTTAAGGATACAGTGGATCCAAAATACTTGTTTTAGAAGGAAAGTGGTCTTTCCCTATTGATATGTAAGGAGCAGGGGAAGGATGATGACAGGTAGATAAATACACAACATACACCTCTCACATCCTTTTAGCAATCATCAAACCCTTTTTAGTGGTAGGGAAGCCTTTTGGGGGGGTTGAGTTGGGTTTGGGTTTGGTTTGGTGTTTGTTGGGAGGAGGTAGGCTGTGGGAGTGGTCATTTTTTTGTGCAAGCAGAGAAATGGGCAACAAAAAGCCAGAACTGTGTGCTCATAGCAGCACTGTATGTCTGTAGCATCACCACCTTTTCTGTGGAGATTGCAGTGTTTTGAAGCACTCCCTTAGAGCAACTCACAAGTAATTATTAGCTAGAGATCATGGCGGCCCTGTGGCAGCAGAGGAGGTATTCACTTTCTTGTGTAGTAGTGAGCTAAAACCTGGCCTTTTGGTCTTAGTTTTACCAAAAAGAATAAAATCAATCATAAAATGAATATATATTCCTAAATCAAAGTGTGTTTCCTAATTGGCAACTTTTACTGCACTGCAGTAAGAGCTTTCCACACGCTTGATGCGATTTTGACACGTTGCAATTTGGCCTGTGGAGTTCTAATGATTGTACGTGATGTAACATTGATTTTAGGCTTATTTTTCTCTTTTGCTGTTTTTCTTAGTCACCTGCTATGGCATCTGAATCTACAGACATAAAATGAAGTGTTGTTCAATCATGCCACTGTCACTGCCTTGGAGCTTCCCTCCTTTGATGTTAAGAGAGCCTGCAGAGCCCAGGCTCCTGGCTTAAGCATCAGAAGGAAGCTGCTTAATGCAGGCTATCTGAATAGCTTTTTACTGCTCCTTGTCATCTCTTGTAAGGCCTTCTTAAAGTCACATGTTTATTTAACAATGGCATTTTTAGAGGAATCTTTAGCAAGGACTCAGTGGAATTCAGATTGGGAGTGTCTCTGAATACCTTCACTTAAATATATTGTAGGTTTATGTAGGTATAGAGGAAGAGGAGGAGAGTTGCAGTGGTAGTTCAGGTATGTCTGTCTCACTGGTTGTCTGCTCTGTGAGGCTGCACTGCACCAGGTCAAAGCAAGAAATATGACAGTGAGTGTAATGAAAACATCAGGAGCTCTCTTTAGGGCTGGCTGACCTTTCCATCTGAGCTGTGGGTCTGCAGCAGGTTCCATTAGAAGCAAATGTCCAAGGAACTGTTTAAAATAAGTGGTCACTTACTTGAAGTGACAACAGTATCCCTGTGCTTCATAAGCAGCCTCACAGAGGCACTTCCCAGTCCATAGGAAAGTAATTTTTCAGGATCACAGAAATACCAATTCTGGCAGAAGGTAGAACATTTTTCATAATGGTGAAAAATTCACATGCTTTTCCTAAAATATTAGACATGCCAAGTTGATAATTTGACCTTGGCATCTGAAAATTTTAGAATGACCCTAAAGAAAGCTTGGGCCAGGGAAGACAGACCAGACAATCAAACTTATCTAAACCGAGCTTTTGAATTACATTTATTTGTACTGTGCTTGTTGAAAAGCTGAATTTTTACCATCCTCCCTTGGAACAGGTTGTTATTTTTGGCATTAGTGTTATCATCAGTTTCTGATCACCTTCTCTGTGTGTGGCAGCCCTATTCCTGTTCTCATGGTCTATCACCAACACTGCTCTACTCAGAGATGCTGGGGAGGGGAGGACTTGGTGCCCAGTTGTAACACCAGAGACTCCCCCTCAAGGAGCTTCTGATTAAGATCATGAGGCAAAGTGCTGTTTAATTTAAGGAAAAGATAATACCCAGAGGTGATATATTCAGACACAGCTTAATTGAAATCACAGAGCACACAAAAAGGTGAGGGAGACAGCAGACAAAAGGTTAAGCAGAGCACCTTGCATCAAATGTTCAGCTGAGGATTAGCTGTTGATTGTGGAGCATAAACCAAAAATCAAGTTTTATTGTGTGCCCTACAGTGATTTCTGTGTTCTAAATGAAATCAGAAAAACAGGCACTTGTTTATCTCCATACGTTATTGCAGCATGTGTGACAAGAAAATAAAGAAGTCATGAAATATTATTAGTGCTTTCTTTTTATTGATTACTGTGTTTCTTTAGCTGCAGGAAATACTGGAGAAAATATATGGCTCCAACCTTTAGTTTAAAAATTAGTGTAATTGTTAAGCTGTGGAATTATGAACAGCTGCTTGTCGAACAGTAACAAGAAGACAATCTTCACAAACAACACCTAATATTCTGCCTGCATCAGGAAACTTTCATACAATAACAAGAGCTGATCAGTAAGAGCAATAATCTGCTTTAAAGGGGGAATGTAGATGACAGTAAATAAAACACAACTATTGAAACAGGCAATGCAAGGCACATAATGAGGGTGTTTCAAAGAGATTTGCAGTAAATACAGCTTTTTTTTTAATAACAGGATGTTTACAAGTTCTCCTCACTTTGTACTCCTGAGTCCATCACAGTAATTCCACTGGCTTAGGTGGCACAGTAATCAAGTCAAGCCTGATGAGAATTAGATGTCTATTCTAAATCACACCCACTTCATCCTCCTAGTCTGCTTTTGCTCGAAAATGTTTCCTCCACAGAATGCTGTGCTCTTCTTTCAGAAGAGTTAAACAGAGGGGGCAGTGGCTTTACAGATAAGCTGTTGGTTTATATCAGCCTTTGTGGCTGACACTTCATCTGTCCATAAATTTTTAAGCTGGCATTACAGTGCTGTTGTATCTTTAGGGGAGTGGTGCCTCACTTTGCCCCATCCAAAGTATCTTGCATGGGTTCTGTCTGCCCCAACTCAGAAGAAACTATTTAAAAGAAAATATTTTTAAATGTTCTTTCTGGATTATTTTAAGATATTTCTGTTCCTAAGGCATCTTTCTTCTGATGATTAGCGTCAAAGCTTTTTGTAAGCCTTGATTCTTTAGCTTTCTCAGTAGTCTCAAGCTATTTTGAGAAAAAGGGTTTGCATAGCTTGGAGTTGAAACTTCTTAACAGCACAGAGCAAGGTGACTCAACAGTTTGGGCCAGAATTAAAAAGACAAGTGATGGTTGGGTAAAACTGTGAGAGGAAGATGATGTGGAGAAAGGAATACATGAGTGGAGTGCTTCACATGCAATTGAGAGCTCTCTTGTCTTTCACCTTCATCTCATTTTGTCCATAAAGCCCTGGAGGAAATGAAGGACTGGGCAGTGAGCAGAGATTACAGAAAACCTTGCTGAGCTAGAAAACGGAGGTGTAGATGGAGAACAGCAGCGCTGGGTCTAAGGTCACAGCCAGCTTATGGGAGACCAGGCTTGGAATGCTCTGCCACAGCCAGCAGAGGCATTGGATGAGCAGCACCACAGCTGGGATGTGTGGTCCTTGGAAGTCCTCCAGGCAGCTGAGAGCTGGGAAATCCAACAGCACACAGGTGGACTGCTGAGGATCTGCTAAGGGAAGCCAGCCAGGAAGGGAAAAAGCAAGTGACCATCCTTCATCAAAAAGGATGTGGCCAACAAAGCAGTTCAATTCTGGCCATTACCTGTTTCTGCTGGAACAGCTGTGCTGAAAAGCAGTTATTCAGTGTTAGTTATAAGCCCTCTGAGATGTTTACAGTGCTCTTTATTTCACACTAAGAAATGGTCAAAAGAGTATCATTGGAGCCTTTCACTGTAGAAAAATTGAATAAGTCTTTGCAAGGCAGAAGAGGCAGATACAACCATAGGGGTAACATATACCAGTGAATCACATCCTGTGCCTGATTTTCAGATGTGTTTAGCACGTCCACCAGGGATAATGATTTAAAGAACTCAAAGGGACCCGATTTCTGAGCAGCTCAGCACTCTTTGGGAACTACCTATTCCTGTACCATCATGAAGAGATATGTACAAGGTGAGCTGGAAGAACATGCTCTGACCCACTACAACATGGGCATGTGTCTCAGTCTTCACTAACTAGCTGTCAGTCCTTTAAGATGATGCTGAAATGGAAAAGGATATATAGCCTGGGAAAATAATGGCCAAATTTGTTAAACATACTTTACAACAGTGGTTATGTCACATAATTTTAAGTAAATCTTGTTCGTTAGAGGCTGAGTCTGTGCATTTGGTGCTGTAGAAGCCTGAAGGAATCACAAAGAATTTGTCTAATTGGCATCATGGATGAAGGCTGCTGAAGCATTGGGAGCGACCAGGTCTTCCGCACCAGTAATGATCTTATTGCCATAGTTACAGTTGTCTGGCTCTCCTGCTCCCTGCAAGGTGACAAATTGCATTAAGAATATTTGCAAAACCTTGAAAGTCTCACCTAGGGTGCAGATAGTTGAACAGCTGCTTTAAAAGCCAGTTCTGCCTACAGTCATGCCCAATCCTGCTTCAGCTGTGGGGGAGAACCTCATTGTAAAACCAAAACATCTGTTCACTCCTCAATCCAGGCACTGGCAGCCCAGAAACTCCTTCAGCTTTGTGGATGCTGAGCCCTACGGAGGGCTACAAGGTAAAGCAGAGGTTTCTTCTGCACCTTCCTTCCTAGGGAAGGGAATAAGTATAATTCTTGCAAACCTGTTCAGATCAGGAGCCTGGGTTAGGACAGGGGCAGTGAGATGAGAGTGGGTTGCTGTTGACTTATCCTGGCGAGGCTGAAATGTCTCTTCTTTCCATAGGTGAGAGCATTTATTCCAGCCACCCGTGAAATTTGAGCCATCTTTCATTTCCCATCAGGAAACTGTGCTCTGCCTGAACAGGGCAGCTGTACAGGGCAGCACAGGCTGTAAGAGCCAGAGCAAGGGCACTGGGCACTCTTGACTGAAGAGCCTCACTTCTTGTTCCGTGAAGTAAAGAATGAAAGGCTCCAAGGAACATGGTAACTAACCCACTATGGCACTTTTAATGCCAAGTCACATTCCAAGCCTACAATCTGTATCCTTTTTCCCCCCTATTTATCTTTCTGTTAGCAAGCAACAGCAGCTCCTTTTTCCACTTTTTCTATTTTCAGCCCCTCTTGTCTCAAACTGGCTGGTAAACAAGGTGGCCTGACTTAGTCAGGTGCCTCACAGGTATTAAGATAAATTTCCCTTTCCAAAGCACTTTGTCTCAATTTCCTGGCTTGTTAGGATCTGTATGGTGATTTGGGTAGTTTCAGCATACTCTGTAATCCACTGTCTGTCTTTTTCCATGGAAAACGTGAGGATCTCATTGTTAGGCATGCACAGGAACTAAACTGTCAGGCATTCTTGCATGTATCTTCTTATTTTGTAAGCTACCTTGATAAATTAAGCATGGGTTTCATACAAAAAGGCTTCCAAGGTGTCACTTAGTACAATTAATGGGGTGGGCAAAGGGTCTTTCTACCAGGCACACTGCCTGTGCTCACCTGCCCTCTCCTTTTGCAGACTCGTTTAAGGTGAGTCTGAAATGTGCTCAAGGTTTCAGAAGAAGCATCCATTTGATTCTTTTAATTGAGGTCAGGAGAGCAGAAGCAGCAAGCAAATTTGAAAATCTGGGAAGGGAAAGAAAATGTCAGTGGGTCTGAGACCAGCCTTGTTGCAAAGGGGCACAGGTTTGGTGAGAGGCAGGACGTGTCTTCTTCTGACACTTTGCTGTGACTTTTGTGATGGTGTCAGTGAGCTTCCCCCTTCTTCTCAGGCACAGAGTTTCCACTCTGGACCATTGCTATGCAGGGTTCTGAGGCCACAGCAGCTTGCAGAAGGGGATTTTTTCAGTATCTCATGGGAAATGTAGTCCACTTAGAAGCACTCACCTTGAAGAGAGGCCCTGGCACAGAAATACCCATGGGGAGCCACAGTGGTATTTCCAGTTAAGTGTTCAGTGGTAATTGACAATTTTCAGTGTTCAACTTCCCATTAAAAAAAAAAACAACAAAACTGTTTTCAGTGAAAAATGCTTTTCTACATTTTTTCCAAGCCTTTGCCTACATCTTTTGCACAATTAAACCTTATTATCCAGCAGTGTGGAAGAGATGAACTCTGCATCTGCCCAATGTGCTCCACACTAACTGCATTAGGCTCGCCTCCTTGGCCATACGTATTAATGTTTTGAATTGTCACCTGTAGCCATTTTCATAATGGTCATTAATAACATCTAAAAGTACATGTGTATTGAAAAAGGGGGGAGCAAGCACTCTCCTTTGGGTGATTGAACAGCTGCATTATATCTGCATTGTCTTGGCAAAGTGAAACTAAGGGTTGGGATTTCTTTTGCTTGTCTGGTGAATTGACAAAGATTGCATCAGGCATGACTTAGAAGACATTGGGCCAACAAAATACAAGGACTCACACCATATTATGGCTTTCCCAAGTTGTTTGAGCAGTGGGTCGATTCTCAGCTATCAATAGTTTGCAGTGAGAGATCAGGCTGTGGTCTTTGATACGGTTTTAAAGTTGACCCCTACTGATTCAGCTGTGCATGCAGAGGACGGCTGCAGTCGCGTCTTCGGTTTTAAGTTATAACCAAGCTGTAGGAAATAAAACCTCCATGCCAAATAAATTACAGAATACTTTATTTTACTTAATCTTGCCCAGCAAGCTAAAATAAACATGCATCCTTAGATGTACCAGTAATTCATGTAACATGATAATTACTCAGTGTGCAATCATTACAGTTCCAATAGCGCTCATTACCCCAACAGCTCTCAAGCGTTTCTGCAGCAACACTTGGCTTGTAGCTATAATGATACTATTTTGCAAGTTTCTGGAGGCATTTTTTTGGTCTGGCTAGCATTGATTGCATCTCATTTACCTTTTTGCCCCTGCTATTGTTTATTGGCAAGAGTTTATCAATTAGCTCAGTCAAGATCCCAACAAAAACTGTTTCACTCACTAAAAATCAATAAGGAAACTCAATAACTCTTTCCAAAACCCAATAAAGAAGCAGCAAATAAAGTGTTCACAGCAGATATGTGCACAGGACTCTGGTTGAATAGTTTATCTGATGAAAAAATTATGGTTTTTGTTGACTTCAGCTACCTACCAAATGCAGCCTGAACCTGCAAACAATTTGTTCCTGCGTTGCCCTTTTGCTTTTATTTTAAAATACTGAAATAAAGGCGATGTTCAAAGAGGAAGTATTTCAATAGTTTAGAAAACATATCCTGAGATGAAGTTTATGGAAATGTGAAAGTACTACCATTTTTGAAGGTTAAAACTATCCTAAAACCAAGCCACAATATTGTGTGCAGGGACAGGAAGGAAGAACAGGCAATGTTAAGCTGCTCAGCTCAGACCAAAGCAACCACTCTTTGCTTCCACTTCCAAGTGACTTTGTAATTGTTCTTTGACCTGAGTGGACATCCATTCCTCATGTTTAAAATGGGAGCCAGTCTGGAGTACATTTTTGGGGACATGGGCTAAAGTTCATTTGTTCCTTTCACGATGAGGCTAATGTAATGGCCTTCATAGCAGAAAGCAATAAGAAATTATTTTGTATCATAGTTTGGGATGAAAAATTCAAGAGGAATATATGACGATGAGCTAACTAATTCTAATGCAAAAGCAGTAGGTGTTTTCAGCAGAGTTACAGCAGGATTAGTTTTCAAATGCCCTTTAGATACGGGCAATAATTCCTGCTCTTTTATACTCCTGTGGCAGCTAGAGGCTTCCAGCCAGGATCTGGTATACTGTGTGATGCTGTGCTGCTTGTGCACACAGTGCAAGAGATCCCTGTCCCAGAAGATGTGCTAATATAAGCAGATAAGACAAGAATACTGAGAGAAAGGAAGTATTTTTTATTTTTGCTTGTTCAACTGATGAAGATAAGGGAGAAGTTAAGAGATACTTCCTGATTACCCGTGAAGTTGTAAGCACAGCCCTGAGGCAAACACTGGTACCTTCATTTCCAGTAGGATACTTTAATCTTGTATTATCCTTCATGTGCACAGCAACCAGAACACAGCAGTTGGGAAACACTGAGCTTCTCATATTTTGAAATGGTCCAGAGCAAGCAGCAGTTTTTGCATAACAAAACTGCTTAAGGCTTGTCAACAATTACCATCGTGTTTAGAATGGAAAACATATATTTTTAAAATCTGCTTCACTCTGATCAGATTAGAAAATAGCATCAAGGCAATTAAAGGAAAATAAAGAAGGATGAAACTGCTCTCAGAGTAATGGAAAAATAATTATCAGTGTGCCAGCTGATAGCGTGTTGTCCCTGCTGGATGCCAGAGGAGAAACATCTATTTTCAAAGTGCTTTTTGAGTCTCATCCTACATCATGCTCAACTTGCTCAGTTCCCATGCAATGTCAATAGAAACTAGGGGCACCCAGCACCTCAACAGCTGCCCTGAGCATCTTCCAGGATCAGCCCACCATGGACAAGAGCAGCTTGTGGCAATGAGAGCAACACAAATGAGATGAAAGCACAACAAAAGAATATAAAATGTGTTGGAAAATTTTGTAATTAAAGATGATGGCTTTTAATCATGATTTATTAATATGATTGCTGCCATGTGTCCAATGATTGTCTGCTGTTTTGGAAGAGTCTCCTTGGATGTGCTGACACATTTGTGTCTGTTTATGGTGAGAGATCTCCACAAAAGAGTTCAGCAGCTGGGAGACTTGCTGATACACTGGAATGTGTGTTCAGAGGGCTTTTCTCCAAGATTTGGAGAAAAGCCCTCTGAACTTTGGTGAGGAGGTTATTGTGAAGAGACTTGTCCTCCTGCTCACAATAAGTTACTCCCAGGAAGGGGATTGAAAATAAAACTCTGATTTTAATGAAAACTTTTAGAAAGTTTACATTTGCTTTTGTGGCCTTTGGTTTATAAACTCCTGCAGCAGACAGGCCAGAGTCAGTACTGGGAGCTAGCACAGCTGCAGTTTCTCATGGCAGGGGAAAAAAAAAGTGAATTCCATTAAGCTGTTGGTTTTTATTCTGCCTTGCTGCTATTTAGCAAAGGTAAATGCATTGTGAAGATCAGGGGCACAGCAGCCATATGCTCTGGCCTGTGACACAAGCACACATCGAGTGGCTCTGAAGTCTGTCCCTTTCTTGGCTAAATAGACGCTGGCAGCAGGAGAGCTCTTGCCTCACCCTCCTGCTCTAAATGTTCTTAGACCTTTCTAAGTACAGCCAAGGGGAGGACTTTCTTAATCAACCTCATTGGTGATCTGACTGAAGGTCTTTAGCAAGGTTTATTATTTTCTTCATCTTTGGCCTGAGTTGGTGAGATGGGTAATTAATTATAGTTTATCCATTTGTCAGGATGATTAAAGCAGCTCTGCTGTGTAGCTTGACCTTCAGGTAATCAGAGAATTCTTTTCGCTTAACACTACCCTACAAGTGCATGAAATTTGTGCAGCCTCTTGCACCTAATATTTTCCTCTACATTTTTCTGAATGTTTTGTATTCTTCTAGTATGACTTTTTTTTAATCTAGAAAATACATAGAATAATTCTCATTAGGATTAGAAGAATTTCTGAGGCCCACAAGAACATTCATATTGAATATTGTGGGCAGTCTTGTAGGTTTATCAGCTTCTCTACAGATCTACATCCCTTTTATTGAAACTAATATATAAAACTTCCCTGCCTCTTAGTAATTCATTCTTTTCTGAAGCTAAAGATAAATCTACTCTCAGAAGTTTTATTGAAGACCACACTTGTGCTTATCGAGGATCCTGAGAGAACCACTTTAAATGCCTACCAGAGTGGTGGGAGGTACTGAGGCTTTTGTATTGAGAGTCCAGACTGATGCTGGAAAGAGTATTCCTGCAGTCTTGCTTGTGCTGAAACAGTAAAATAAGCTAAGGATGTCTTTCAGACCTTTTTAGTCTTTACCATTGCTTGACTTGAAAAGTCACTCCATTTCTTCCTCATTCCAAATTACTTTTTTCAACTCATCTAACTAGATAATTCCAACACATATTCCTGTTTCTGTCTTGGGAAGGACTTTTGATCTTGGATCCTAAACTGTACTGGTACAGAACTGGCAGCATGATGGAGGACAGGAAGCCTGAAACTTGGCCACCTTCCTTCTGGTGAGCTCTTGAGAGATGCCTGCTATTTACTCCCTGGTGACTTTTCTCACAACACCACTGTCTGCTAGTTCACTACATATAGAGGGAGAATGTTCTAATTTAAAAATACAATAGTGCCTGGTGTCAGTACTGTAATTGTGTATTCATATTCATAGATCACTTCAGAAAACTCCAATACCTGCCAGAGTACAGAAGTTGTGAGCAAAGATTCCATAAATCATGAGATTGCCTTAAAATCCCAAGACTCCAGGGTGTGTGGATGTGTCTTTCTCTTGGGTATTTCTTTAGGGTTTTTATTTTCAAGCTTTCCCCTGTCAGCTGAAAAGCAAGTCACGTATGAATAAAAGAAAAGCTGAGAATTTCCTTCATGTTAGAGGGCTTCAGGAGCCACAACTTGAGCATGAAATATCACTGCATTTGTAATGAAATCATACGAGCTGGCAGGACTGCCAGCATTCTTTCCTTTGCCTACTTCTTAAAAACAAAACCCTTTAAAATTGGACTGCTCCTATAATAACTATAATTAAATATTACTGTCCTTTAATACATACCTTCTATTCTGTGACCTCATGTGTCATTATTAAACATATTAAACATATGATTAACAGCAGATAGAGGTGCTTGATGATGATAAATTGCTGAGGATTTAATGTATATCGGTGTGAGTCCACCTCTTTTTTTGTGTTGCTGTTTTGTAGCTGCAGTTACATATCTGAAATAAAGCTGTGGTAAATACTTTCAGGAAACTTTTGCATTACTCCTTCCAAAAAAGATTTTTCTCCAAAAAAGATTTTTCTCCACAGCCCAAACTTTTGTAATTTAAAGCCAAACAGATGCATTGTCCGCACATTTTGAGAGGCAGCTGGATTAAAACCTTTTGAATGAGATTTTAATGAATGACTGTGTTCTCTCACTGAATCAGTGCAGGGAGTAAATTTTTAATGACTCATTAACAAAGTTAATAGTTTTGAAAATCATTACAGTGTGATTCCATTATTTTGTTTCTTTTTGCAGTGCGACTAATGCTCCATGCATCATAGTAATGTTTTTCTTTTGGTGCTTCCAACAAAAGTTGTTCTGACTCAGAGCTTTCTCTAAGAAATGTGTTATGAAAATGGCAATTTAGAAATACTCTGAGAGGCTCAGGAGTTGGATTTAGGATCACAATAGACCTACTTGAGGGCCAGACACTGCAGCCTATATGGGCCCCTTTAAAAGGAGATACATACCTAAAATGATTTTCAAAAGTATTTGAGTAGCCTAACATCTTGATTTAAGTATGAACCAGAGGCCAGGTTTCTGTAGGCACTCTATATAACCCTATATAAGCTGCCTAGATTTTTTTTTCTTCCTTCCTTCGCTGTTTGAAATGTTTCAGATAGTCCTAGGTCTGCATTCATATGCCTGCTGACCAGCAGCCTTTGGTTGGCATAATAAGAGATTTATGCACAATATTGTGTATTCCCTTCTATTTACAGGCAGCACTTTCTATTGGCTATATTTTATGTACTAACATGTCTTTTATAGGAGCCTTTTTGTTAGAGTGTCGCCATGAAAATCATTCTGTTGCATTCATTTCAGATTGACTACTTCGAGTGGATAACAAAATACCCAAAATTATTTTCTGTAATTTATCTTTTAGTCAAATGTCTGTATAGTCCATTGCCTGCTGAGTGAAGAGAGTTTATAATAAATGTTAGCTAACAAGCTCCTTCCTTGCTAACTAGAGCATTAAATTCATTGACAAATGTTGTCATGAGTTGGTTTGTGAGCAGATAAATGGAAGAAGAAGAAAGGAGAAGAAATATGAGGCCACAGAAAGGGGCCCGGAGAAATTTGAAAGCTTAATGCTTGTCAGCATTAGAGAAGACCTTTATCCTGACAAAACCACACAGGACAATTTTTTATGAAGTGATTAATGGAGGAGGTGGTATGGTCCCCAAAACCATACTGAAAAGTACACAGGAGTTCAGAGATACCAAAAGGGGTGAATTTAAAACTAAAACTGTGATTTGCATTGATTTGAGAACCGTTAATGGCACTAAATGAGATAAACACTGCTGATATTATTGTTTATGAAGATTACCTCCCATACAGTTCATGGCCAGACTACCCAAGGTGTCTGAAGGTTTCAGGAGATGGTATTTACTGTTTTGTAGACAATCCCAGTAAACCTTGCAGCTTGAGCCCAAATGTAAAATAACCATAAGCATAAGCAACTTCCCCTCTTGCCTATCCAGCCCCAGCCAAGCATTTTGTTATTTTGATTGAAGTTAAGGAACCTCTTAGCCCGTAGCACGTTTCTACTGAGGCTTTGAGGTGCTGGTATGGGGGCATTATATTTCTGAAAGACACTAAATTTTAAGACCCATTGTCTCTATTTTGCATGTTTCCTGCTTGTCTTCATATGCATCTATGTCATGGTGGGGACTGTGATCCAGGAGATCCTCACAGATTATATGTCCTTTGTCTGCAGGCCATAATAGCCCCTGCAATAGCCTCAGCCTTGCTGTTCTGCTGGTACTAAAGCCTGCTGTCATAAGAGTGATTTGGGTTACTTGCACAAATTAAGTGCTTTCAAGGACAGGACTACAGGGAATCAGGGTTTTATAAAATACCATGGTTCCTACCTACCCAAGAACTGCTTGCAGATTCCACCATTTCAGTCATAAATGGGAAGTTACCCATGTGTCACTTATCCCATCTCACTCCTGCTCCTGATGCTCCCCACGTTTGTTCCCCTTGGACAGGGACGCTGATTTCCTTACCAGTCTCATGGTGGTGATGCCTAAAACTCAGGGCTGGCACTGCCTCTGCCAGGAGCTGGCATGACTGAACAGGTCTTCAGGCAGCTTGGTTTCAAAGGAACCAATTTATATTTTACATTGGAAAATTATATTTGAAATTGAAAAATCCCTGATTTTAAGGACTAGAAAGAGATTCATGGGAAAAGAGTAACAATCTTGAGGGATTAGACCTTTCTAATCAGTGTGGACAGAGAAGAAAAGGAACCCATATTTTTGGGTACCAGCCTGCAGCCATCAGGCCTGGCTGTTTCTGCAGGTGCTCTGTAGTTTCTTAACAGATTATTACTGCATTATTGTAGTTTCTGATACAGGTTGTAGTTGATCTATGCAAGCTATCATCAAATTTGGATTTAGGTGCATGCATGTTTAGGTCCATGCAGAGTGAGACCAAGCAACATTTGGAAGGGAGGCTGCTTCATATGTGCTGCCTGTTAGTGGATATTTAATTCAAGGGGAAATTCAGTGCTTTGTCCTCACAAGAAATCAGTGAACTATGCTGTTCACTAGAAGTTGTGTGTAGAGTTCTTAGAAATGGCAGTGCTGAAAAATAAAATGGGCTGATATTATCATAGGCTCATTCAGCACTGCAGTATTTTTAAGGCTACTCATTGATAATATATAGATTCTAATTGGTAATTCCTACTTTTAATTAACTTACATTTAGTTACAGCAAATGGTCCCCTCGTTCTTTAGTGTAAATAAATTTGTGTGAGCATGTGCTTAATGGCCTCTTTCATATTTTCCTTTTAACCAGCACTGGAATTTATTCTACTTGAGCTAAGCACCTCCATATTTTGTGGCAGCTTACTTATCTATCGTTCTTCTGAAAATAGCACAGACAAGATAAATGGATTGGCACCAATTTGGTATTTGGGTGATTAATGTCAAAGCTATTTCTAAACCATTAGTTTGTTATATGTGGCATTTTATCTTTGTTTAGAAAAAAAATGCACTAAGTGCTGATGCTAACTATAAATTAAGAAAACTTAATTTATTTTGAAATGTTATAAACTTCGGAGAGGAGATTGCCTCCAAAGGTAATGTCTTCACCCATAAGTGCTCAGTGTTAAATATTTTTATTTTAAATCCACTTTTGCTCATTAGTTTGAGGTGATTGTCTGTCTAAATAACAATACGCTTCAGAAACTCAGATTTATGTTTTGTTTAAAAAAAACCAAACACCACCACTACTCAAAACACATTGTTATTCCTGCACATCCCCAGCAACTGAGGAGACTGAATAACTTGACACTCAAATTCCAGTATCAGCTTTTGTATATATCACTTCTGAGTGAAGATATTTCATCCCCAGAAAAAACTGAAGGCTGTCCTTTAGTGCTTTTTTCACTGATTTCAGTTGCATATGTGATTTTATGCCTGTATGCAGCCTGGGTAAAGGGTTGGGTCTGGGTCCCACAGGGCCTTCAGTTTTACCAACTGCAATTTCTCCTGAAAGAAGCAAAATTTCCTACCAGTTCAGGCAGAACAAATTTCAATCCTGACTGTGCAGCTGATCAGTGGATGTCACAATGGTCAGCCAAGAGTGTCACACGTTGAGAAACGTCTGGGAGGGAATGATTCTGATGTGGTGCAGACACACAGGCACTACTTGCAGTATGTCACCTGAACCTGCAGAGCAATAAAGCAGGGAAATGGAACCATGAATTACCATGGGGAGGGAAAGATGGTCAATAGTGTGATATTAATGAGATTCATGGTATGGATTTCCATTTGCAGCTACAGTGCTGCTGATAGAGAAGTAGTAACACCTGTGATGTATCTTGTGAAGCTTGCATTTTGTGCACTGTCTATTTAAAAACAAGTTTTGCACCCCAAATCAGTTCTTGGTAGCTACAAAGTTATCTAACAGCCCAAAGAGACCCTAGTCCTTGATTAGCTGGGAAATTGGAGTCATGTCCATGGCAAACCAATTCTATGGTTTGGAATAGCACACTGTAGTTTGCCTTAAACATCAGTTTCCTCCTTCCATAGTATGTCTAAAAATACTTTAATATTTTACTCTAGGGGATTAAAATGGCCTGATTCTTGGAAGTGTTCTCCTAGCAGCAGCCTTGGAGACTGGAGAAGAGTGCCATGTAACTTGAAAACATATAACTAGCACTGTCAAGCACATTTCCCCAAGGACAGGCCTCTTTAAAAGCCTTAATTTCCAGGAATCCCTATGGAGATCAACTTGTGTGTCCCAAGCACTTTTGCAAATTAGGCTGCTTATGTTGTCAGTGAGGTATCCTCGTGCAAATTTGGAATGTTGATAGACATTTATCAGGTTTCTGCAGGGCTTGTGCATGGTGACTCCTGTGGACTTTGCCACTCAAACAATGCACTGACTGCAAGAAATATTTCAGTGTGTCCTATGGTCTGTCTGCATGTGGCATCTCGTGTCACACTAACCAAGAGATGATTCTTCACTTGAATAGAAAAGAGTTTTGCAAACTGAGAGCTAGTGAGAAGGAAAACTGAACACAGGAAGATAGAAAACATCATGACAGTATTAATAGAATAATCTGTTCATCAGTTACTATTTGAAGAGTATGTCAAGTTCTTTTCTTTTGATTTGTATCAGATGGATCAGCACTGTTTCCAGGAATAAAGTCGTCATCTTTTTGTTCCTTTTGTTTTCTTTCCTTTCCTGACTAGGACATATAATCAATATCTATGAATTTCTTCATTTTTAATGTTCCAATCTGTATTTTTAAAAAAATACTTTTAGCTAAGTCTTAATAGGCAAAACACTTTTTTCCAGTGGTCAAGTGAGGGAATGTTGCTCTTCACTCCTGCTCAGCACCTGGAGTGAAACCTTCACCTAGTAAGAAAGGAAAGAGAATTGGTGACCAAGGTGTACCTTTATCCCATACCTCTACACAGGAACCTCTTTATTCCTGAGTAGGAAATGCTGCAACTGCATTTTCACTACCTTTTTCGATATTCAATTTTAGGGATTTCATTTAAAAACTGGAAACCAAAATATATTTACCTCACTCCTGCTTTTGGTAGAAATCATACAATTATAGTAGAATATTTTGGGACTTCCTTGCCATGGGCACAGACTTCTGTCACTACATCAGGTTGCTTAAAGCTATGTCCAATTTAACTTTGAACAGTTCCAATGATGACACACCTATAATTTCTCTGGGCAACCTCTTTCAGTCCCTCCCCCTTCACTGTTAAAAATGTCTTTACATCCAGACTAACTTTACCCTCTTTCAGACACAGAGGTTTTGAATCTCTGTATTTGCATTGCAAACTTGAACACATTTAATTAAAGTAAGAACAAAAGCATATAAGCATTTCCAATTACTTGGGTGTCATTAATCTTTGGATTAATTTTCTTTGGGCAGCTATAACTTCCATGTGATCCTATCAAATAGCAGTTGTCTGGGCTGGTGCTCCTAAGTAGGGATCTGCTCCAGGAGTGTGGTAGATGTGAGCTGGAGCACAGATGATTGTTTGGCTTGAGGAGAAAAACCTGAGTTGTGTTTGGCATGCTGGGGAGAGGAAATCAAGGTGAAGAGCATGCATTTATTGCATTGTGGAATATAAAAGGGGAAAATAAGAAATGGGAGAGCATGAATATGTGCATGTCTGCAGGTGTACTTGTGTTCACAGACCTTCAGCTCTAGAACTGTTCATTCTTTGTGATCTGGATTTGGGTATTCAGGAGATCCAGGAAACATCGTTTGTGTCCCAGCTGTGAGATAGCCTGGGTTCACTGCACCTCAGCAGAACACTTGACCCATCTACTTCTAAACTGGCTTGCTTTTTCCTGTCATCCCTCTGATTGCACTGCTCCACTTTGAATGCATCATTAAAAATTCCTTGGAGGACAGAGAGAGCCTCTTTTCTCTCCAGCATGTCAGGTCATTCTTAATTCATGCCATAAGAACATTTGGGGAAGCATTTTCCTGAGAAGGGACTGCAAGCACATGTGAATTCTCTAGTTACTCTATTGATTAACTAGTTTTCTTTGCTGTCCTGTGTTCCATCAATACTTGAAGTTTCCATTGGGATCAGTTTCTGCTCGGGGATTCCTCAGTGTCAAAGAAGCAGAAGGTACTGCACAGCTGTAGCATTTCTGGTTGATATTTTCTTCTAGGAGGGGCAGTGCTTCTGTGTGCATTACCTGGAGAAGGCAGGATTGTGACAGTGTGCCTAAGGGCTGACTATCAGACTGGAATGAATGAGAGCATATATGCATTAGCTGTGTGAAACACTGCAGTCCTGAAGTATATGCTTGTGGGTTTGTACAAGATACACAGCAGGCTTTCTGGGATAAGGAATTACCAAGGTTTTGTACAGGGAGCTCTTATGTGTATTGATTGCTGGCTCTGGAGCTGTACTGTGACCTCTTGGCTTGCTCTCTGCAAGAAATTCCACACACTGCTTTATCCTGCACTGTGATACCACTGAGGCTGTAAATGCAAACATAAATGAAAAGCAGTGTGGAAGAGTTCTGTGCTGTAATTTGCTGGTCTTTTTGCTGTGAGGGCTGGTGATTGGTCAGCTTGGGGGTAATCCTCTCCTCTTTCCACTATGTATGGCCAAAGGCAGTCCTCATCAGTGATAGCCCTTCATTTGTAAAAAATGAATTTATTGTTGCCAGTCCCATTGTATGTGCTCTGCAGGTGGAATTTCCTGGCAGTATGTCAGGGACCAAAAAAAAGGCATTCAAATAGTCAAAGTAAAATAAAGATCAGATTATCAAAGGCCATTTGTTTCTGTTTTCATAACTCTTAACTGCAAATACAGACTGTGCTAGCTAGGTTTGGGTTTGGAGAATGGGCAGGCTCATGTATAACAGCTGTGTGTATGTTCCTCAAGAGGTCAGGTCAGCTTATCTTGGGTAGACACAGTTTGGTTCCAGCTCACATTCCAACAACCTTCAAAACAGACTATGAGGTTCTAGGCCAAGAATTAAAATACAGGATTTGAACAATTTTAATTTCTAATTTGATCTGAATTTTTGGTCCATGTGGATGTATGACATTGTTTGTATTACTCTATGTGTAGACTGATCAGAGAAGTGATAGATCCCTTACTGACATTCATGGAGCACAGGATTTCAGGATGCAACACCAGACATGACAACTTCTGGGAGAGAAGGTGGATCTCTGCAGCAGATAGGATTCAAGCTGTAATTTTGATTCCCCCCATCCTGGGCCATCAGCTCAAAATGAGAAGGGAACTGCTGCAGGCAAAGGCTGAAGGGCCACATGTTTGCTGAATTAAAAAGGACTGGAGGAGAGATCAGCTAGGACAGAGTGACCCTGCTTTATATCTCTACACATTTTTGAGGGGACTGAGTAATGCTTTGTGTGTGACTGAAGCCCCTGTACAGTCTTGTTCAGAGTTTTCAACTTGAAATTCAAAGTGTATTTGCACAGGATCCTGACAAACTTACTTAGAGCTATATTGTAAGAAATGTGCTTTGACTAAAATTCTAGTACTGTATCAGATCATAGCTGATCACAAGACACTTCTGCAAAGCAAAAAATATGGAAAGGTTCTGAAGATAAGGAACCTTTTTAGAAATACATGGATTTGATCAAGAAGAGGTTGAAATACACATTTAACAGCATTTCATTTCTCAGTTTACAAGGATCTTTTCAAATGGCTTTCAAACAGGCAACAAAATTGAAACAAAAATCAGGTTTACAGGAGATATATGATTCCAGCAGTAATTATAGAGAGTGTTACTAAGACAGAGCACCTAAAACAATGCAACTTAATTATCCCAAGATAGATGTATAACAAATCCTCTCAAGATTAATTAAGGTCAACAAACACAATGAAAACTCACACAGAGTGTAAAAAAATAGGAAGGTTCTTTAGTCATTAATCCAATTTTAAACCTGAAGGATCTTGTAGAAATAAATTCAATAAGAGAAGACAGCAAGTAGAGGAATAATTTACCCATAGAGTACAAAAGCTTAGAGTTTGAAGGTTTTGGGTTGGAGTCATTTTCATGACAATGAGAATGAACCATTTCTACTCTTTAGTTTACAAGAAAGGAAAATAGCATCTTTTAAAAGACACCACTTTTGTGGGTAAAACAGCGTAAAAAAAGTCTGAAAACAGTGATTAATGTCAGTAATGTTTTTCTGCTGTCTTTTGCTCTCCTGCAGTCTGTCCATGGTAGTGCCACGAGCTGTAGTATTCCCTCCCTCCTATGTCTTCTCCATAAAACAGGCCTGGAAATATGGAAGCTCCTTTTTGCCATTCAGGTCAGGACTGCATGTTGGCTAAGAGCTTGTGTCTCAGAAGGGGCAGCTGCCAGGCAAGAGTCCAGCACCATGGGATTCAGAGTCATCTTGCACAAGTGTGTGGCAGCCAGTCCCCTCTACATCTTGGGGTGGTTTTGCCCTGTAGATCGACAGTCCTGTTATTTGCCATTTCCTGCATGCAGAGTGTATACCAAATAATTCACTGTGTAGGTGCCAAATCTCTTCTCTCAGATGCTTGGTTATAAATATTAATAGGGCACAATACTTCACTTGGTGACCTAAGATGGGCATTAACTCAACAGGTTCTCTGTTGATGGCATTAGAATATGAACTCTTTGAAAGCTTGACCTTTTAATCACACAGTTTTACAGGTTAAATAATGACCTTTTGATGGGTAGAAGAGTCTTGGGTTGGTCTAGGTTTTAAAATTCCAAATGGTGTCTTCAGTGGCAGCTTTTCATTCAGCTTAGCAGATCCTCACCTGTCCTAGCTGACAATGAAATTCTTTCGGCAAATGAGAGGACATTTGTTTGTGTGTTAAAGTGGACAGAAGCTCTGCAGAATAAAGCAATCTGAAAACATCAGTGAGATACTGGATTTTTCAGTTTAATGTCACTGGATAGTTGCAGAAAGTCTCACCTGAGTTGATGAGTTGGAAAAGGAAGTACAAGGCTGTAGAAAAGCATTTTTATGGGCTGCATTGGGCTTAATGATGTTATATTTTGAATTTGGGAAGGTCACAATCTGATACAGACTTTTAGTGACACTTATGAGGATTGGTGCTACTAAATCCTCATCAACACACCTCAGTGGCATCTGGTCCCATTAAAAAATTCTGTAGCTCTCAAAATTCAGCCAAGCAGAGAAATTTCCCAGGAAAGATCTGAGGATCTCATGACAATTATTTGTACTTTGAGCTAAAGGGAACACCATTTTCAAAAGGTGTTTTTCATCGTTTACCAGCTTCCATTGTTCAGGTAAGAGCTGCAAAACCAGAGGCTCTTACAGTCGCCAGCAATTTCCTTAGTCATGAACAGGGGTAAGTGGAGCCCTTTCTTTGCAGGAGCAGACTCAGTACTTTACATATACAAATAAGAAATGTGTCAAAATGAGGGCTTTCCACTGGAATAGTGCAGTTTCAGAAAGCAGAAACTTCATGGGCACATGTACAATTTGATGCCTTTTTCATCTGGAGGGACTGGAAGCAAATAACTTGTTCATGTCGTTTAAGTATCACTGGATTTTGTCCCCTCAGTTAGTTAAAACATTTAATTTTCATGCTATTTCATTTAATTCTGTTGATGCTTTTGTACTATAACATTCATTTTATGCTGAAATGTTCTCTATTTTATACTGCTTCAATGTACATTTAAAACATACCCTTCTCTTTTTAAATGGAAAAGATTCATCTATATGAAAACACAGCTTTTTGGTATTTCATAAGTTTTGCAATTCTTAAGTATTTTTAAGGTTCACAAGAAACATCAACTCTTGTGCTATTTTGCAATACAAATGCATTTCAAAATGACATAAGATCCCACTGAACAGAAATATTTTCTTCACGGTTCTAGTCGATAAATTGCTTTTGGACTGTTATAAGTACTGACAGGATGTATTATTACTTCTACTGGGTGGTATTTTTTCATTATGTCTTCAGTCTGAGCTCTGTCTAGAATGTGTTTAAGTACTCATTATTTTGATCTTGTATCACAGGCTCATTTTTTTTTTTTTAAAAAAAGAGGTATGCATTATTCAGTTTTTCAGTGATCATGACCATACACTGTATATAAAGGCGGGGGTCAATGTCTTTCCAGAGGCATTTTATGCAATTCCTGTTCAGGTTATCCTAGTGTAGCACTCTGCTGTTTGATTTTTGTGGTTTGTTCATTGTTGTTTTGGTTTGTTGGTTTGGTTTATTTTTTTCCTCTGAGTGTCGTATTATTATGTCTGATCACAAACCAAACAGCTATTCCCATTAGTCAGCCATGTGGGCTTTCTGAGGTTTTTTGTGGGGGGTTTGGTAAGGTTACTCACATTCCTTGAAAAGGGCTGGGTTTTGTCATTCATCTACATGATTCCTCAGGATAGCTGGGTGGGTGTGGTGAACTGAGTAGTTCAAAGCAAGTTTAGGCAGCACAGATCCTGAGCTAACACCAGGGTTCCTGGCTGTTTGGGGGTGTGCTTTGGATGCTCTGCAGCCTACAGCCAGCTCCAAGCACAGACACCATCACACCACCTTCATCTGCAGATGGTGTTTGCCCCAGCCCCAAGGTCATGACTCTTGATTTCAGTTTTCTTCTACTGCAAACCCCTGGCCTTTGTGAATCACACTTTTGTCTTAGATAAATTGAATCAAATGTCTTTAGTTTCTCAGTGAGGCATGTCATTGCCATGCTGACCAGTGCTAGTAACTCTGTTGTACTCTCTCAGGTCAAAGATAATCAGGAAAGCGCTGAGGCAGAGTGGAGATGCAGTGCTTTATGTGAAGCAGAACTGACTCTAGTGGGTAGATGTCCACTAAATCTGGGTTGGTAGGTTCTTGGTAGGTTGGCCAGAGCTAGAGCCACAAAAATAACTTTCTTTTGAACTGCTCACACGTGACATTTTGATGGTGAGGGCTGTGTATTAACAGTTTTAGAACAGCTTGATTTTAGAATTGCATTTTGAAATTTAGTCTTTATGCAGTAATTGTGACCAGAGACTTCTGGAGTAATTTAGACTTGTGGTGAACCTTCCCTCTCCCTCATGCTGCCCCAGTGGTCAATGAGAAGAAAACCTACATCAGGTGTGCTCCAAGTGTATTTTCTATGTTTACTTTTACAATCCTTGAAATATGTGAATATATTTTGGGGTTTTCTTAACTGCAACTAACAAGGAAGGATGAATCTGCTCTCCTCAGTGATTCTCTGAATGTGAAGAAATGTTGTTTTCTCTCAAACTAACTCAGAGCAGTGCAGCCAGCCAGGATTTTAGTGAAATGTGTAGCTAAATATCCAAGGTTTTTTAGGTAACCCTTCCCCTATATCCCTGCTGTGAACTCATCCTAAGCCTGCTGTGTGTAACAGTAGGACACAGCAGAAGGAAGAAGAGTGGCTGTGAATGGAACTGCTTCACAGAGTATTTTCAATCCTTCTCTCTGCTGTCAAAAACTAAGTACCAGAGATGATGTGCTCCCCAGTTATTGGGAACTTGTTTTCCTATTTATTTTGTGTCCCAAGTGCACTTCGGACTCAGTATCAGTACTCTACATCAAAGAGGAGGGCTAAAGAAAGATACAATATTTTCCTTGACTTGTCTCCTGTGCTAACAAAAGGAGTAAGCCAGAGGGCACAGCTCATATAAAGTCCACAGTACACCATGTTTCTTATTCCTGAGGTTCTGCACGGGAGCAAACTGGGTGTAAAAAAACACCACAAACTGAAATGGTAAAATAAGCATTTCTAATGCTGTGGTTTTGGGGTCGTTCGCTGTCGCAATGACACTCCATCAGCAGGTCTGAAAAAGGTGAAAGATTCCCTGGCCATGCTGGTCCAGATCTTTCATGGCACATTTTCCACTGCAGATGATTGTGTCAGAGCTGGAGGCAGTCAGGACAAAGGATAAAAAAGTGCTACCACCTCTTCCCACCCCCCCCCCCCCCCCCAATTATAGTTTCCAAGGCTACAAAACTGAGAAATAAAATCAAAGGCATGACTGTCATTTGGTGTCACTGAAAATGTTTTGCTAAGTGTTCCAGTAAAGATGATACAGTAATGGTGTCACATTGTGCATTTATATGTCACAATGCTTTTTACAGTAGCTATAGACTTTCAGATGCACTCCTTGATAATCTGGCAATTTTATCATCAGGGAGTGATAACCTCTCAGATATGAAAGCTGATGTCAGCGTCTTCTGCCACTTTGATCTGCGCGAGCTGATGCCTTGAAAATTAATGAGAATGCTACATGTGAAATCAAAATCAATCTGCTGTGGATTCTTTCCTCTCTCCTCCTTTCCAGGAGAGCTGGCAGGGGGAGGGGGTCAGTGAGAGACCCGCATTATCAAATCTGAAGCATGGCAGAGTATAAAGGCTGTAATCTCATCTCAGGATTCTTATGGCTTTAATAAACTCTTCATGCTTCATTCTTGCAGTTTACTGCATCATAGGGACCCCTCTGCAAAATTGCAGCCGTAAATTTTCCCTTCTGCTGGACAGATTTTGCTCCCTTGCTTTGGTATATATGTCATCCTGCTTTCTACAGAGTCGAGACATGACAAAACTGATTAAATATTTGTATTACCTCTTCAAAATATACAGAGAAAAGTAATTTCTTAGATGGAGGGAAAGAAGGCAAAAAACATTGTTGAGTATGGTTCATGAGGACTTCTTGGTGCTTACAAACAGACAGCAAAAAGTAGAATTCAACTTCTGTCACCTCTTGGGATGAAAATTCTTGTCACTTGATCTGAAATTGGCAAAATATCTCTATTACCATTGGCATTTGGCAAAAGGTATTAGTCAATCATCCAAAAAAGCATTATTGTCCTGCCATCTGCTCCCACATCTGCTTAAGCCCTGATGGCCCCCAAGAAACTGCCTGCCATTAGCAGTGATCCCTAAAAATAAAGTCCTTTTTACTATGAGTAAGTGAGCTAAGTAGACCATGTTCTCCCTTAAGATGCTCGTCTGGCTGTGATTGCACATTAATTATGTTTGGGGCTGGCAGTTGTAAATTGCAGTAAGTGTTTCTTGGCCTCTGCTGGAGGAATACATGGGAGGAGCCTGTTTGATCTCTGTTCTTCCTCTCCAAGGCCCAGGCATAGCCTCAGCTCACCCTGCTGCTGGCAAAGCTTCCTCCTGTGCTACACATAGAGCTCCTGGGGCCAGCTGATGTGGCACAAGGCTGGCAGCAGCAGCTGCTGCTGAGCTGAGCCCAGGAAGGTGTGACAGCTCTGTCCCTGCTGCCATCACCCATTCCCGGGAGGCAAGCTGTGCTTTCCTCAGCAGCAGTGCTAGCGCAGAGATGGTCTCGGTGTTCTGCAGCCATGGGATGTCTGTGCCTCCCGTTTTCCAGCAGGGAAGGCATCCCCAGAGGTGGCAAGGGAGGGAAATGGCAGAGTGCAGCTGGAGCCAGTACAGCTGGCAAGCACCCGTGGCAGCAGTTTGGTGCACACAAGTGAGTGAGCATCAAGTCACCAGTGTGAACTGGAAGAAGGCATCTCTGGGCACTCTGTGCATGCACTAAGATTGTCATCTGCACTACATGGAAACTGTACTTACAGCTAGGAGTGAAGTTTTGTGTCTTTGGTCTGCATTGCATGCTGCTTGCAGGGTTGAAATGGGGTGACACTGTGACACAAAATACTTGCTTTGTGTTTTGACAACTAGGAAACAAACTAATCTAAACCTTTGTATTTTTCTTGGAGGGGGAGGTTGAGATGATCAGACACATGTCCTTTTACATAGACAATGGCCTTAAGATCTTCATCTCCATTTTCCTAAAATTCTCCAGTAAGCTGCAGAAAAGCTACCATGCATCCTGAAAGTTTTCGATCATGAAAAACTGCTTAGCACTAAAACTTTAAAGTTAAAAGCATTACCCTTACATTTCTTTTGTTTCAAGGACTCGTGTTCAAATTAATCATGACAAATATATAGAAGGCTCTTTTACTGATAATGAAAAATAAATTTAAATAACCTTGGTGCCTTGATATAAATGTCACGAAGTTTGAAAATGCAAGTCTAGAGTACCAAAAAAACCTCAGAAGTCTTCAAATTAAGAGCCAGTTTTAAATTTGCAGTTAACATGCTGGTTTCAGCAGGGAGCAAGTCTAAAAGAATGCAGTGCATGAATTGAAAAAGCAGTGAAGATTTATGTGTCTGCATTACCATTGCCAAAAGAATATTTTCCTTTTTTATTTTTAATGGCTCATATAAAGTCTGAAGATTCCAAAGGAAAGAAAGAAAAGATACTAAGCCTTAAATATGAAGACAAGCATACAAAATAAACATTTCATAGTTGAGGAGGCATGTAAGATGGATGGGAAGGAAGATGGATAGACAATAAGTAGAGTTTCTTCTGGCCTCTTGTCCTGCAAATCTGATCGCTCACTCTGATCATCCACGTCCATGCTGGGACCTACTGGAATGTGGCAGAGGAGGTGCTTCTACAGATTCCTCACCAGGTCTAGTTGCATCTGTAATTTGTAAATGAAGACCAGTGATTAAGCCCTTCTATTTTAGCCAGGTGCAACCCACAGGCAGCTCAGCAGTTACCTATACTCACACGTATTGGCAGTGTTCCTAGGACCTCTGTTCTTCCATAAAGAAAAGTTATGAGGTTTTTTTGCTGTTTTGTTTTGTTTGTAATTTCCCCAGCTCATTATTTTCTTGTCATTAGCCTGTGGAAGATTTTGATGCCTACAATATTGCATGATTCCCTTGCTCAGCTCTTTGCATGCATAGCCAAGAGGAGCACTTCTGCAGCGTGGTGCACCTCTGGTCTGTAGGACACTGCTGCTGTTTGCAACCCAGAGTGCTGAAAATGGAACATAAAGCCCTCCTAGAGGGTGTGTGCCAGCTGTATGTACATGATGAAAAGACTTTGAGGACCCTTAGAGTGTCTCACTGATGTTTTGCCTAACAGGTTGTAACAGAAAAAAAAAAGTGATTCTCATTCTCAGTGGATAGAGAAAAAAAAAAAAATAAGTGAGGCTTTCCAAAGTACTTGTGGGATTTAGGAAGACTAGTTTCTTAGGAATTCATTAGGAGTTCACAGAGCTGGACAGGACATTGTTATCCAAAAGATACTTTAGCAGAAAGTACGATTCCTGCAGAATTGTTAAAAGCATTTTATTTCCAGTGGCAAAGCTGAAAAGTCCATTTCAGGTCACTTTCAATACTTGAACTTTAGGGGTCTGTGCATCTATGAATATGAGACTAGGGTGTACATTCTTCTGGTAACTTATATTTCTAGCCTTTTCCATCTCCTCTGGACAGTCTCCAAAGTACTGGCATTTCCAGTGTGCACTGTGCTAAAATACATGTAACTGAGCTGTACCTTTGTCCCGGTTTGGACAGGTATTTCCCAAGAAAGGCGGGAGCCTCCCTTGGAATGAGAAATGTGAACCCCCCTTCCCTCCGAATTAATAATATTTTGAAATCAAGGGGCTCTCAGGCAAAAGATAGGGAAATAAGAATAACAGATCTTTACTAAGTATTTATATGAGGTAAACAGANGTGTCCCAGCCCCCACCAGCTCCACCCCCCGCGGGGTCTCTGTCCTCTCCTGAGGAACCCCCAGACAGGGAGGTGCCGCACCCACATGGCTGCAGGGCTCAGCCATTGTCTTCCTTAAGTACCGGGTCATTTGCATTTCTAAAGAGGAAAAAATTTCTCTAAAACCGTTGACAACCTTACAGCCTGACACCAAAATAGATGTAGCGCTTTGGGGAAGATGTAGTTCATAGTAGGATCTTGGGCCACAAGGACTACAATTTCCAGAAGGGCAAAGGACTACAACTTCCAGAAGCCACCTTGGGGATCTCAAATGAAGAAGCAGCCACTGTAGCACAGCTCTTTCAGTTTTAGCCAGACAAGGACCACACTGATGAACCTTCACATCTTGTTGCAAGGTCTATTTGCTGAAGGCTTTCCTTGAAGCAGAGAGGTTATATGCTGAACTGATTTGACAATAAAAGCATCAATGTCAGTTCTGCAGTCCTTGATGAACTCATAATGTTTTAAATTGAAATACATTTGTTCAGAGCCTGCCACGGGTATATATATCCATCAGAGAGGAAAATGAAGTATCATGCTATTTCTGATCCACCAGAGCCTGCTGCTCTGTGTCTAATGTGCTACTTAACCAGGTGGAACCGGGGCAACAAAAGTTTTCACAGCCATATCCTCCTTTCATTTTCCTGCTGTATTGATTGCTGCGTTTCCAAGGTATTGAGTTCACAGTCAAAACTTGCCTGAGCATTGGAAATTTTCAAAGATATCCAGGACAGCTCATCACCCAGCTCCCACACTGAACCCTACACATTTCAGGATCAAGACATGAGTCTACTCAGTCAGAGATGGTGCTGTTTCTTGTGGGTTTATTCAGCCCCTGTAGCTGTACATGCAGGAGCAGAGCAGGATTCCAGAACAAGATCTAAAGGAGAAATGAATGGATATCTGCTAAGCAGGAGGGTGTCCAGGACAACACAGCAGCTCATTTACTCCCCAGTCCTCTGATCAGACCTGTTGTAGTGAGATTTGTGATCTGTGCTATGTCTTAGAATATCAGAGGATTCTGTCAGTGTAAAGCAGTTCTTGTTCATAGGAAACATTGCACAGTCTTTGGTTTTGAGCTGGATATCTCAAGAGCCAAAGGCAGGCTACAGGCTTGGTAGCAGTGTTGGGATGGTCTCCTCTCACTGCCATGCATTGTCCCTGTCACTTGGCAGTTGCTAGTTTTCTGTCCATTATGCTTGCTCAGCTACTTCATCTGCTCTCATAACGAAGCTACAAGAAACAGGTTAAGCTACATATTAATGTTTCAGTGCAACACTGCAATTTGATAACAATAAACAGAAGCTTTTATGAGGCTGTAAATGTCTCTTCCATTTATAAATATTGTACTATAACTGCAGGCTCTAGGGTTATCAGGCAGTCAAACCTTTCATCAAAGCCAAATAGTTCCTAAAGTACCACTCTTAAAAATCTTTTGCAGGCATTAATGTTTCATTAGTTCTCTCAAATGAGTCTCCTTGGGAATCTGTATAGCAAGTAAAATCTAGCTCTAACCCATGGAAAAAATTAACTGCATTTTTAATTCCTTACTTTAGAATCTACTCCACATAGCTTGTGGTGGAACATAGCTGCTATTCCAGATGTATTCAGCTTAAAAGGGTGGCAGTAAAATTAATAACATATGTACAAATGTACATTATACCAATGCACTCTCACCCTCCAGCCAGGATTCTTTCTACCCATCCAGCTCTCCATCTATCCCTTGCTTTTCCATGGAGAGGGACTTCCCACCTCTACTTAGCCAAGCCAAATTTATGGAAACTACTCTGAAGTTGCATCCACAGTGCAACAACTAAGAAAGTACTGTCCAGGTATTTTATTGATTCACAGATTCTCAGGGCAGGACACCACTGTGTCTTCCATAAATGCACATTGTTTCTATCCAATGTACTTGAAAACAAATTCTGCCAGCAGCACAGGCAGCCTGTGTATTCACCATTCTTTTCTACCTCCAGCCCTGCAGAGTAAATATCCTCAGCTCCTGCTCAGTGGTTAAATGTGTGTAATTGGCAACCTGTTGTTACTGCACGTTGGCACAGAGCTTTATAATTGGTGTGAAAGAAAATTATTAGGGCATCTGTAATGGCTTTATCTCAGTTCCTATTTAGCCTTCCAAGCAGTGCTTAATTTTGTGCAGCTTTAACAGGAAACTTTTAATATAAAGCACAGATTGAACCTGCATCTTTGAATTCACACATGACCGACAGTTTTTCCTATGTGAGGTTTTTGGGGGACAGTCAAGGCCTAAAGTCATCAGTAGATGTGCTTTGCAAGTATCCATGGTCTTACCAGGCCTCTTAGGGGTAGAAACAAAAGGAAATTACTGCATGCTGCCCTTGTTGGGATGTTGGGAATTGGCAGAGTAGGTGCTGGAGGGAGGAGAGAGGTGAGGGAAAGGCAGGAGCACGTGAGGAAAGTGCATCTCTGGGTGCCTGGCTGCAGGTGTGGGAGTGGGAGTGGGCATGTGATGTCCTAAGATCCATACTGCTGACACACTATTGGCTTGAATAGGGTTGTAGCTCAAAGCCCAGTGAGCTGAGCTGCTCCATGCTTGGCCACACCCTGCTCAGGGTGACCCTGGCTCTCCCAGTTCAGATAATTTTGGATTTGGGGGTGAACTGAGCTGTTAGCATTGGGAAGAAGTGTGAGTCTCTCTTTGAGAGTGAGATTGGACATGGTTATACCTGATGGCAGCATGTCTGTAGATTGCTGCAAAATGGCTTCAGTCATCTCATTCTTCTCACATCTCTGTTATTGAACCAACTGCAAGTGTGTTTACTGATGCCCAAAAGCATTGGTAAACAGGGAGTCAGCAGCAGAATGGTCACATTTCTGACAGGTCCCCCAGGAACCTGATTGGACTGATTAGTCTACAATATCTGTTTCTGTAGTCTGGAAGAAACTGTTCAATCTGAAAAAACCCTATATAATTAGTAGAATGAAAACCAGAAATGAGCAGAATCCTATTATAGGGGTGCTGTAAGACTGTGTGGTGCTAGAGCTCAAACTGCCCCTGTAGCACAGTCAGCACAAGGTCAGACACCCAGGAGTGCACACCATGGCTCCTACCGTGGGTAGATGGTGTGGAGTGTCTCAGGAGAGGAGCTGAGCATTGCAAGAGTTGCAGCCAGCAGAAGGTGAGGTGATGGCTTCTGCAAACACCTGCCTGTGGAAATAATTATAATAGGGCACAGGGACGTTTTCCTGGGCCACATGCTGAAAGCATTTGTCCTGCAATGTCACATCATGATTTGCAGTGAGTACAGAGTCCCAGTTTGTGAATTCACTGCCCAAGTTTTCCCTCTTTCTTGCTCTCACACTTGATAAAATTGCTGTCTGTGGCAGTGACAAGGCAGCATGTAAATACCTCACAAAAGAGATATTCATTAATGAAGGCAGTTTGAAGTTATAATCAAACAGCATTTGCAGGAAAAACCTTTTAATGAGAATGGCATTAAAGAATTTAATTTAAAACACGTGAAGGGATTCTTCTTTGCACAAGTCTCTTGCTTCTCAGCCTTCCATTTCTTTTTCTGTCCACTAAAGGGTTAAAAATAAAAAAAGAAGGCAATTTGGGGTTCATTGATTTCACATAAACTCTTTGCCACTTAGCTCCTCACAAGCAAGAGCTGCAAAAAGACTTTAGACTTAGGGAGAAGTGCAGCAGGGATTTTTGATACCAGAAATCTCTAGGGGGAAAAAAGGCATCATGAAAATAATTGGCTGGAAAATGAAGCTGGCCAAAATGAGTATATAAATAAAGTGGAAATGTTTAACAGGGAAGGAACAGCTAACCTCAAGATGAGGTGAGTGATCTTTCTGTGACATCTCTCTAAAGCAACTCCTAGTGCTCAGTCAGGAATTACGGGGTCGATGCAGAGATTATTTGGTATTGATCTTTGGCCTGGCTTTATGCAGAGCATAAGCCTGTAAAATTACAGTGGTCCTCACAAATTTATTAAAATGGCTTAAAATTTATTAATCACTTTGGAAATGCAGGTCATGGACTCTGAACTGAAATAATAAAGCTTTAAGCCACTACCAATTATCTGAGAAGTTTGTACAACACGATGGTTCAGTTACTCTGTGTGCAGGTTTCCCAGCTAAACTGCAGCCAGACCACATTTGCCATCTGTCCTTTCCTAAGTAAATGGGGTTTCCAGCCCTCCCCAAATTCACACCATACCCCACCATCAACAATTATTCTCCTTAGTTAGGTATATCTGCAAATTTTTACAGAGTTATTTAAAGATATTATTGTCATCAGAATCAAAATGTGCCAGACATGAGAAATGGGAGACATTAGAAAAACCTATGGGCACACATTGCTGTTCAGGGGGGTGCTTTCTTATCTACACAGTAATAATGGCTGTGCTGTCATATGCCATTGCTCCTGATAAAGGAAGAGGTCATTGTTGTACATATTTTTTTGACAGAATGAGGTCGTTGATGTTATCTCTGATTAGTTGAATAATGGCCATGACAGATTCTTAGCTGTCTTACCTTAGAAATGACAGTCTGCTTTCCTGCCTGGTCTGACCTTTTTTTCTTAAAGGGAGCTCTGCTTGCAAAGCAGCCGCAGAAACTGAGGACTGTGGGGGCTGGGTTTGCTCCTCTCTCCTTGTGCAAGGGCAGTGTAAGGAAAAGGGGGAGAAACTTTAGTGGCTACTCTAGCAAGGAGCACTCCTGTTTATCTTGCAGTAGGCACCAAGGGTATGATCTCTGTGGAAGCAATTGCTGCACCTCAGCTGTGGCAGGTTGTTGCCCCTCAGATGAGGAAGGAGAGCTCCTTGCCAAGGTTATTTTATTAGATCATCTACTTTGCCCTCAATAGCATCTCAGCCCTGTGCCCTGCTAGCAAGCATAATAATGTGACTAAAACACCTCTTAACATTTAACAGCCCCATTAATTTTCCATTGATGCACCACACAGACTAAGGGATTTGCACCCTTGACCTTGGGCATCTAACACATAAAATATTAGATTACGTTTTTGCAACTCTTTTCTACACCCTCAGTCTTTCAGTGCTGGGAGCACAGACAGTTATAACCAGCTTAGTCAGACAACATAAAAATTTAAACTTTTCTGGCATAGACAAGGCTAGAGACACAGGAGAAATTCAATGTCCTTGTCTTGTTTAATAAGTCTGCAAGCTTGAAAGTCTTATTAAGCATTCAGAAAACAGAACGTGACACACTTAAAGAAAGTTTGTGGAAATTACCTTTTCTCTTTTTTTAAATTCCTGTTGAAATCTCCTTGAAAAACAAGAATTGAGAACAGAATTGTCATTTTTGGTGCCTTAGAGTACTTTGGATTGAATGCGAACTGTTTTCTTTTCCTCTCCATTCAGTTAGCCAGCAAATGGAAAACATATTTTGTTTGAAAAACCTTTAGGGAGTGAATAGAAATGAAGTTATTCTAAACACCCACTGTATTTAGGAAGTAATATAAATTAGGTTCTGTTTTCCTGTGGAACTTCTCTTAAATTTGACTTGGAATAAAATTAATTAATTCAGAGACACACCCTATGAGGGACACTTGAATTATAGGAAGTAAAAAAGAATGTTGAAGTTAGAGCTAGAGCCACCTGTATCTGTTCTCTGGATGCCCCTTCCTCCCTGCCCACCATACCTGGAGAAATTCAGAGGGTTTAGTGCACATTATTAGCTACTCTCTTAAACAGCTCATCAGAACTAATAGGAAGGTAACTCAAAGAGCTGTAGTGCTCCAGCTCATCATCCTCTATCATCCACTGCAGTGAAAATAATGAACAAGCCCTTCATAGAAAAAGAGAGGGGGCAGTCTGGGTTTGAGCAAAAACAAGCTGACAATCTAAAGTTATAACCACAAAGAGAAAGACAAAATAACATTTTCTGAGGTTGTTATCAGGGAAAGTTAATAAAGCTCTAATGAATATTAATTTATATCCATATAGATTGCTAACTTGTGTGGTTTTGCTGACATGGCGAGCAATCAGTATTTAAATGTCTAGTATTTCTTTTGATTTGCCACAATTAATGTTTCATGGCATGTATGTGAGTCTATAAATTAAAAAATTTAATTACAAGTTGTTCTTCTTGGGTTTTTTTTTTTTTGTAAAGACTGAATGGCAAACAGAGCTGCAAGGCCATGACATACTCAGAATCAGGATGCTGATATAAATATGGGTAGATGATGCTAACTAAGTTATTTCCTTTTAAATCTCTTCATATCCTGAATGGAAACATGGCTTTAGATGAAAATGCTCATTAAACAAATTAGATGGATGTTATTATTGAGCACATTAATCATTTTTTCTCCAAATGTTCACTTTACAAATGTAATTATTTTTAATCATACTGGTTCCACTAAATTAGAGATTTGGTTTCCTTTTACACTCAAATTCAAGGTCTCTGTATTTAAAAGCACATTATTTTTTATAGATTATTTCCTGTTATTTTACTTCAAAAGCAGCTGATAAAATTTCAGTAAAAGTGATTAAATAGCACGGGAAAGTTGCCATGGTATTTTCCTTCCTTTCAGCATCATAAAATCACTGGTTTCTCTATGGCAGGTTTGAGACTTCACAAGAGTGTGGGTGTGTAATTAACCTGATTTCTTAGTGAGTGTATGGAAAACATATTTTCTTGCAGTTCAGTGACTGATAGGAAGCTATTGAGTATTTAGCCCTGGCAGAAGATCAGGACAACAAGAGCCTGTACAACAATCAAATATCACCTATAGTTATTTTGAAGTCTCATAAGGTACTTAGTAGACCTTGCTGACACCTCAAAAACAAGCACAAATTCTATCCCATGCTTAAAAAAATCCCAAATCCTCAAAGCCACGGGAGATTTTACAACCTGCTTTCCCCCTGGTCATTTGCAGCAGAAAATGCAGCCCTACATCTTGTGTTATCAACAACCATCTGGCAAAATTTCATTGTCTGAGCTTTTCAGCTGCTTTATGAGAAACAACAATTTAACTCCACAATGAAGACTGTGCAGGCTCACAACCAGATCCAGTCATTTTCACTACTGCCTTCTCTGTTAGTGTGTGTAATTAATATGGACTTTGAGACATTAAGCAACAAATTCTGGAACTGGAAGATATTTCATGTGCAGATTAGGAAGTAACCATCTGCCACATTCTTTATGCAGTGCTGTGGTTTATTTTAGAAAGAGAAGAAAAATCCCAGCATATTCACTGTTTTGCAAAGACCAAGTGTGTTCCCAAGAGAAGCTGGCTTTGCCTTTGCTGGAATTATACTTCAGTTACAAGTGTAAATATACACCCTCTATGCATGTTTTCTACAGTACTTTTGCTAATATTTTAAGTAATAATACTTCTGTGAGATCCTGCTTTAAAGAAAGTTTAGCAAAAGTTTAAAAAAGGCAGGGGGGGAGGGAGGGAAAAAGAAAAATACTAGCAATTTTCCCTGTCTGATATTGTATGCTACAGTGGTTTGGTGGGTTGATTCCCAAACTGCACTTCAAGGATGTCTCCCCATTCAGCTTATAAAATCTTGTTCTTTTTCCTTTTTAAAAACAAAACTCCACCTGGCTCCTATTGTCCTTCACTTTGTCATTGGTTTTATTACAAAATCTGCCTCTCCACAATTGGTCTAACAAAAGGGATCATGCAAAAATGCAGATGAAGAAAAGAGATTAATTGATGGGCAGTTGTCATTTGTGATGAGGCAGAGATGTGCTATGAATATTTGTATTAGTTAAAGGGAATGTAGGCATTCATAAACGTGTAAAAGAGAACATACATACAAAACTATTACATTTCTGTTCATCTTGTTGTGTTAGCAATTTAACACACTTGCATGAAAATTGCATGAAAGACTGTTCTTTTTTCATTCTTTATGCAGCAGGTTGATGAGCACAGTATTATAGCATTGATGATTTTTGGTTTCAAAGGCATTTTTGAAAACTGGCAAAAGTCTATACCACATTGTAAAACTGTGCAAACATCTGCAATAAAAGCAGGGTCAGGAAAGAAAGGCATTGAAGGTGTTGGAAGAAAATGTAGCAGTGGTAGCTGTTAACATGCAGTGGCCCACCTGTAGCCTGTTGGATGGAAGTGTCCACACTGCAGGAAGGTGGGAGGAAGTCCCAGAGGAACAGAGGTTCTCTGCTTTTGTCCTCATTATTTGTGTTCTTCTGCAAGGGCCTCTTCCTGTCAGCTCAGACTTAGAAACTCACTCCACAGACATTTGAGTTGATCCAGGGGTTGTGGATGTAATTCCTGCTTGGATTTTAAAGCTCTTGCTAAGGTGATTGCCTTAGATTTCCACATGAACTTTAAGGAGGCAGGGAGCTGTGGTTCACTGAGATGGGCTTGTCTCATAGGGTTCTTTAAGACCCCAGGAGAAATATTTCTCTTTTGAACTTCTCTTCTCAGTGTAAAGCTCAGTTTTATTCTTTCTGCTCCATAGTGGACTCTCCCCTCCTTGTAGGTCTAAATATAAAACCCCTTGCTGAATGACCACAGAAATCCAGTGCCAAAGAATGTCAGGGCAGGATTTACCTTGCCAACATTCTTGCACCTCCTTGGCATGTTAAAGAGCTGGCAACTCCATGGGTGGTGGGATGGATTTAGTTTGATTTTCTCTGGCTTTTGTGTCAGTGTTGGCTTGTCAGAGGCTGATGGAGGTGACTCTGCCACATCTGTTCCTTCAGCTGGAGGCTGCTAATACATCTCTCTATCAGCTTTCCCAGTTTTCTGAACATTTTCAGGAATTTACTGTCTTTTAGGTCTCTACCTTTTTGTCAATCTCGATGGAAATATTCACATTTACTGGGGAAGATAAAGTTGTAGCTGTGCATGCACAAAGGGCATGATTACATAGCCTTTGTTTCCTTAGGGAAGCTGGATAAAAAGTGTCCACTGCACCCCTGGTCACCATGAGTGCACACCAGTGAAGTTGTCTTTCTTGAAATGCACTCTTCTGGCACAGTTTTAAAAGAGAATGAGTGATGTGAGTTTGTAGTAAATGGGCTGGGATTTTTATTTTTTTTCAGTCCTCAGAATCCTTGACATATAACCTTTTGCTTATATAAAACACTTCAGCTGTTCATTCATAGGTTTAACTATGCTGAAGACTATCCAGTGGAAAGAAATCTTATTATCTGCAGCTTAATATTTCATTATCTGGCACAATATGAGGATATTAGACTTTGATTGCTGCTTCTCTTCAGAGATTACAGCATTTAAATTCTTATTCCCATCTGCATTTTAAACTTCATCCTTTTTTTTAAACTGGTCACATTTATGTTACATTTAAATCTTGTCTTTCAAGTTTAAAAGTTTAGGCGCAAAATATTCAAACTAGGTTTGTCCTAAATTTCCCAAACTATTCTGGTGTTCACCCTCTCGTTTTACATCCTAACAATATGCAGAGAGAATAATGGACATCAAGGAATTGATGTCATTCACTACAATGGTCATTCACTACACACCAACATCACACATCTGACCAAAAACAATCCCTTCAAGAACAATATGATGACCTGATGCACCTAAACCTTTTACAAAACTATTAATCTGTGACAATGTCACCCAAAGTTACAGTAAATAAGTTATCCAAGTGGTTTTATGGGTCACAGTAATGTATCTGTTTGGAATCTGTTGTACTCAGACAGGCATATACATTTGCTGTAAATGGATCTTCAGTCTCTGTGAATCATTTTATTCTTTTTATACACACTATAAAATTGCCATTTTTATGGCCAGGCTTGATGTATGATATGGCTGAAGAGCTGTATGAGTTAATTAAAGAATAAAGGGTTGTCCCTTCTGCTCTATATTTCTGTTCATGACATTAGTATCTGAGAACCTCTGGTTTGTACCACACAGAGATTTTGACTTTAAGGGAATTGTACAGGTTGAGGTATGTGTACTCTCATACTGTGCAGGGCATGTTACTGGCTCCAAAATCCAGAGGCTTTGTATCACCAAGGCAAGCATTTGCCCTCCTGAGGCATCCCTACATTATTTTGAGAGCTTCAATACCATCCCAGAACACAAAGAATAGTTCCTATAAATGGTAATCCTGATGACTGTGGAAAAACAGGGCAGCAAAGGATCACAGAGCTGCCAAACACTGTCCCCTAAACTTCAGTCAAGGTTTCACCAGGTTGCCTTCTCTGGAAGATCATACTCTTGTCTCTTGGAAGGAGAAGATCAGGACTGCCAAAATGGTTTACATTGCATCAGCCTTTGGAGGTGAATGTGTGTACCCAGACACCCAACTCTTAACTGTGATAGCCAGGTATTTCCCAGTCAGTAGCTCTTGTCTCATACCAGACTAAAGATGAGCAAAAAAATCCCATAGCAAAGGAGTATCTTCAATTTCAATTCTTTCCCTTTGAATTCTGGCTGTTGTGCATTAAATAAGATATTTTCTTCCTTTGTAACAGTGTGAGAGAAGTTCCCATAAGCGCTTTCCTTTCATCGAGAGAATATTATTTAGACAGCCAAAAGGAAGGTAATTGTAGCATAGGATAATCACTAGAAATAGAAAAGAATGCCTCCTTATATTTACTTTTTAGAAAGCATGAAATTCTGTTTCCCTTGCTCATCATTATCCCGTATGAGCTAAGATATTTGCAGAATGTGCGCTCTTCAAAACAGTTTTAGAAGATAAAGTGTTCTGATTGCTCTGAAGTATAGAACAATATTTTTCTCCATATTAGTGTTAGAGAAAAATACCACGAAAATGTCAGGAACTGTAACTCATTGCTCCTTTTTTTTCACATAACTTAATTATGAGCCTTCATTTTGAAGCCCACATCCAATAAAGCAAATTCACTTTGAATGACATCTTTAAGAAAATCATCCTTCTATATGGTCTATATTACTGCTGGGCCCCTTCTGTCTTAGTTCTTTTCTCCCTGTAAATGCTATTGTAGATGCAGATTTTAATACCACATTGATACCCAAGTTTTCTCCTTGAGTTCATTTTATTCTAAGAAAAGAGGCATAGTCTATACTTGTCAAGTTACAGGTAGATACAACCTCTCATTCCCGTGAGGCACCAGTTTGCTGCAAACTGCCTAGAAAAGCACAGTTAAAGAAATGAACATTTGAGGTGACAAAACACTACAAGAAAAGCTTCAAATGCCATGCAGGTTATAGGTCTTTAAAAGGTACATGGTTCTGTCCTATTCCTTCCCAGAACCCAGTTTTGTCTGCACAAATATGACATACAACTACCATTCCTCTCACATAGTAGGCTTATCATCTCCTTGCCCTTTACAGCCTTCCTCATGTCCCCTGTTACCTCTAATAAAAGCTAATCCATAAGAAAAGGCTCAAAAGACCAAGCAGACCAAGCTCAATTAGTTCTTTGATTAACTTCATAATTGAGCAATAAGCCACAGAGCCAGACCTCCTTCAGCTGAAAGGGATGACACTCAGCAAGGTACAGCTGCCCAGCCTGCATTTCAATTTTATTTATTTCACTGTGTTCTATAACTTAAAGAATGCATGCAGGGGCTAGAGATGTAGATCTTGGTTAACACCAGGTAGGCTGCCCACAGCTGTGCCCCAAACCTCTCTGGGGCTCATGACCCTTTCCCTGACATTACACTTCCATTTCTGAGGTTTAGGGAAGAGGTTGTCTGGGTGTAACATGGGCTTTTATTAAGAACAATAGAAGATGAGCAGCCAGAACGAGGCACTAACTTTTAAACCTGTGGTGAGAATGTCTGTCTGCAGTCCTGCAAAAATGCCATCCTTTTTGAGGCAGCTCTGTGCAAAGAAGCATTGTATTAAAGAGGGTGAGAAACTCAAGGATTTGGGCTGGTTCAGGAAAGGTGCTGACAGAACACTTTTTGGGGAGTAAAATGCAGATGTCTGTTCCTGCAAGGGGGTATTCTGTCCTTCTGGGTACAAAGTGCAGTTTGTGGGGTTTTCCCTGTGTGTTCCTGCACTGAGATATCCACATAGACAGGGCACTATAGGTGTTTGGAGATGAGAGAGAGAGTTATAAGGACTCTGCAAAGAACTCAGACTGGTTTTTGGAAGTTTCCTCCTGAAACTGAATATTCAAAAAATTCTCTCACAATAAATGTGTGCCCATCTGTGATATTCACAGCTTGTTTTAATTTTATGATGCTGGAGGCAGACCTCTAATCTCAGTGGGTGCATTCTCACTGAAGAAATGGCCCTATAAAAGATAATGGGTAATTAATATCATAAAAAAATTCCTCAGTAATGACTGGGGATATCAGAACTTGCTTCATATTTCCTTTTGGGACCCTGGAAGTAAAATTTTATATATCCCAGCAAAAAAGGCTGATCTTTCTATTTTGAGTACATGCAACAGCAAATAGTACACTTCCACAATTTTGTAATATGCTGGCTGGAATTTGATTTCTTCCTTTTCTACTTGAGGAAGGAAGATCTGAAACATCCTCAAAGTCTAGCAAGATGCTAATGTGCTAAAAAGAGCCTTTGAATGAGCTTGGTTTAGTCAAAATATTGCAAGTGTGTTAATTCTAAGACCTCTAATGACACTAAAAACACTCACTGACAAATGCCTCATTTTCTCTTAATAACAGTTGCTTTAATGTTGCTGTAAATGATATCAACTTTGCCATAATGATACAGTGCCAGCACATAAAATCTACCTTCAGTGGTTATTTGTATTTTAAATTTTGCATTTTCATTTGATCCCATATGCTTTTGACAATGCTGGATTGATTTAAAGCCAGCTGATTACAGAACACTGAATTAAAGCAGAATCTCAGGTACATTACAAAGGTGAAGGAGCAGTTAGATCCTGAGCAACACCTGAGCTAATGTCTCTTTTCTAATTGAGTGATAGTCAGGCAGTTTGCAGTGCCAGCAAGTATGGTTAAATCAAATTGACTTTTAGTGTTAGACCAATGGTGCTAATAGACTGGGTTCACTGTCTATAATGGATATGGAAAGACAAATACATTAAAAGCAAAGGTCATTCTTATCTTTTGCTTTTGACAGCAAAGACTTAACTGTACAAAGTTCGTTTCCCCTCCAAGAAATTATCGTTCTTACAGTTTATCTCAAATGAGTTTGGTAATGAAAATCTAGGAAGGATTTTTTTCTTTCCACATCATCCTCTATAATTCAAGACTTATCACCCTTATACCTGGATGCATTATTTGCCTTTTCTCCTCATGCCCAGATGGGAGTAAAGGATTGTTTTCCTTTTTATCTTTGCTTAGAGAGTCTAGTACAATGATTTCCTGATATTTGCTTCAGGTTTCCTAATGGATCAACTAATAAGCAACAGTGGGTGCACATATGGAAGAGGATGAGGCTGTGAGTTGTCTGGAGGGACAGAGCATGTGGTGGGAAATATGGACTACTGCTTCCTTCAGCAGTCAACTGGAAGAGAAATAGGCATCTTGGTGAACTTGAAACACTGTTCCCCTGCTGAGCTCTTGAACTTTTTGCCAGTGCTAAGAGAATGTCCTTTTCCTATAGCTGAATACTGTGGGCAGGAGAAGAGTTTTAATACTGCTGTCAGTGTTAAATTTCAGGAACTGAGGACTGCAGAAGTCGTAGCCCATTGATATGTGTGGGGCTTGCAGTCTGCTTGGGGTTAAGTACGTGTGTGACTGTCTTGGCTCAGGATGGCAACTGGAGAGCTCTGAAAGCTCATGAATTGCAGATTAATAACAATGCAGGTAGCAGTTAGGGTACAGAATAACTTCCTTGAGCACAGTGAAAATGATGCATGTTCACAGCTGAAGGTTTGTGTCTGATGACGAGGCAAGATGAAGGGAGTTGCATTTCAGCAAAAGACAGAAACATCTTATGCCAACAAGTAAGGAAAAGATTTTGTCAGTAAATAGCAGGATCCACTACCTATTGTCTGATTTTGGCAATGTCTGATTTGTAGTGTTGTGTTGTATCCATGGCTTTGTGACCCATAATAGGCTGCTGAGAGCCATCTAGGCAATGCCATCCCCCACAGCGAGTCACAAATGCAGAAGGAGACATTCTCCTGGCAGTCTGATCTCGTGAGGGATCCAAATGGGATGTGCTCCGAATCCTGACAGCACCCACTGGGTGGGACAGGACAGAGTTCTCTTACTTCTGTTTTGGAGCCCTCTGATAAGCCACAGCTGATGGCCAAAATCCAGTAGCAATGCATCACTCTCTCCCTAAGTGCTGCCTTACCAGAGGGCTTCTCTCCAGTATCAGTCTCCATGGTTTGCTTTCCTGGAGGCTGCACATGGAGGGAGTGACTTCTGCATGCTTGGGTTTAATGAGCTGAGAACAGGCAGTGCTCTGTGCAGTGATGCTGCATCCAGGAGAAGCTGCATCATCTTGCTTGTCACTTTTTTTTTTAATATCTATATTTTATCCATCAATAGTGCTGCCTATTTGTATTAGTTTGAATGATTAGTAATTTTTAAATGCAGCTGTCATACTCTGCCTCGTGAATTGCACTGATTCTACCACGCTGTAAAGAAACATTTCGACACTGTAAAAACTAAAGCTTTGCTGAAACAGTTCTGACATTCATAAAGGTAAAATTCGAGTATGGTTTTCATGGTTTCACTCTAGACCAGGTACAAAATTCTGTTCCATAATACATTTTGAGTGTGCAGCTAGCAATTCTTACTTGATTTAGGGGGGACAGAATAACAAGCAAGCTGAATAGCAAAAGACTGAAATTTCTAGCACGTTGAAAATACCATGGTTTATTTTCCACTAATACCAAGAGAGATAAAGTTAATCTGAAAGTACACAGAAATTCACATTTATAAAATCTGGTCTCCACAAGGCCATGAAATCCTTAATTTGTTTATTTCTCCCAGAAGAATATAAATCACTGTTGCATCACCCAAATGTTTGTGAGTTTATCAAAAGGAGCGTTTATTCAGCATTCGTTCCACTCTGTCATTAAATCCTCTGGATTATATGGCTGTTGTTGTTTTTTAAATTCCTGATAAATATGTTGCTGACAGCCAGCTGTTCTTTCCAATGCATCATAACCAACCATCCTAGAGTAGATCATTAGTCTGCTTGCATCCATCTTATTTTATTCATGCCATTCAGGGAGATTACAATGACCATCTGCAACTGTGGGCACTTTTTATTTTGGGTGAATGTGCCATCAGTGGCACAGGAATTTGAGGGACAAGGCAGAGTTTTGAGGATATCAGCTCTCTTGGAGGCTTGTCTGCTCAGTAGAGGGACACTTTGGTGTCTCTGGTGGTTTCAGCCCTTTTTCCCCTGAGGTGGTTTTGGAGCTGGTGACCCTATGAGCAGCCTCTTGGGGCTGAATCCCCAAGCAAGGCAAGGGGAAATGCCTGACCCATCAAACCACCTGGTTAGTCCTGGGAGCAAAAATTGGGGTGTACACAAATTCTCAGTTATGGCACAGCCTTTTCCCCCTCATTCTCTTATGCCATATTACATTTGTTAAATAGAAGGTCAGAGTTTTCCAGAGTTCCCCCCTTGTCAGCAAGCTGAATTTTCCTGCTGTTCTTTTGACTTTTCAGTGGTCTGAAGCATCAGGTTTGGTTCACTTGCAGTTCAAGCTGTCAAACTCCCATGTACAGAGCAGTCAGAGTGTGTTTCTGCTGGGGAAATCAAACAGAATATTTTCCAGTTTGCAGCTTTCAGCCCACATGTTTTTTTTCTCAGAAAACAAGGGAATGCTGCCCCTTGCACTTGTAATTTACAGTAATTAGCAAGGAAGTGATGCTTGGTTTGAGAAAAAGAAGCACAGTGAGCAGCTCGTTCCTAAAAGGAAAATTTGGAAAGGAGGCTGTCATTGGGAAGCATTTTTATTCCTGGTGTAAACATAAATATTCAACACTTTTTGCAAAGCAAAAATCAGAAGGGAGAAAAACAGTGATCTTTGGACTGATTGAACTTTTTTTTCTTAGCTCATGCTGAAATGCTTAATATTTCAGCTGTGTGTGAAATGCAAGTAAGCCGATAGATTGGTTGTATTAATTGAAAAAAAAAAAAAAGCCTAACCCAAAAAAATCTTAGCTGAGACACTTTATTTTCAAAGAACAGATGGCTTTCTTTACTTACAGCTGTAGAATATTTTGCTGCAACATAAAGACATATAGTATATCCTCTGGGGATGAAGGAAAATGAGATGGAGAGAAAACATTGCAGGGAAAATCATTAGAAGCTCTAGAAGTAACAGACATAATGGGCCTGACTTTTGGTACCACTAACCTTTGTTGGCTTCAAATGACAAGTCCTACTCGAGATCAAGACCTGAGCAGGACCCCTACTTGCCCTGAGTTCCCACCCTCCTTGCCATGAGGTCAGCAGCAGGAGAAGCCCCACCTGCAGATATTTCTTGTGGCAGAGGACATTTTCTGTGTTTTCTTTACCAGCCTGCCTGGCTTAACCTTTTGACCATCCTTCAGCTGCCTCTTAATGTGACCATTTTATCAACAACTGCAGTTAAAATGGCAGCCAGTTTAGCCAGCTCTGTCTGCTGCTGCTTGAAATTTTATGTATTGCGACCTTCATTGTGCCCTTAATTTCTGCTGGAGATGCTCATCTCCTTGCACTGTAACCGGAGGGCACAAAGCAAAGTTCCTCCCCCTGCTCCTTATCTCAAATAAGAAAACTCCTGCAGTTTTTCTCTCTTTGTAACTGCCTATTGATTGTGTATGTCACCTGCACCTCTGTGGGCACTGAAGGATTTGATTTCATTTCTGTTTGCTCAATGATATCCAAAAAGTGACTCTGTGAAGGACTGCTGAGAAGTGAGGGTCTTGTCCACGGGTTTTATAATGCGTTATTTGCATCTAATTCTATCAGGAGGGTGTAATGACACGAGATGTTTCCTTTTACTTGTTTAAGTGTTCTTTTTGAATGATACATGCATCTGCAGTCCCAAGGCCCCAGAACTGCCACAGGCAAGATTGCCCCATACTGCCTTACACATGGCCAGATTTAGTGCTCCTGCACGAAGTGTTTGCCAGTCAATAAAAGGAGCCATTTTTCTGAGTGTTTGATGGCAGTGGATGCTGTGCTCACTTCTGTTGGTCTGGGCAGTCCTCTGCCACTGAGAGCCTGAATGAAACAGGCTGGGAAGGACTACAATAACTGCTTAAGGAATGAGAAGAAAGCATCAATTACTTGCTCAAGCACAAAAAAGTGTTTGCTAGGCTACTTATTTAGATGGCTAAGCACATCTTGCATTTGGCTTCAGCATCCTGGCCTTGCACTTCTAGCACATCTCCTATCACATCCGTGGCACCTGAGAAGTTCAAGGAGGGCTTGTGTACTGAAACTTCTTGTCAGGGCCAGGGCCATCAGCAGAGGAACTCTGAGAGGGAGAAGTGGCTGGCATGAGCTGTGGTCCATCCTGGGTTCAGAACCATCAGCACTGGAGAGGGGCAGTCTGTGGGGACTGTTAGCTCCTATCTATGGCTGCTGAACTCCCTTTCCCTCTGTCTGTCACACTCTGACACACTCAGCCAAAGTCTCGTGTGTGCCCTAAGGATCTGGCTATCAGGCCCAGGGTGTGATTCCTGGGGTGTTCTGAGCAGGGCCTGGAGTTGGACTTGATGATTCTGATGGGTCCCTTCCAACTCAGCATATTCTGTGATTCTGTGATACAGTAGTAGGTCACACAGTAATTCCCTGTGTAACTTGCCTTACTCAGTGCAAGTCAGTCATGTGTGTGAGTAACAATTATTCGACAATTGGTATTTCCAAGCCAGGTGCAAAAGTGTTTGAGGTACAGCCTCCAGCAAATATTTGCATGTGATCAAATATATTATCTCTTTATTTAATTCTAGATCCATAATCAAGATCGCCTTTATTAGATTTCAGGAAATCTTTATTGCACTGCCTCCTCCTGGGAGAGGTGCTCAAGGCACTGAACCCCTGAGCAGAAGCCTGAGTGAAGTAGAAGTAGTTCTCAAATTACCACAGCCCTCTTCAGTTTATCCCTGTATCTGTAAAAGCACAATATCTATCTTCCTTTTACCTGCTAGGGCCTGCTGAATAGGAAAATGTGTCAAACATAGGGGAGGATGTTACTGTTTCTCTTGTTACACACTTTTGATTTCATAGCAAGATGCTGATGCAAACCTGGAAGAATTAAACCTCTACTTTTGCAGACAGAAGTCCCTGAGTGGCTCCAGCCCTTCAGAGGTTAAGAGCAAAGGAAGCAAGGTGAAGCATTTTGAAGCTAGGGTTCAGTTAGTGCCAGGTATTGCAACTCATAGCTGGAAGATTGAGCTCTGTGCTTGCAACTGGATTAAGGTGGAAGGTTTGGCAAGGGTCTGAACACAGCTGAACCTTGTGCTCACATGGCTGTTGGAAGGGTATCTGAAAATGGCAGCAGGGCTGGAGTTGGTTAACAGTGTACAGTAGGTCCTACATCCTCAGTGTTTTGGAATGGAGAGCTTTTCCTGTGATGTAATTGTGTATATCAAAGCTCTAATAGGTAAGTAATTTGTTTGAATGACAGGCATAAAAGTCCAATGCAAAGCACCCTCTGCAAAGAGATGATGTAAACCAGAGGGTGGAAGAATACAGTGTGTGTGTATATGTGACAAGAATTCCCTGTTGGTTCAATAATAGGTGCTTTGTTTTTCATTAGATACAATATTGGAGATGTGTCATCTTTAATCCATTTCTGTCAAGCTCAGTTGTCAGAAAGAGTGAAATTTCTTTCAAAAAAGACATAGCTGGTAATCCCTAAAAGCACACTGCAACCACATTCTGGTCCTTCCAGATCTCTAATCAATGTCTCCTTCTGCAAAGATGCCCTTGAACCTTGGAAATGGCCTCATAATATTAATAGAAAAGATAGAAAGTACCCTTTTTCCCCTATTCTTATCTTGAGGAGAGGGACACCTTTTAAAATATTTGTTTCTTTTGTAACTCAGTGTCACAGTTTCATCAGTCAACTGAAAACTCATCAATTTTTCAGTATGAATTAGAGTTTAAAAAATGATTGATGTGGTGGTCTGTTTTCTTTGGAGCCTGTCTTGTAATGCTTTAAAAGAGTCCCCAAATGGTGAAACCTGCAATTTTGAAACAAAAGCTTTTTTCCATTGAGTATGGCCAGGTACTCAGAACTGTGAAAGGAATCACTCATAGAGCTATATTACTTTTTCACAGGAACAATACCATGTGTTAGGAAAAAAACTGGCTAACAATCAGATTTCTTTGACAAAAGATGTGAAGTTTGCTTTTTTAAATATGGAATTCATTAGTATTATTAAATAGGCTTATCATATTTCTTTTAACTATAAATGATTTCCTCATACTTGGTTCCTCAGTTTTCAAAGGCTTTAGAAGTTACATAAAAGCAGGTACATGATAGAAGACTGGGTATTGTGGAGGTGTTAATACGTGGCAGACATTTTTTTAACCTAAGCACACGTATTTCAGGACCCATTATCTTGTCTTTTCTTTTGATAAAGTGGCTTTAGATTGACTATTACATTCCAAGGAAATTCAGCACAGATTATTTTAGTCAGGCAGTGGCCAACGCTCCTCACCTGGACAACTGCTTATCCAGTTGGACAAGAGGGAAAAATAAATGTGTTCTCAAATGTCCTCTCAGGGCAGAACTGGGTGAGAGGCAGTCTCTGGTGCACTAGACAAATGAATAACCAAGCACCAGGAGGCATGGGACTCTTGGAGCTGGTACCTGCAGAAAGAGTTGTAAGTTTGAGTCACAGGTGGCTGAAGATGTGCAGAGACCATTAACATGAACATTCTTCTGTGATGCTAAACATGTGTGATGTGAAAATCACCTTCAATTGAAGCTGTACAGCAGCCTCTGTGTGCTCACCCATGATAAACCAGACCTTTCATAAAAAAATATTGTTCCTATTGGTACTAATCTGTGTTCAATGACAGCACCAACACTTCATCCACATTTATGTATTGAACACTGGGATAGGCATAGAGAGTGTTCCTCTAAAAACTTCCATGAATGTTAATGACAAGGAATATCACTTGCAGACAACATTTGTGCCTAGGAAAATATAGAAAAGGAAAGCCAATAAAGCATCATGTGAAAAATATTAGCTTGCTGAAAAGCTTTTTATGGTTTGAATTAATTTTTAGTTCAGCAGCAGTCGTTAAACCTATAAATAGATAAATAGTCTCTTGCCTTCCTATAGCTTTTTTCCTCTTATAGTGTGCTTTAGAAGTCTTCACATTCAGTGATTTTTATTTTATTATATTTAGTTAACACTGCAGACTCTCTTTCAGAGAACTGCTTTGATAACAGGCTGTTTTATCTCAGCTCCTAATGTGATAAAAGCCAATTTAGAGTCACTTACTTTATACAAAACAATGCAAAGTACAAGATATTTTGATGATAATAGCATCTTTTAAAAGGGATGACCATCTGCCTTTATTCACTTCTCCTGCTTTCAGTGTCCTTTCGAGCTCCACTTTCCCTATGGAAAGATGAAGTCACAGCGATCGTTTTCAGTCCTGTCAGCTGCAAAGATGTGGTAACCATCTTATCAGATAAACATATGGCTGGGTCTTAAAGGGTTTTTTCAAACTGGGAATCCAAATATAGGCTGCCAGCTTGTGTACAGAAGCATCTGCCATGTCAGTTCCCCATCACAACGCCTCCCTGCACCACCAGAAAGCCTGAACTGGTGCCTGCTCTTTTCCAGGTTGGCATTTTATGGCAAGAACCAGACACAAAAAATGTAGAGCTGTGTATCTGAAGGCTTAGCTTTAGACTCCTTAATCTGAATGTTTTAGGAATGATTTGAGACAGATGAAACTCATCCATTTGGAGAGTTCCAACAAAAACCCAGTTGTCAGCTGCAGGGTAAGCATGGAAGGACTGGAAGTTGAGCAATCTCAAGGTGAACAGGGAGTGATTATTTCAAGATAGGCTTTAGTCCTGCTGGCAGTGCCATTCACACAGTCCTTATTGGGCAGCCCAGGAAGGAGCTTTTCATACTCCACCTAATTTATTTTTACACAGTTCCTGACCAAACTGTCATCCAGTCTCTGTATCTTGCTTCATTTGTGGTCTCTTGGTTTACATGGCTTCCCTCCTGAGGAGCATTAAGCAGGAATTTCCCCATACATGGATCTGTAGCAGCTCCTCATAGCTAACCAGAACATGTCTCCAACTTGAAACACTTGGTTTTCCTGCTGTACAGAGCTCCTGCCTCCTGCCTTATGTGAGGAATGTTGTGATTTGCCTCCATGAGCCATTATGGCTCTTTTTGGAGATTGACTCTTTGCCTTTGACCTTGAAATATAATGAAATTCTGGTAGTGGGGTGGCCTTGCCCATGTCTTCTTCTATTGGTGACTCTGAAGAATTGAGGTCTGTGCTTAGGAGAAAACACAGCCAAAGGAATTTGCAGCTGACCCCGTACTTCCTCATCATATCATCTGGATATATAGAGCTTAATAAGGCATTTTTCTCCAGGTAATCAGTGCAGCTACGACAAACTTGCTCATTAAAATGTTTTTGTGAAGACAGCTGCTTTGGTTGAAAATGTGCATGGTACTTGTGGCCNTGGTGGCGCTGAAGAATTGAGGTCTGTGCTTAGGAGAAAACACAGCCAAAGGAATTTGCAGCTGACCCCCTTCTTCCTCATCAGCCCCTCATACAAGAAATACCTGGATATATAGAGCTTAATAAGGCATTTTTCTCCAGGTAATCAGTGCAGTTACGACAAACTTCCTCATTAAAATGTTTTTGTGAAGACAGCTGCTTTGGTTGAAAATGTGCATGGTACTTGTGGCCTAAAATCACTGTTGGTAATTTTATATAGTAGTAGTTTGTTTTTTAACTGGGTGGTTTCTTTTCTTTGCTTGGCTTTTTTGGTGGTCTATAAGCAAAGCCTCTGAAATTTTATCAAAACAAAGATTGGTGATTTTTATAAACTTTTTGTTTATAAAAGCAGAACATGCCCCCCATTCCAGGAAGTTACCTTACCTTTTCTAATCACATGGAAGTTGCCTTGGAAATCAGAGGAGGAAATGTAATGCAGAGAGATCCATAAAGGTGCAGGAAGTTAGACTTATTGCTATTTGTGAATCCATTTAACACTGTTCAGAGCAGTTTCAGCTCATCAGTACCCCACTGGTGAATCTCAAAGCATCTATCATGTTTATCTGAGACAGCCTTCTGCAATGTCTTCATTTGTTCTTGCCTAGTGTTTGCTCTCACCCTTTACTTTACTTTTTACCTTACTTTAAAACTTCAGTCATTTCCTTCAGGAGCCAAAACTCTTTTGCCCCTCATCCCATGTATTGAATAGCTGACTAATAAATAGGGAGTTAACAATTCCTGAAGTACTTCCTTCATCTAAGCTAACCATGTTCCTAGCAATTGGAATCACACTGGAAACATGCCCTGAACAGACTTAAAGCTGCAGCCACTGCAATCAAAAGATTAATAGATAAGTAATTAATTTTAATAAGTTACTCTCCTACATGGGCTATTTTAAAACTTTAAGATTGCTAAAACAAGACATTTAATAAGCATGAAGGGAAAAGAATCTCAGTAGCTGGATAAAAAAATAAACAGACAACAGCCTTGACTCACACATCTAACATTATCTGAAAAAAAGTTTCAAAAATATTTCTGTTAATTGTTCTATTAAAGAATACAGAAAATAATTTTTCAAAAATAGACCTTTATTAGCAGTCTGAGCTAGAGAACTGGATATTCACTTTGATTAGGGTTTTCTGTTAAGAGGAATACAAATTCTAGGTTTTCATAGGTTACAAGTTAAAAAATATGGAAAGTGATGTATTTACATTACAAAGCTGGAATTGAGTTACAGCAGCTAATGGGATAAGTGTTGCAAGTTAGACATTAGAAGAGGGATATGAACCCAATTTACTGGGCAAATTAGCTTTGTCAGAGCACTTGAGCTGGCACAAAGATAACAGCTCCTTTAGGAGACAAACTGCCTGCCTTGCTTGCACACTCCAGTGTTTCCCTAATGATTATAAAATTCTTTAGGCAAGATTTTTTTCACCAGCCTAAGGGGGCCAAAAGATATTGATATGAAATGCCCTAACTCTTCATATCCTAATACCTGCTGAAGCAGTTCTGGTTCTCTTGCTCTGAGTAACCAAAACTCTGCTCCTGCATGACTTGGGTGCCTCTGATTTGCAAACGGAGCTACTCGGTGTTTCCAGCACTTGAATAACAAGCCCAGAGAATCCCTTAAAAAATAATGTCCTGGAAAGCAAAGTAACAGACAGAGCCTGGCCAAACTGAAGGGGAGCTGAAGCCTGTCAGCAGTGTCCATCTGAGGCAGTTCAGAAATGGACTTGGCATCTCTTTCCTGCTCAATAATGAGCCGTGCTCTGGTTCACCTTGTGCCCAAGGATTTCACAGTGCTTCATACAAGTAAGGTGAATGGTGTCTGAGTGCAGCCAGGCACTGAACAAGGGGATCTTAACACACTTGTTAGTGCAGAATGTCTTCCTCTATTTCCAGACTCTTCAGTGTGAGGAAGGGAAGTGAGCTTAAATGATGTACCCAAGGTTATGATTCAGATCAGTTACAAGATGGGAAGCGGTCACAAACGGTCTCCTCCGTTTGGCTGGTAGGCTGATCTGCCTACCTGAAAATAAAAGAAATCCAGTCCTCTTTGCAGTGAGCAATTTAAGCCAATTTGTATGGAACGATTTGCTATGAGATTTGATTAAAAAAAATAAAAAGAAAAACCCCGTGAAGCTAGACTAAACAGTGTTCACAGCATAGCAGTCATCTTTTGATGTGGTGCTTTAGAGGAGCTGAGGCAGAATGTGCTTTTTCTGTGCAGTTTAACAAAAATAAGGCTGTGAAACATCTTCTGATGCAAAAATCCAAGACTCTCCTCAACATCTAACAGCAAACCTTAAAATTACCATACCTGAATGCATGCAGATGAGTTGTGTTCATTAATTTTAGCAGCATCTGTGCCCATTTACACCAGCTAAATATCTAACATTCAATATAAGTAATTTTCTTGTCCCTTTTCAATTAGCTCCATTACAGAAGATCTAATTAAATCATATCTTTTATCAGGAACCAAGAATTCAAGAGCTATATTTTTGCACTTAATTAAAACCTCTTCGTCTCGAACTGTTAATTTTCTGAAAAAGATATCCAGTAGTTTTAACTCTGATCCACTTGGTTCCTGAATGAAATGGCTCATTTACTCTGAGTTGGCTCTTGAAGTGTACACTTAGGCTCCAAGCCTTGTGAAGATCTCAGAAGATGATGGGAATCATAGCTGCTTTCCTCCGTACTTCTGGGTAAAACCTCTTCAGGTACAGCTTGTGTTTCTTTTGGGCCCACAGAGACATCTGGATGACCATCAGGAAAGTAAAGATGCCAACTAGCAAGGAAAAGATTTAAAGGGAAGGATCATGTGTGTTCTTTCAAAGCCTGTTTCTGTAAATACTATAGGGTTTATGGAAATATTTGCAGCCTCTTCTGTGGACAGAGACAGCTCTGCTGTTCCTCCCAGCCTGGCAGTTGCTGATTTGTCTGGGACAACTACAGCAAGGATGAGTGTGCTGCATATATTGCTGCTCCTGCCATTGTAGGGACAGCCCTACATTGTCCCCAAACTTTCAGATAATTTCCATATCGAAGCCTAGAGCACAAAAACGTTTCATCCTTTGAAACAAAATTTCAATTTAATTTTTGCATGATGCAGTTTAACCCACTTTTGAAATTCGTTTCTTTTTCATTTGTAAGCCACGTGGGGCTACTTGTTACAAGTAGTTTTTATAGGTTTCTATTTTGAAATGGAAAAATAATTAAAAAGTGAATGTTTTGGAGAGTTCAGTCCCAGAGACCATATTTTTGTGAATGTTTAGGTCTCTAAGGATGCAGGAAAGTACTGAGCAAGAGTCACAAATGCTACTAAGCAGGCTGCTCTTATGAGCATTTTGGAGGTTTATATATTTACCTTATAAGGAGAATTTGATGGCAATATTTCACATGCTATAAACTTTCTTTGAAAATTTTGGATTTCCAGAATTCCACAAACAGCACTTTAAATGCTGTCTTTATGCTATTTCAGACTTACCTGGAAGAGTTTGTGTCATCACTGTGAAACTAATCCAAGACCCAGCCTATTGCAAAGAAAAAAAGCACTGTTAGTGTTATATTTTATGTAAAGCAAAAGGGCAAGTTTTCAAAAGCTCCCCATTGGAAAAGAGTGTGGTACTTGTACTGGAAATGGTAGAGGAAAAATAGTAAAAAATGAACCCTGCAGTGTGCTGGAAGGGGTGAGAAGATGGGTGGTAAATCCTTAGATCACTGGGGAGTCTGTAGTGGAGGGAAATACAGACAAGAGTCCATGTGATAATGATGCAAGGGAAGAGAAGAGTCTGGAGGAGAAACATTGGTGGGAGCAAGGAGACTCTGGCATATGGAACACGAGGATTGATGTGCAGAGGAAGCTGCATGGAGGTGCTGCAGATTTTCTGCAGACAAAGGCTGAAAGTGTAACCACCTACCCTTTGCATATAAGCAGAAGAAAGTCAGTACCTCATATGTATAGTTGGGACAGGATACCAGCAGGAAGAGCCACGTGAAAGGGTTGTAGGTTGGACCTGGAAAACAGGTTCTATTTCCTTGTGAGAGGGAAGAAAAAAAGGGTGGGGAAAACCAGAGAGAACCAGTTTCAGTACAGGGAGAGGGGAACTGAGCCTTATCACAGCCTACCTATGCAACATCAATCCCCTGGCCCAATGCTCTCGAGGTACAGCCCATTAGAAAAGTTTCAGTGAAACCTTTTCAGGTAGCAAAAGCTGCATTTACCCCAGTGAGAATGCTGCTCAGCAAGCCTTGTGTCAGTTTTTACAAGAAAGTCTGGCATGTCCAAAGGATGCAACTTGTGTTCAGAAGAGAGAGACTAACTTAATGTGGGCTAGTCAGCAGGTGAGGACTGAGGGCACTCTGCTGGGATTTGGGGGATCTTACTCAGCCTAACTCAGAAGCATGAACCTGTGGGCTCCCACATCCTAGCAACCCATCTCTGGTAGAACAGGAGAACAACGCCAGAGCTAGCAGGGTAATGCTCCACGGACACTGATATTGCTCACACAAAGAGCCCCAGTGTAAACTTTATATTTGAAATATCTAATATCTAATACAAATTCACTAGCCTCATAAGCATATGGAATTGGTTGGGGTTTTTTGCTTGATTAGTTTTGATGTGGCTTCTTTTTTATTTGGTAGGGTTTTTTCCCTTTCCTTGCTGCCTTGGACTGGTGAAGGTTAAACAGAGAACAGGTAAAAATAATCCTTTTATTCTGGAGTTGCAATTGAAGGATTTTCTGTTAGGAAATACCTCAGAGCAAAAGTGATTTCTGATCAAGGGCATGTATTATCCTATCCAAGAAGTAAGAAAAGAATTGCAGAAATTATCAATTATATGCAACATTTAATTTTTAAGTTCTGGCAACAATGCTATCCTTAATACTTGTAGACACTGAGAATTTAAATTTTTGTGCTCTTGCTGCTTTTAAACTGAGTTAGGCCCCTTGCAAGAAATAACATAAGCAGTTTCCTAACCACAGTGCATGAAAACCTTCCAGAATAGAAAGAGATTTCTGGGTATGAAGTTGATCCTACTGAGATATTTTCTTGAAAAGAGTGTTCTAGTGGGGAAATTACACTGTTAGTGTCTGAAAACATGTTTTACTTTCTGGTGTATGTTGTATAACCTTTATTCTCAAGACACAAAAATGCTGAAAACCCAGCCTGTTAAGAGCATGCATACACATTGGTGCCTGTGTAAGTATTCATGAGTCTCTCTCTGTGTATTTGAGTATATGCATGCACATCTTTGCATGAGATGAATGTGTCTAAAAACTCTGCAATATAGTTGAGAAGTTTCTGAAACTTATTTACAGTGAAATACGCTGGTGTCAGTCACCAGCATGTTTTAAAGAACTTTGGCTCTTAAATCCAGATTTAAATTGCCATTGTGTCTAATTAAGATAAATTTGCTATAAGTTTTGAAACAACAAGAGTGTTGCTAATGTTTCCTTGTCACAATTTTTTGAAGGTGTTAGACCAGTGGCATGATACCTACTTCATCTTTCTTTATTCAGTGGATGTAGGTACATAAATTACTGCACACCAGCAGAAGATGGATAGGTTAAGCACGTTTCAGCCTTAAACAAACAGGAAGCAAAGACAGACCTGAATTGGTTTGGTGAGCTAAAGCTACGTTGATAAAGTGATTTCCAGCTTCACACATCTGCAAGACATTAAAAACATATTTTCAGTTGTGTGCCCAAAACGGTTTGGTAATTGTGTTGCAGTGCATAACCAGCAACCCTCCCCATTACAACTCAGTGTCTGTACCCAGGAAATATGCACTCCAAAACCAGCCTGTGATCTCTGTCACACACAAGTGTCCAGTGGACACTGTGGGGGCAGTGTGGGGTGAAAGCCCCTGGCACAGCTCCCCAGAGCAGCCAGGCCTTCAGTGGGCTTCCCATGCCCAGAACTTTCAACGTGTTTGGCCCTGGGGAGATCAGGGAGACTCCCTGGATCTAAAGAATTCAGCAAGATGCTCCTCTTGATTCCTTTGGGATTTAATCCAAGCTGCAGAGCAGCAGGTGAAAAGCAGACCCCTGGTTTTGTACAGGTGTCATGATTTAATGTCCCTACCCTCTTCCTACACACACTTTCAAAGGTGTGCAGCAAAACAGGAAGGAAAAAGAGGAGAATAAAAAACCCAGCATTAGTCTCCAAAAGGCAGACTGGTTGACTGAATGGATAGCAGCCAGGGATTGATAAAGAAAGGGGAGCCAGTATCATTCCTGGTTCTGGAACTCTCTGGTTGTGCCATTTCCAGCCATTAGCAACCCCTCAACATTGGTCTCTAACGTTTGGATATTTCAAACCTTCGGAAGAGGTACCACGTCCCCCCATTTGGTTACACAGCCTGTGGTACAGGCTGAGTCCAGCTCTGCTTCTCATCACTTACAACTACTGAAGAATCAAAATCAGTAATTACCCACATTTAAAGTGGGAACTGGTAGGAAAATCACTTTTAATTACTGAAGAAGATGACCTGTCATCACAACTGTGTCATTTTACGGTTTTCATTTTTCCCCTACTCTGTGAAGAAAACGAAAATGCTGTATATCATTCTCTATTTTGCAAGGGTCGAAAAAGTTTAAGAAATTAAAATAAAAAGGAAAATGTTCAAACATAAAGATGTTAAAAGTGTGAAGCCATAAAATTAAAACAAAAAAAGAATTTCACTTGTCATTTTTAAGTCAATTTTCAAAGTCATCCATAACAAATTTTCTTTAAAGTTAATTGAAAAAAATATATAACTTAATTTTATATTGAAATGTGCAGTTATCTGAAAGAACATTGCAGATAGCATGCTGAAGAATTTTGCCCTTTTTGGCAGAGATGTTTGGCAGGGGTTTTTTGGGAAGGTTTCAATCAGGTCTGTTAGTAAATAGACCTGTTATTAGCTGTTAATCTGCATGGGTAGATAGTTATGGTTCAAGTCCTGCTGTCCTTTTAATTTTTTTAAAATCCAACTGACCATCCACTATCATAAATACCAGATGTAAAACACTAAATATCCAGAAAATGATATTTCATTATAAAATACCATATCAGAAGCTATAACTCTAACTATAGCAATGGACATAATTTTAATTTACATACTTCCAATTATGAGCTAGGAATGTGATTTGTTTTTCTGATTGCTATTTTAAAGAAAAAGGTTTTGTGGTTAAAAGTGGTTTTGTAAAACACTATACTTAATGAGATGTCCATACTATTGTGGAGCAAGAGATATTCACACATATATATGTAATTAACCCTTACTAATTTTAAGTAAAACAAGCAAAGGGCATTTCTGCAAGGGATTTTATTGGCGTACCTTTGACTCTGCAGCTGCATTCTGCTGTGATTAACTCTTATGTCCCTCTTTAGAAATGTGGCTCTTGATGTTCTACATTGAGAACCACTACTAAATTTAAGCTAGTCCTCAGTTTATCATATATAAAATATGGGGCAGCAGGGAACAGCAGAGAAAAAGCTGACATTATTTACATTATTTACATTTATAAAATATCAAAGTCTACACAGTTTCCCCTCTTTATATTCCATGTGTACCCTATGAGAAAAACATCCCTGCAAAGCTTAATTTCTCTAAGCATGAGAATCTTTCAGAAGGGCCTGCAGACACTCTTCAAATTACTCAGTATTGCTGTTTACAGCAGCTGCAGATCTATACACTTAAATCAGGATGTGTAATAACGACAAGACTTAAAAGAGGGTAAAAAAAATCTTCTAAATATTTTATTTAAATATTTTTGAAACCTGTGAAAACAGCTTCAGATTATTTTATTCCGTATGTTGATGTTTTAAATTCATTGTGTGGGAATCTGCCAACACAAGATCTGAAAGGGACAAGTTTTGAGTTTCTTTGGGTAGGGAGTTCTCAAAAGAGCTGTAAGAATTCAGAGCTCAGACCAGGTGCTGATGCAGATCTCAAGGAGATTGACATTTTTACAGCAAACACCCCCAACAGGACTCATCCCTTTGCTTGATGGCAGCATTTTCCTTACAAGCTATATCAGGGCATGTTCCATCGATGCAGGGAGGGATGTTTCAAAGGAAAAGGAAACTCCCTCTGTGCAGAGACTTTGATGAGGACTGGTTTTGCTGGTAGCACTGAATATTCAGTGCTTGGTTTCAAGCACTCCCTGAGCCTGGGAAGGGTGCACAGAGCAAGGTTCTGGGCATACTACTGGCTACCAGTGCCTCAGCCTCCTGTCTCTGCAGTACTGGGTTATTGGTTTTGGCTCTAGAGCCTCATGGGAGTGTGTGAACTTCATAGGAGTATTTTTCTTGTCTTTGCTATACCTTATTAGAGCAAGAAAAGCTGAGAACTGCATGGCCAGACCCAGAGATAAACACTGCTGGAACTGTGACCTTTAAGGGTCCCAATTTACAAAAGCATTTAAATATTGCTAATGAGGTTTTTATATGTTTTTCTGAATAGTGTTTGTCTGAAGGAGCCTAGACATATTCCTGTCCCATCGCCCTGTTATGTTTCTGGATACTGATCTGCATCTGATTTTCAAAGAGGATGTTTTGGCCAGCAGTTCCAGAGGACAGAGAGGATGTACATTTCCATGTGAGAACTTCTTACCAAGCCTCTGTCTCATTGTGCAATTAATTTCACTGAAATAGCAGGTTAGGTAGTCTCAGCCATCCTTCATCAGCTGCATTTTCCCTTGGCTTATCCCATTTTGACAGGGTTTGTTTATATAGATTTTAATAGCTGTTGAGTATAAGTTACTCAGGGTACACTGAACTATTACAAAGTCTGCTTAGGATGTAATTCTTCAGTGTTTGAAAAATGACAAGTTTGTCTGTCTAAATATTAGTGTTCTAACACAATTACCAATAGTAATGATGCTGATGATGTTCTCATGGCTCTCAAATACAGTACTTCAGTTTAAACTCTGTGTACATAAATATTAGTAGGACACTTCCTGACTGAGAAACCTTACTAGATTAGAACTAAATCCAGTCAAAGTACACAGGGCTGTGGACATGGACTTATATATATGTATACACACAAATGCACAGGAGCATTACTGCATTTTACTGAATTGTGATTTAATCCTGTTCCATAATCATAAATAAAAATTCGTTTTTGTACGTACCAGAAAAGCAAGAGCAGCATAAGAAACTTGTTTGTGGCCAAATGCTAGAAAACAGAATGAAATTATAAATTGCATTTGACAGTATGCACATGGTTTGCTATGGGTGAAATTAATCTAATGCTGAGGAGCCAAAACGTTCTTTCCTGACAGGCTCTGCAGAAAGATTGGGTATTATCACATACAATATGAAGGCAATACAAACAGCAACAGTACTGTATAAATGCCAGTTTTACACCACTGATCTCAAGGCAGTTTAGTATTTGGCAGCTTTATATATCCAAATGTTTTGTTAAAGCAGCTGGTGGTGGTGAATCCCTTGAAAAGGCAAGGAGGAGACTGAAGGTCAGTGGCAAAACCAGGCCAAGAATCACAGCCTTACCCATAGACCCTTCTAGTTCCATGAGCAGAAAGCCCAATAACCTGTCCATTACCTTTTTTTTTTTTATTTCAGTAGTGAGGCAGTAGTGAGGCTTCACTACACAGCCACTGTCTGCTTCACAGTTATGCAAGAAATACATTTAACATTTGTAAATTTTACCTGCCATTTGCCTGCCCTCTCCTTTTTGCTGTTGTCCCCAGACCAGTGTAGGACTCTACCATGTTCATGCCCAAAAGTTTCCTAAGTAAACCTTGGTCATAGCTGGAGGACACAAACCATATGTACTTTTTACTGCTGATTTTACCTCCCTTGCCTTGGCCACGTCTCATCGAGCCTTTACTTTTGAGAACTCCTTTTTCCTGGCTGGCACAGGACTCTTCTGTGGTGCCAAAGGCATTTTGAGACAGTGGCAAGCAATTAGAAATATTTCTTTAGAATGTTTTCCTTTTGTGTTGAACAAAGAGTTTCCCCTATAAAGAAGCTGCACTTACTGATTTGAGAGCCCAGAGTGCTAAAAAAGGTGTCATGGGGAGGATTCTGCATTGTTTGCAGCATTGTTGTTAAAGCCACACCAAATCCAGCTGTCATTTAAGGAATCACATAATTTTGAAATAGAACTTTTGTGCTATTTTGAAAGGAAAGCAAGTGTCATGTAAGAGAAATTGTTGATTGAAAAACTTAGTAATTTAACTGAGTGTAACTAAAAAATGGCTTTTTTCCCAAAGTTCTTAGAAAAATGTGAGATACAGAGGAAAAGAAAGACTAAGTATAGCAAGGAAAGTAAAGTAGCAGAAAATAAAACCTGTGAAAATTATGCTCAAAAGAAACAAAAGTCCAGAGAGTAAACAGAAAAAAAAATCATGAAGAAAGAGCAGCACAACAATAAAATATGATGGGAGGGAACAAAATTAGGGATGAAATCCAAAAATATTTAAAAAATCTTTCTGTTATCAGCAGTATGTGATGGATTTTTAGTGGTTTCTCAGGGAAACAACAACAACAATCAAAAACAAACCAAACAAAATAAAAAATAAAAAACCCTACACTTTCCTGTTCACAGACCTTTACAGACCAAGTCTGCCAGTTTTGTGTCCTACCCATACCTACATGGTGGTGTGTACCGTGGGTGGTTGATGTAGTATGCAATCCAGGATGTGAATCCCCAGTAAAAGGCACAGCCCTGGAAAAGACAGATAATTTCTTTGAGAGGGCAATAAAGAAGTACAAACTGTAACTTTGTAAGTATAAATTCTGCCAAGTGCAAAACCCAGGTACCATTGAAAGACTTTGCAGTTGCTTTGTGAGCCTCAGAATATATAGATTCCTAAGATGCTATGAAGCCAGTAAAAAATATATTGGGGACACAGTGTAGGTATTTTTTTTTATTGTGTTGAATGTGTTTAATGCCTGTTGTAGGAATTGGCACTTGTTTTCTCCTTCTATGATTTTACTGCTGAAGATCACATTTCTATGAGCTGTGCTGTTAAAAGTCTAGGGCTGGTTAACACAGCTGAGCTGTTACTGTACCTGAAATTCAACATTTCCAAGCAAGACAGAGCAAGACAAACAATGCCAAACCAGACAAAACAAGAAAGAGTAAAAGTGAAGCCCCCTATCATGGCTATGTATTTATCTCCTTGACCAAAATCTTAAAAACATTCCAAAATTTTTAAAGGGAGGGTCTTTACATCCCACTGAATGGGGTGGAGGGGTGATACAAAATGGCCAAGGTAGAGTGTGTGAAATAAAGGAAAGAAAGCCTATGAGTAATGACACACATTGAAATTCAGGAGGCTTTGGAAGAGAGAAGACCTGGCCAGCTCAGTATCTTCCTGCCTGAGGCCTCCATCTATAGAAGGAGAATTTTTTTTTTCATACTTGTAATTTGATTTTCACTTCCTAGCACAAGGCCTGTCTCTTGCTCTGTATTTATATTGCACTAAGGAAGCAGTGTATGATTTCTGTCAACACTGCTAGATGTTGCTGCAGCAGCTATCATCATAAAATAGCATTCAGCCTGAAAAATATCCTGGACATGACAATCAGCCCCTTGGGTGGATGAGTCAAAGTGGACATTTACATGCAGGAGCTGAAATGGACATTGATTTCAATTTATGTCCTTGGGGACATGGTCCTGAATTCCTTTCTGTATCTGTACTTTCACTAAACATAATTCCTGGAGCTACAAAATAAATTAAATTTTATTTCCCTATCTTCTTCCAAGGACTGCTTTGACATGAGGATATTCTCTCTAGCACCAGATGATAAACATATTGTCACCTTTATCATATTTTTCAGAGGAGTGTGCCCTTCCGAAAACTTGTGAACAAATAATGTCTCCAGAAGATGTCTGATGTAGTGTAAACAGTGACAGAAGCAGGCCAAGCTAGAAGGAGGGGAAAAAAAAAGGAAATTAAGATAAGTGAAATATTGTTTTATTACCTCACATTTAATGTCACGAAAGGAATAAGAACTAATATTCCAAAACTGCAGTCACATTAAAATTGTGGGATTTAAGATACTGTCTTAATTGAAGCATCTGGAACCAAAGATTAATGGAATCATTTTCAGTGTTACACAAAGTTGCTTGCATTTTTCAGGGAAGCAACTTATTTTTACTAGCCTTGAACTAAGAAGAGCTCCTCGAGCTCTGGATGTCCTGACAAGACATTTAGACAGGACAGCTGTGTGTACACCCAGGCGTCTGACGCGCTTTTCCAAAAGATGTCTCCCACGTTTTAAGGCCACCTTAATGCTCCTGTAGGATGTGTCTGACATTTAAAAGCATTCTGAATATCTTCTGAATGGTTGTCTTGTCCTTTGCCAACTCAAGTAGCTGCATGGAGGTAGTTGGCGTTTCATTTCCTTGCGGACGCAAAATGAGATTTTGTTGCTAAGTTAATCCGTTCTGATGGCTTTTTTGTTGCCTGTTATAAAGAAATGAGGTAATTGTGCTAGAAATTATTGTATTGATTCTCTTTTGAGGAAGATTATGAAACAATAACAGGCATTGCTGATTTGCTTCCGAGAATGAGCTGCAGCTCACAGTGATTGAGTTTCAGAAACAAATGTCAGGAGTGATTCCTGATGGCATTTTATCTTGGTTACATTTACCGTACTACCATAGCCCATCTTGCTGCAAACCAATTATAAGACATAAATGAAAAGTGGTTTTCAGCATGTGAAATCTCAAATAATTTTATTATGCATCGTGTACGGGAGCTAAAGTCAAAGATTAAAGAATTTCAAAGTAATTAAACCAGAGAGAGTTGAGCTAAGAAAATTTCAAACAATTAACGATTTATCCAAAGCCTGGAGCAAACTTCCAGCTTTGCTGGAAATTTTAAAATTAGTTTGGCTTAGGACAGGGACCTCAGATGAACCCATTAAGGAGTGGTCACTGGTGGGATTCTGCACAAACCCTGCCCACATAAAAGAAGGTGAAGGAAAGGTATTGCAGGTTCTTCTGTGCTGCCAGAAACTCTCTCCTTTTAATCATATGCACAAGAGAAGGAAGACAAGCATCTTGCAGCTCTGGATTTGGATTCAATTATGGTATGTTCTCATTCCCAGCTCCACTAACTCCCTTAATGTCTCTCCAAGTGCCTCTTCCTCCATCTGTAAATGGCATTATTACTCACTGTATTTCTCTGCTGTATATCAGTTCCCCTGATTCTGCAGTCACAGTGTGGGAGAAGTGTGTGGGAAAGCTGTACAGTCCTTGAGCCTCCTAGGTCCCTGGGTGGCCTCCCATAAGTGGTCCAGTTTATGTAGGTGACAGGCTTTCCTTGATCACATTTCACCCTTCTGCCAGGCAGAATGGGGACAATTCCACTGAAGGAATTAAGTGGGAAAGTTCCCAGTCTGCCTGGTGCATTCCACTGCCATCCTGTGGAGATGCTTCTTTTGAGTTTCTTGACCTGACTCATGACATGCACACCCTTTGAATTTCCTCTTCCTTGTGCCTAGGAGAGAGTTGGTGTGAGGGTAGTTATCTTCAGTGCTGGATGCTGCTGCTGCTCATCTCAAGAGCAGGAATGTGCTATAAGGAGATGGGGAGCAGGGCACCTGAAGTCTTATCTTCTCTGTCAAGCATGACTTTGGGTTACTACCCCCTGTGTTTCTTATTCCACCTTATTTTCAGGCTTTATGTCAAACTATTTGGGGAAAATACCGCACCTCCATGGTGACCAGGTGCAGTGACCACTGCAGCTGGGATCCCATGTTTGGTCAGGCTTATGAGTGCTGCAAAAATGCCAAACAGGTGTTGGTAAGAACTGAGTCAGACCCCCTGTAAGATGCAATCCCCATGCCTCTGGTTTCTCCTGCTCCAGGAAAGCAGTTGACACAGGTGCCACTTACTGAACCACTGGGTGGCGGAAGTTCTTCCTGCTTTCCACTTGATCATAAATAGTTGAGAGGCGGATGTAGAAGAGCAGATATATGAGAAGAGGCCCGGTGTACTCTGTTAGAAAAAACTAGAAATGAAAAATAAAACAGCTGTGGCAGAGTAGGAAATTGTATCAGGAAAGGTGTGAGAAAAAGAATGCTCCTATCCACAACCCCTATTCATCCTCCAAATGACTTTCTGGCTTCATTTTCAGAACTTAAATGACACATAGGGGATTCTTCTGCAGTTTCTTTAGCAAAGGAGTGAAATTCATCTAGGAAATGAGAGATAGGTTTCTGTGCAGAACATTAACCCAGTCAAGAATGCTTCATGGAAGGTGGTCAAAATCACAGTTATCTCCACTTTATACTTTTGGCTGTGCCATCAGATGCCTATTTGGAATCTAAGTAACACTGGAAATCAAGGCCAAGAAACTGAAGGCAGCTTGCTTTCTGCCAGTGTTTTTTGCAATTAAGTGGTACATCAATTAAAAGCCAGCCAAGCATGACAGAAACAAACACAGCTTTGAATCCTGGTTGCTAGCAGAGTCATCTGGAAGGGAGGCTATCACTATTTGAAATTTGGTGGAGGATGGAGAGCAGGACCAGCCTGCCTGGTGCATGGTGCTTTGAGCTCTTTTTCAGTGACTGGGTGCTGCTCCTGCCTGTGCAGGCACCAGCAGAAATAGCCTGTGGTGGGCAGACTGGACAAGTTACCCAACTGTGACAAAAACAAAGCAAGAAGGAATCATTTCATCTCAACATTGTCACCCCTGCTAGGCACAGAGAGCTGAGAGGAGGGGCAGAGAGAAGGCAGAGACATTGAGATGCCATAAACCACCCTCAGTTTTAAGGTCTGACTTTGGTTTGGTACAGTCTATACTGCTTTTAGTTGGGGAACATTCCTAAGTCACACACAGCTGGAAGAAGTAAAATGACATTAGAGTGATGAGAGGTCTAGATTTGATCACCTGTCCCCACTAGACTGAATCCCAGAATAAAATGGAAGTGGTGTAGTCCTACACATTTACAAGGACTGGCAAATTGTAACTCAAGTGCCTATCAGTGCTTCAAATTTATAACTGATGGGTTATTTGTCTTTATGGTGGCTACTGCCACTGCTGTAGAATTGTAATGAATAAATACCTGTGGCTTAAGGAAGCAAGACTGACTTTAGACCACCTTTCTCAAAACCAGTGTTTGGCCTGCCAGCAGGCTGTTCTTTTAATCACTCTTCAGGAGGACATTGGAAGAGAAAGGTTTTTCCTGCAGAAATATCCCACAATTAGGTTCCCTTTTCCTCTGTTACCTGGGGAAACTTTTTGAAATTTTATCCTTTCATACCAGGACAGTCTCCAAAAGTAACAAGAGATTTAAGTGTTCTCTACCAAGGGAACATCAAATTCCCTTTTGTTCCAAGTGACATCATGACTTCTGTGCTCCATGTAGATTCTACATGACCCCAAGAGCAAGGCTGTGGGGGTGTGTGTGTGTGTGTGTCTGTAAAAATATTTAATCTAGGAGTCCAAGAGCACACACTGTTGTGGAATACCTCACAGCCAAGGGCTTACTAGAATTTTGTCCTAGTAGCTGTTGTATGGGTCTGTTCCAAAATGTGATACCACTGTGTTTGGCACTCTGCAAACACTGTAAGGGATGGCCTCTGCTATTTACACCTAACACACTGAATCCAGACTGTACCTGGTGGTACAGGGGACAGAGGTGCAGATAATGTGGTCTGGGCAGGTCAGGGGAAGAGCCTGGAATGAGCTGCTTTCTTCAGTGTAGCTTTTTCTCTCTGCCATGAGCTGCACCACAAAGTAACTGCCAGCTTTCAACATCTGTTTGGCGTGAGCACATGACAAAGCTGCCAGGAGGAGTTTGGCAGGACATTGCACCAACTTGTGCTTACTTGTCACTGCACCAAGTGTTCCCCCCTCACCCCCTGGCTGATTTCAGATGCTGAAAGGAGAAGGAGAATTTTGAGCTTTAGTAAAAATCTGGTCTCTCTTTAAAAGCCAAATAGGATTTAACTGAATCTCTGTGACAGTGTTGGATGTAAGAAGGGGGGATGCATCAGTGCAATCCAGAGAAGCAGTTGAGAGCCCTGACAGCAGCTCTTGAGCTGGGGTTTGTGGAGGTGAGCAGCATCAGCATGCTCAGGATGGGGACAGGGTTCAGTCTTGTCTGTGTGTCAGTCCCACCACCCATGTGGAGACAGGTGGTCCAGGGTCAGCCACGAGATTTGCCATCAAACTGGGCACTGTCTGGCAGGCAGGGATGTATTTGCCTTTGTATAACTGAGTCACACTGCTGGCACACAGTTAATTAAGATCAGTAACACTCTGTTTTAGAGGATGAGGCTCAATATTCTATAGTAGTTTTTGTTGTACTTTAGTTTAGTTCAGGTGAGTTTCAGACTTCCCTTCTGTTGCATCTCCCATGCTGTGATCACTGCTCTCATTCTGTGGCCCACTGATTTTAAATTTGTCATAAATGAAAAATGAGTTCCAGTAAGGCAGGCAGAAAAACTGCTAAAAATTCCCATGAGTTCAAGCAGGTGAAAAGGAAAGTAGTCTTAAATTAACATAACATTAGGATTATTGGTTCTACCCACTGGCAATCAAGGGCAAGCACCATTCTTTTACTATTGATTCTCAATGATTATATGCAATTAAGCCTTAATAGTATCTTCATATTCATCCTATAGCTGACTAATTGCCGGGCTTGGGGAGTTATTAGCTGTGTCAAGGATCAGTTCAACCTATCATTTTCATAGGTGCTCAAAATTAGTAATTCCTGCTGACATAATCTGCAAAAAAATAGTAATCACATTTTAAACAAAGGTCTGAAAATAATAACATTGTAGCTTATTGTTTCTGAACAGAAGAAATATCATTTTATTTTAAAGGAAAACAAAAAAAAGGTGACAATTTAAAACACAGAGCAGATTTATCCTGTAGAAATGTAAAAAAAAAAAAAATTACAAGAAAATTATTTTTTCTTTACCCTCTTGTGGTCCTGCCTAGATTATTTTGATGTATTTGGTACAACCAAACATGGTGATCCATAATAAGCAAAATTATCTTTTCCTGGAGGAGCAGTATGTCTCTATAACAACGAGCATAGCTCAATAGGATTTAACTGTTGAGCTCATCATTAACTCCCTGAAGAGAGAAAACAAGAGATTGCCTCTTTTTTTCCATATCTGTACACTCTTCTTCATATCTTGCACAGTGTCCAGTTCTCTTACCTTCCTTCTCTCCTCTCCAGTATCTGATGTTATATACTCTGTAGACCTCTTATTCTCAGTAACATAGAGAAAGTGCTCTTAAATGCAAATATTCTGGAATCAAAACTCTCCCCAGCATGGTCTCCATCCAGGATGCTAAAATCAAGCTTCTTTAACCATCTCAGTTATCAGGTCCTCAGGGATCTGATTCAGTAACACCTAAACTGGAAATATTTACTGCGTAAACATCAAAACTGAGATCTGAAACATGTCAAAAGAGAGCTAAGTAGGAGTTTCCATTTTCCAGGAAATGATGGAACAAATGGTACAACAGTACAAGAGAGCTAATCTGCAAATCAACAAGGCATCTCATCTTGCATGAGCCAGATTGTACCTGCTTCTTTTATTTCTGTTTAGTTCACCGTGCCAGGAACACCTTGCTGAACAGAGTAACAGCCAGGAATTCAAATCCAGACCTTGTGAGGCAGAGAGTATATTTAGGCAGGTGTGAATGCAGCAGAGGTCAAAGGAGTTCTTTAAACTTACTGGAAGGATTTTCTGGCTGGTAGGGGTGACATAGTGCCTGACACTGTCCCAAGAGGTCTGCTAAAGGGAATGGAAAGGATTCTATGGGAGTTAAAGTACCATGTGTACTGGTTGGGAAGAGGCAGAACAGGACAAAAGGGAGTTGTAAACACAGGCAGTGGAGTGGGGAGAGTCTGAAAAAAGTCCAACCAAATCTTTATAAATGAACAGCCCATATATTAGTGTCTTCACATGAGGGCATCAGCTAATTCCTCTCTGTAATGTTTCTGGCCTGCCCTTTCTGTAATATCACACAGCACACCCTATCTTGTTGCCTTTTGGCATAGTCTCACATTATCTCATTTATGACAAGCAGCAGAGCTGAGGAAAGGCCATAGAGCCTCTTCCATACTGATCCCTTCCTGCAGCTCTTTCCATGCCTTGTAGGGCCAGTTTCCCAGTCACCAGTGCTGCTTTTGATGTTTTCTCTTCCACTGCCCAGGGGATGTCTGGATGGAAGCAGAGAGCATGGGATGAGGGTATTACCTGCAGCCAGGACAATGACTTTGGGTCACTGTCTGTAGTGCTCAGCACAGCAAGGGATACAAAACAGCTCAAGCATGTCCTGGGTAACTCTGATGGAAAAGCAGCTGCAGTATATAAATTACCTAATGGACAGGGCTTAGTTTCTCTGATAAATGTGAGACAAAGGTAGCAGTTGCAGGTCTGATCCAAGGTCAGACTGACACAGTATGTACTGCACAAAGAAGAGGATCCACTGCTGTCAGACAGACAGACAGACCATTGCTGTGTGTGAGTGTACAGAGCACAGCTGGGATTTCAGAGAAACCCAAGAGAAAGAGGCAGTTCAATCCTCCCAAGTCCCCAGATCACATTAAACTTAGTATTTAACTACCTTAGACTCCTTTTACAGTCCCAGCACTAAGTACTCTTGAGCTAATGATCATTAAGAAACATTATTAATTTCTAGTCTAATTTCTACTTTATATGCTTTGTTACTTCATTTAAGGCCATACAGTTACCTTGGGATGATAATGGCATAATTTTAGCACCTCCTCTAAATCTTCACCTTTGTAAAAGTTTTGTATTTTCATGTTTGCAAAAATCCACAGCAGCAGCAATTTTGCATCAGGTAATACAGTTCTTAAGGGCTACTTGAATATTCAATCACTTTTGGTTCCAGTTCTTACAGAACTGGCTAATCCATTCTATGAAAAATTATGCAAGGACACGTGAAACTTCCCTTGTCTGGGCAGACCTTGCACTGATCCAGTGTCTGTGGGTATTTCAGGCTGTTGCTCAATATTTACTGCAAACACCAGAGATGGGAGTGGATCTGCTGTAGGATTTTAAAGGCAAATTGCAGCTGACTCAGGCCACTTTCAGGAGCTGGGGAGAGAACAGTGGTGGACACTGTCTGTCCCCGAGTCAGAACTGTGCATGCTCTGTGGAATAAGGGAGGNGACAGACCATTGCTGTGTGTGAGTGTACAGAGCACAGCTGGGATTTCAGAGAAACCCAAGAGAAAGAGGCAGTTCAATCCTCCCAAGTCCCCAGATCACATTAAACTTAGTATTTAACTACCTTAGACTCCTTTTACAGTCCCAGCACTAAGTACTCTTGAGCTAATGATCATTAAGAAACATTATTAATTTCTAGTCTAATTTCTACTTTATATGCTTTGTTACTTCATTTAAGGCCATACAGTTACCTTGGGATGATAATGGCATAATTTTAGCACCTCCTCTAAATCTTCACCTTTGTAAAAGTTTTGTATTTTCATGTTTGCAAAAATCCACAGCAGCAGCAATTTTGCATCAGGTAATACAGTTCTTAAGGGCTACTTGAATATTCAATCACTTTTTGTTCAGTTCTCACAGAACTGGCTAATCCATTCTACAAAACTTAAATTGTGCAAGGACACCTGAAACTTCCCTTGTCTGGGCAGACCTTGCACTGATCCAGTGTCTATGGGTATTTCAGGCTGTTGCTCAATATTTACTGCAAACACCAGAGATGGGAGTGGATCTGCTGTAGGATTTTAAAGGCAAATTGCAGCTGACTCAGGCCACTTTCAGGAGCTGGGGAGAGAACAGTGGTGGACACTGTCTGTCCCCGAGTCAGAACTGTGCATGCTCTGTGGAATAAGGGAGGTGCAATCCCAGCTTCCTCCTGTATTTTCTCCTAAGACTGAGCTGTCTGAAACCTTGGCATCAAACCTCTTCATACATCGGTCAAAATTCTTCCCTGAGACCATGAGCCATTTCTTACTCAAAATGAAAACTACTGCAAATTAACAAATGTTATTCTTATGCATAAACATATATATATGTTGTATGTATTTGTACATACACAAATTGTATGTACACATACAATGTGTATGATACACATTCAGTGATGCACTCAAGTGCTGTTTGTAATCAAACACCAACGTGAGTTCAGATTTGCTGCCAAATCTTTACCGGTCTTTGACAGCATTTTGAAATGTTCTTTATAATGTTCATTGTTCTAAAATGTGCATTTATCTTCTGCTATGTAGATACATCAACGAAGTAGCACTTTTTAAACACCTGGTTAAACAACCTCATCTGTGCTTTTCGTCCAGAAGCCTCAAGGCACTTTGCAAAGTGGAAAATTCTGTTACTTTCTTGCCAGTGTTTTGGAAGCTGAAACAGAGAGAAATTCAGGGACCTGTCAAGGGTATCAGACAAAGGTGAGCAAACACTGGTTCACCCTATGGCTCTCTCTCCTCTGTGCTCTCCTTACACCCTGTATGGGTTGGGCAAAATTCCCCATACAAAATAATTGTGCCAGGCTTATGCATTCTAAAGGGACTAAAACTGCTCAAATTTGCATAGATTGACAAAGTGTCAACCTCCTTAGCTACTCTGAATACAAATAGGAAAGTGTCTGCATTTACCAACTCCATACATCAAGCAGCTCTTTGTTCCTTAAGCAGCAGGAATGGTTTAAGCATAAAGTTATGTATAACTGAAAGAAACAGCTTGTTTTGTTTACACTTACTGAATTCCCTCTGCCTTCTTTTTGCACTCAAAGGGGTAGAAACTCAAGGGCATTCCTATAAATACTTAGGCATAGGTCTTCCAGTCTTCACTGTGCTTAGCAGCAACTAGAACCCTCAGAATTAATTTTTCTAGTAGCTCCCTAATTCCCTTTGGCAACTGAAAAATTGACACCCTGGCACGGTTCATCATGAGCTAGTGGCATTTGTTGCTGAGACCAAGAGAAATTATTGCAACACTGCTTGCATCATTAGAAGCACCATCTGAGGAATCCAAATCAGCCAGCTGGGCAGTTTCAGAGGTCTCCTCTTCCCTTATCAGTTAACTTCACGCTGCCACTGGGCAGTAACAAAGAGCCAAAAGTATGTGTGGCCCAAGGAAAGGCACAAACAATATAAAACCATGGCAAGAAATCAGGCAAGCACAAGCTGTTCTCTCCTGATAACCCTGGAGGTTGAAAAATACGAGACTTAATTAAATGAAAAATAAGAGCAATCTTGTGTGTGTAGTTTGCCTTTGTGAAAGGTCACAACGTTTTTAAAAGTTCACAGCTTTTGACTGGGATCAGCTCAAGAGTTGGCCAGCTGTACCAAGGTAGAGCAACACTTACTGTGTTCAAGCAGAAACCTCTGCCAAGTGCAAACTGTTAGCTGTAAAACAGAGGTGCTTTGCATTAGAAATAATTGTAGTTGGAAAAGGTGCTGTCAAGGAAATGGTGACTTTTTTTCCTGGAGATCATCTTCTATGAGCAAATTATCTATTGATCCGAGAGGTTTAGTAATGGAAAACCATTTGAGGATTTTTCTGTCTTTTGGCACTTTTCTCTGGCTGTTCTTTAGCCACCCATAGGTTCACACAGAAACACACTTTCTGTTTGTTTGGCACTTCTGCAAAGTTTTTCAGGTATCCACAATTCCCTGAGTGAGCTGTTCAATTCGTAGGATCCAAGTTCCATGACTAATTCCATCTGAATAGGCCACAAAATATGCAAACCCCAATTTATATCTGCTGAGAACCATATTCAGTGGCATTCTCTGACACATCAAACAGATCCTCAGCTCTCTTACCTGGATCTCAAATTCCTTCCTAAGCTATGATGAGTTTTCTTACACTTACCATCTTTACACTGACTCACTAGTTTGCTGGGATTCCCAGTCCTCACACTTCTTCCAACTCCTCAGATCCTCTCTTTTTCCTTCTCTTGTAATTGTCTGTACTTTTACATCACATTGAGAGGTTATAAAGCTGGCCCAGGCAGCAACAGAACAACAAAAGTTGATAAATCAGAAATTGAAATCATTGCTTAAATAAGGAAATCTTTAGCAGTATTTTCAATCTGAGCAGGAAGAATGTGGTTTTTTTCTGGTTTTTCTCCTTTTACTACAGCAGCAGTGTATATTCTTAGCAGTAAAACACCAGCCATGTTTCAAAAAGTCGCCATGCTACATTGCAATTATGTAAAAAGAGGTGTCTCTCAAATATGCTTAGGTCCCAAATTGCATAGAGATTAAAAATAAAAGCCATCACTTCAGTGATGGGAATTTCAAACATCCCTGGGGGTAAAATCTTTACGGGGCCATATAGAACAAATCTATAAACTCAGCTCCCATTAGTATCTCTGCAGCATCAGTCAGCAAACCTCAACTATACCCTCCAGGCAGTGTAAAGAAATTGGTAAGTCTTGTGCAGAAGTAAATTATGTTTTCAGGTAATATTTGTTTTATATAAAAGAAGGGAGAGTAGAGCAAGAGTTCCAACAAGTTTCATGATACTAAGAAAAATGGTTTGTTTTGTCCCTGAATTATATTCTGGAAATCAGCCTTGAGGGCCTCCTTTCTTCTAAAAGAGCCAGCTGAGGTTGAATATCTACTTTTATCCCAGAAAAGGATCTCATTTCTCAGAAAAGACTGACAATAATTGTTCCAGTGGAGGAGAATCACAAATCCCTCACCCCAGCTTGTCCTCCTCCCTCAATCAGAGCAACCCAGTCTCTAGAATTTGTTGGAAACTGGTCAGCCAGTCTCAGAGCTGTGGTGTAACCTGAGCCTAGGGAAAGTCTGGCCTTTTCACAGCACAAAACACCAAAAATATTGTGGTTACTGTCCAACAGTGTTTTAGGACAGCTGAGGAAGAGGAAGAAACATCCTTCCTACACGGTGTTAGGCTCTGGCAGAGGGACTAAGTGGACAAGAGGAGACAACAAACCCTTGAGCTGCCAAGGTGGAGCGTGACAAGTGGTGTAAATCTGAGACTGTGCATGCTCCAAAAGGGAAGCTGAAGTTTCTTGATTTTCCTAGACTTATTGATACACAAACTCTTTGTTTGGGAACAGACAGCAGCATCACCTTTTATTTTACATGTTTAGAAAGGGTGCTGCTCCCAGGAGGATGAGGTCAATACTGTTTTCCAAATCATTGTCCTGGTGTAAATCCCCAGTGTTGGTGTTCTTGGTCCTCACATGTGCTCTCCAGGGAGGTGACAGGGCCCCACAAGACCCACCTCTGTGCTTAGTGTTCCCCTAGACAGACCACAATGCTCCAAGCTCTTCAGCACCAACATGCCTCCATGTGCTTCTGTATCTATTTTTGGAGTCCAGACCTGAAAGCAGCCCTTTGTACCTTAGCTATCATTTTGCTGACGAGATAAGAATATTTTTATTCTGTGCCTTGTTTATCCAAATGTCAAACCTTTAAATCAGAAGCCTCCCTCACTGTGTGCATAAATCTGGTAGAGCATCAAGGGAGATGGGAGCACACGAGCTTTAAGAGCAGTAAAAATGGCACAAAACTACACAACCTGTGTACAAATGCATTTCTAATTGCTGTTGTTAGAATACAGTATTCCATGAACCTTTTCTCTATTGCTGTGGACTAGCTATGATATAAAAATCTCTTGGCTGTTTAAATGACATGGCTAGGAAGAAGATTTGTCTCACCAAGAATGGAGACAATTTAGAATATGGAGCAGAATGGGATAAGATGAATATTCAGAAACTCATGGAGTCAAGTTTTTGCATGCAGATTAAATCATTAAAAAAAATGCCACTGCCTGCAGTACCTAGTCCTGGTCATAACTGCACTATTTATAATGGGATATTAAGCTTTAGTTATGTTACTGTCTTAGGCTACATAAACCACCAGGAAAAGAGAGAATAAATAAGCTCCTTGCAGATTACTTAATTGTAGCAAACAGGAAGCTGCAGTAATCACAGTTTTGCTTCGCAAGGAAATTCCATGGTTGAGAGGTGGTGGGATGGATTCACAAAGGCAACAGGACTAGCATTAATTAGGCTGGCCCCAGTAGGCCATTAATCAGGATGGGGTAAAGCCTCAGCCTCAGTTAAGTCACAGACCTCTACTCAAACAAGTGGTCACAGGGTGGGAAATGTTGAAGTAAACTTCTTGTCCCCCTCTGGGGATTTGTGTCCTTTCAGAGCTGGGAAGGATGGACACAGGTCATCTTCTTCTTCACAGGGACTGAAAGCTGCCAGAATTTGTGCTCTTTGGGGCTATCTGTGTCCCTGGGGAGGGAGAAATGCACATCATCTCAAGCAGCTGGGTGGATATGTGACCTTAGAGAGCTGATCCAGAGGGTGACTTTTTCCAAGTCAAGGGCTGTTTTGACAGTAATATTCACCTTGAGTGTACCTTTCAACAGATAAGGAAATGTAAAGCAGCATGTCCTTCCAAGTGTCTAGTAGGAATGCTTCCTAGCCTGGAGAGAGGAACTGGGACTATCACCTGCAAGCTGCTCAAACACCTGACAGTCAAAACTCCATCCTTATTGGCACAGCCAAGGAATGACAGTGGCTTGTAGTTACTGAACAGGGTGGGATCTGTGGGCTGCCTGAGATAAGAATCTAATAATTTGGCCAACAGCCATGCCAAGAAGCAAAAGTTAGCAAAAACTCACTTGCTTCATTAAAGGAATTGCAAGCAACTGGTGGTTTGCTGTCCACTGCCATGAGTAGTCTTATCATGGCTTTTATGGCTCTCAGAAGCTGTAGTTGTGTCTTCCTGTGTTTCTCACTGCAGAAATTGGGAGTCCTGTTACCCCACGTACAGATGTGGGCTGTGTGTTACTCCAGCTAGTCCTCTACATGCAAACTGCAGCAAAAGCTGGTCAGAGTGATTGTGAGAGTACTTTCAGCTCCTCCACATGTGCCTGCTGCAGGACATTGGAAAGGTCTCTTCTTCTCCCATTCTGTCCTCTCTAACCCTCCTCCTGCCTTCTGTCTTTGGGCTGTGAAAGAATTTCATCTTTCACTTCTCACTTTCCCAAAGGAGCCTGCAAGATTAGAGTTCCTGCACTCCATTTGGGTGGGATGTTCTGCCTGTCTCCCAGCACCCTGACCTTCCAACAGCTGCTTATAGAAAAATAACAAAAGTCAAACAGAGACCAGGTCTACATGCAGCATAAAACAGGTATTGTTGTCATGGCAAATGCTTTTGTTTTACAAGGAGATTCAAAAGTTTTGACTCCTGAGCCTGGCTAGGCATCTTCTGCCTGGAATCCTTGGCCTCTTTCAGAACTGTTGTTTGCTTGAACAAAGAGTAAGGTATTTCCATCCAATTATTTTCCTGCATTAGTAACAGGATTACTAGAAATCCATTTTTTCTTTATAATATCTTTCCACTTTCAAAGCTGAGGAGTGTTTCAGCAAATTAATCTATTTGGCCACAGTTCTGCATAGGCATATGAGCCCAAGATAAGCTAAAACAGTTTTTTAAAATTGATTTTTTTTCCTCAGGCAATATTTTTATGTTCCCCTTCTAATCTTTAATTGGAAGTCAGAGTTAGCATATTGATAACTTGGCTCACTCTCCATTTAATTCTGTTTTGAGTGCTGATAAACTAATTACACCTTTTTACATAAGAAAGCACAGGCTGAGGAAGCTGAAGCAGTTTGATGCCAAAACACATTGTCCATTAAGATGTACCATGTTGGCTGTTACAAGGACAAACTTACTGTGGTCCAACCGACCTGCTGACCCAGGTCTGTGAAATACAGTGTGATGATGGAGGAAACAGCAAGGCTTTGAATGCTGACAGAATCCTTCAAAAAGGGCCCATCTGCAAGGACAAAAACGGAACAGGGGATGGTGTCAACAACAAGTAGCCTGTCAGAGGCTCAGCATAATGCTGAGGCTGCCCTGCTGAAGGTCCAGCTGCAGGCTCTGGATGCTGATTTAGTTTGGTGACTTGGTACTTATTCTCTAAGGTTAGCAACTTAGAGCTCTTCCATGAGGGTTATTCCCTTGCCATTAGTTGCACAGTGCTGTCTCTGTTAACCTGGCCCATCAGAGACAGGCCATGCAGCCACACACACAGCTCCACAGGGCACTTCTTGTCCTGTCTTGCAACACTAATGGCAAAGTCTGTGTTAGGCAGTTCTCCCTCACTGACATATTTTGCTGAAGCATTCTCAGGTAGCAGCTGATGATGAATGCAACTTCTTGGGCAAAGGCTCACAAGCCAGGATTGCTTTGCCAGCTGTCTGACCCAGGCAGACCAGGGGTATCTGAGCATTATATTACTGTTTGCAGTATTCTGAGGCATCTGCTTCCAGTCCTGATGGACCTAGAGTGTGCAGGCAGAGACATGAAATAACAAGATTTGGTTCTCTTATCTTTTTTTTTTTTTCTTTATATATATATAAAGGCAGTGAGCTGGATATTGGAAAAATCCAACAGCCACTGGCACAGGATGTTGCCATGGCTGCAAAACCTCTTTGCTCTTTTCTTTATGTATGGGATTTCAATATACCTTTGTTGACTGTTTACATCAGTGAGGGTGCTAAATTCCATCAGGTGCTGAGCCCTCCTTTTCTTTGGCTTTGCAATTCTACACATCCACAGACCAAACAGCAAACCGCCTCTGGCAGCTTTATCTTCCACTGCCACATCCACCAAGAATTTGTGGATTGACACAAAGAAAGAGGCTCCCTCCTGCAGCCAGCTGCATCTTCTGGTGAGGCAGTGAGCAAGTATTAAAACAGGTAATGCAGTGAGGAAAGGAAGGGAGTGAATGGGCTTAAAACTGCCTTGTCTTCATTATTTGATCATACACTGTATTCTGGAATATTTCTACTCAATGGTTACAAAAACCACCAGGTTCCTTTATTAATGAGAAAACTAGTAAGTTACTAATTTATGTCAGTTAATGAGAATGCACTTAGAGTTCACCCAATAACACCTAAAGACAGAGCAGTAGTGTGAGGAGGAGAATCTCCCAGAGGACTGGTAATACATTAGGTGGCTGTGTTCAGCCGTAGGAATACTCACCACGTTCCAGTTGCAGGCCAACACGGGACGGGTACCACTGGGGACCTGTTCAAATCACAAAGTGTGGCTGTTAATTTCATGATAGAAGAGCTAAATTTCTGTTAGATTTGGGGGTTTTTTTTCAGCTGATATCTACAAAAGCGAGATGGCATTAAAAAAACCCGTCTCTTTCGGGCTTACCTATACAAGGAGAATACAGGAGAGCTGGGAGGAGCACACAATACACACCTTGGAGTATAAATCCCTTCTCCCCATCTGAGTGTTGGAAGGGCCAGTGCTGAATGCTTCATCAGCACAGCCTGTGTGTGCAGCATTGGGAAATATAAAGAGGATTCTGTTTATTACTGCATTTGCCAAAACTCAGTACTAACTGCATCAGTCTTGCCCTTCTTTCTAAAATTACGCCTGGTCCACAAGACTTTGTGTTTCCAATTTAGGAATGTAAAACCTGACTAGGGATGTGCAGCTTGTAATAATTCTCAATCACAAATTAATCAGGGAAATAGAGACACAGAAAGTAGAAACACATGGGTAGCTAATACTGGGTAACTTATGATTTATTTGATACCCTCAACTTGAGGATGTTTCCTAGAAACAGATTTTTAAATGCTTTTGTTTAAAGGTCATTCCAAAATAGCAGCTGGCAGTTGTTATTGGATTCCCTTTGGGGATTGGTTGGTCCAACAGGTATGGGTCTCCAGCTGCATTTGTTTCCTTTGGTGTCAGAGTAAGCTGGCAATTGCCACAGATATGTGGCAGAGGGGATCTTGCTGCTCACGTTGATTTGGCCTGCTCTTTGTAGTTCCTCTAGGCAGAAGGCTGTGCTTCTACAGCTGTGTGGCTGAATGGCCAATATAAACACTCCTCCTTTGCATCACAGGGACAAGTAACTTTGCTTAACCCATCACACTCTTTGGTTTGCTGTTGAAGGCTTTTAGGGCTGGTCTAGAATATTTTTGGGTTGACCTGAAGCAATCTGTAGAGACCTTACACAGCCCATGGTATTTACTGAGATTTGGGGGAAGCAAAGACTGTCAGAGAAAAGTGAGGAAACTGCTGCAGTATCACCACCCCCATCCATTTCTACCACATTTGTCTTTATTTCTTTTGACACACCTGAGGACAGTTGATAGCCTGAAGGGAATTTGCTTTGTTTTTTCAATTCAAAGCCTATGTGAAACTGGTCAGATTTTCTTTAGACATATCTTACAACTCTTAGTGATCCTGTGTTTAGGGTACAAATATTCCCATACTGTTAAATGGAAAAAATTGTTCACAGTGGCTGTGATCAAGTGTGGAAACATTTGTCCCCAGAAGCCGTGGGATCTCCTTCCCTGGGGATAGTGAGGCCTTGTCTGGGGATGACTTCCAACAGTCTTACAGGACTTGAAAGTTGGCCCTGTTCTGAGCAGGAACTCGGATCAGATGAGCTCTGGAGGTTGCTTCTCCCTAACTTACTTCAGGATGATCAGAAGAGCTTGTTCACTCCACCAGCTGCCAGCTGGAGGGGAAGGGAGCTGTACATGGTGTGCACTGTGCAGTGACACCCAGCACACTCTCATTTCAAAAGCACTTGGTCTAACTTTTGTAGGCAAGAACAGGCATTAGATGAACCCATGAACCAGGGCTAATAGCAGGAGGTGAGACATCCATCAAGTGAGTTGCAAACATTTTTTTCAAGGTACCACAACAATCCATGGCTATTAAAGATAACAAAGGGAAGATAGAGAAGGAGCAGCTGTCTGACTTGTCAGGGAAGATATGATTTGCTCCAGGACAGCAGATATCAATAGTTATTTGGGAGCCTGAAATGCAATGTATTTGTGTTAAATTGGAATCTTCCCCCCAGCTCCCCCCTTTATATTACAGTATGTTTCAATAAAAGTCAATTTACCTGATCCTGTGGCAGTGCTCTTTTAGGTATGGCTCATAATCTTCACAAGGGCAAACAGAGGTTGAGCGTTTAAGCACGTCATCCCACATTTCCAGTCCTTTAGCCTCAGTACACCATTATGTTCAAACATACTCAAAATTTAGACAGATGGAAGTGTGCCTTTGCTGCTGCTCGTCTGCAGTGACCTTGCTAGCACATCATTGCGTCCCTGGTTCCCAGGCTGTGCTTGGAGTGCTGTGTGTACTCTTGTGGAAGGACCTGGAATTAGCTGTTCCTTTCCTGCTCCCACCACTGGTGGGGGGCCACTAGTTAATGTCAAGCAGGAATGCTAAACAGAGCAGGGGACAAAGTCTGAACACGTTTCTATGTTGGTCTGAGTGAGATCACCAAGTTTCCTTCTCTCAGTCTTTTCTGTCAGCAGATTTTAGCAGGGCTGTTCCCAGTGTTAGCTGTCCAGGGTCCTGCAGAAACCAGCACTGCCTTCTGGGAAGAAGTGTGACCCCAGAAACGAGTCTGTCCCCCAGCTTGATAAAACTCATTTCAGATGGGAAATCTCACACATCCTGCTCACCACATGGTAGCAGTCAGCCAAGGGGACCCTGGCCCCACCTGTCACCACTTATTTTCCTTCCTCCTATGACTATTTTCCACAGGGATTCTCCAAAAATCTCACTAGAACAGCTCTGGATTTCTGTTTGGCAATGTGGGATGCTTGCCTGTGTCAGACACACATTCCTCTCAGTCCTATAGCAGGAAAGCTCTCTTTTCTTTAAATAGTGAAAAGAAGCCAGACTGAGGGACTAATTATCACTTGTATCAATTCTTGCTACGGCCTGTCAGAATAAGGGGTTGATGGCTCTCTTGGATATCCAGAGCCAGTGCTGTCTGACAGCACAGCCTCACCTGGCATCAGCAGGAGTCAGAAGTGCTCGTGGAGAGTCCTGCTTCCAGACAGGGTAAACATGCACTCACTAAAGGCAGAGGCACAGCTGCAGCTGTGTGCAGCACTTGAAGGCCTCTCTGCACTCCCACACCTGGCAGAGCTCCCCTTGCTTCCAGTCTAAAGTTGAAGGGTTTCTCTTCTGCAGGGTTGTTTTGTGGGGATTTTAGCAGGGTTTAATTCCCAGTTTTTTCTTACTAAAATTTCCCATCTCTGCCTCCCACAGAGATTAATGGCAATCCAAGACCATGGGTGACTGAAGTTTATCTTGTAACTCCTGTTGCATCAAAGATCAGGCATGTATTAATATTTACTTTCTGACACTGTGATGGTGCATCAGAGCTCAGCCACAGCAGGTCACAGTCTCTGTATAATCCTTGTGGTTAGCAGAGCTGTTTAGCTCCCTTATGCAGGGTTTGGATATGTATTTCATACTTGAACAAAGTCATAAAAATAACATTTCAGCTCACTTATATATCCCAGACTGGCTTTAAGGTGGAAAAGCAGCTATTGGCTGTCTAGAAAATAAGAGTGGCCATGATGGTTCAAACCACAGGTCTGTTTAGCCAATATTACATCCTCTGATATTTAGTCAATATTCTGATTCCTCCACATCTATTACATTTCCAGCATTTATGTAAAACAGCTTTGGTTCCTCTCTTTGCAGCATCATTGGACAGCTATTGAAATGTCTTCCTAGTTTTCCATCTCTATTTGATTACTTCTACTCTCCTGGCTTATCTTTCTCTGGAAGGATGTTTGCCTCAGACCCCAACACAGCCACCCCCCAACTTACAGTAGGCACCTGAAAGCTTTGCCCATTCCTCAGCTGAAAAGTCATTCACAAACTCCCTGGATTTAAGTGACATCAACTTCATTCTTCTTCACTGAGCAACCTGATCTAGCTGAGCATGTCCCTGACCATGCCAGGGGTGCTGGAGTAGATGGTCTCTGATTATCCATTTCATCCCAAACTGTCCTACTGTGAGTTATTCTGTTATGATTCAGGCAATGTTATTTCTATGTGTACAGGCTTTTATTAGTCTGGACATGGAAGCAATTATGACAGGTCTCAAGTCTTTGACCATATTCCATCTTCCCTATCAGGAGTTTGTTCCAACTTTGCATTTAAAAAATCCATAGACTTATTTAAAAAAACCCAACCTCTTACAATATTTTAATTCTATTATGTTTAAGGCATCATAATTTTTCCACACAGGATGATATTTGCTTGGAAAGCAACTCAACATTTACTTTTAATAACCTCTTTTAAAAAAAGGATATGAGGAAAAATATTTTATTTTGGGTGGGTTATTTGTTGTACCTGTCCATATTTAAAAGAGAAATTAAAATACAAGCAAACTGACAGGACACATAAAAACTGACAGCCACCTTTAATTTTCTCATAGCCAACTATGGAATTATCTAATAATACTGGCTATAAAAAGGAGATGTAGTGCTGTCAAACAACCCTACAAATACCAGCCAAAATGACAGCCTCAGGGCCATGCCCAGCTGCCAATACCACGGTGCACAAATGCACAGAAAAACAACTTCTACTGCTCCTGCTACCCACATGGTTTGTTTTTTTCACTGCCTGTATACTAGAATCCCAGTAAATGAATCAGCTAATCAGACAATCCTAGGAACCAAGGACAGTTAGAAAAGCCCCTATGCAGCTTTAACAGTGTCCAAAGGTACTCTATCCACATGATTCAAATTGACCTTAATGTGTGCTCCACCACTGAAATACCACAAGAAGTTTTGAAAATTTAACAGCTAAGAAATCTAAGTACATGGAATTTTTCAATAGTTATGAAATTCAAGGAATCAACCTAATTTTCATTAAGTTCCACGAAGAATATTCTACAAAAAATAAATTAGTGCACTGTCTGCTCAGCAGTAGATTGCCCAATCAAATGCCCATTTGTCACAAAGTATTTATGAAGTTATGTGAGCCTGTATGAGAACAAGGGTGTAACATGGTGAAGACCTCTCTTGCTGGGGAATTCAGTGTGTTCCTTAGAATACAGACCTGCAAAAGCTATTCTACTGGGGAGCGAGGAGTCTAAAAAATGCAGAACACAACTGACAGACACAATTTGGAGATAATTAGCAGATTGACTTTCCATCATCAGCTAATTTTATTACCAGTTAAATTGTTTGCTTCTCATTGTATTTCACCACCCATGCATCTCTAATAACAAATAGCCTTAATAATTACAAGCAATACCTGCTGTGATATGAATAGGGTGATATGAACAACAAAATTACTATAATCAATCATCAGCAGCGTGTTGTTTAAATTTGCAGAAATAGCGGAAATTCCAAAGAACCGCTGCGGCACCAACCTCCCTTATCTGATCCCAAAAAACACTGAGCTGCACATGAGCTGGGAAGTGGAACAACACTTGCTGATGTGAACTGAGCATGGCTGAAATGCATTCCAGCACCTCGGCCAGTTTGATGTCTGCTAGGGAAGATTCACGTTGCAGCCTGGGTGGGGATGCTGGGCTTGTGCATAATATATAGAGACAGGCAGATTATCTTAAAACTTGCTGAGGTCTTCCCTTGACAAGTGAATGCTGAACAAATGCAGCTGTCCCTTCTTAGACAGTGGCCATAGTGTTGTCTGCCTTGGTTGCAGCAGCCCTGTCTGAGTGTTCCCAGGAACACTTCTGAGAAAACAGGGATAGAGACATCACCCTGCCAGCAAGCACAGCCTTTGCAGGGCTGAAGTTTGCCTCCTCTTGCTTCACTGAGCTGACAGCAGGAAAAGCAGGAGTCTGAAATGACTCGAAGCTATTGCTTTCTGCTTTTATTTGAAAGAAAAGGCTGTGTGATTTATTGTGCTAACATCGCACTTGAGTGATCCCTGAGCACGGTGGCAGAAAGCAAAGCACACCAAAGAAACCACAGTAAAACTCAGCTCGGCCACAAGATCAAGAGAGAAAGTATCTGAAGTGATTACTTACTGTGCTTGCCTCCACTGTAATAAATGGCAGCTGCTGAGAGCTGCAATCTGAACCACGGGCCCACTTGAAGAATTGCAGCTCTCAGCAGCAGCCTGGGGCAAGCAGGGCCACAGCATCTCTTCACATGGCCCCTCTCAAAAGGCCCTCGCTGGCTGCAGGCCAAGAGATATTTTGTTGCTTTGACACACTAAGTGCCAGCACAATCACCTGGGTCTGCTTTCCAGGGCTAGTGCAGAGACCAGCTCTAGCCAGGCCCACTCCAGGTGCCACTCAACTGGCACAAGAATGAGCTCCTGAGCCCAGCAGGGCTCACAAGGGTCAGGCTACCAATTGTGTGCTGCTTGCATCTCTTGTTAAGTCTTTAGGGCACAGGGCCGACCTTGGCAGGGCGATTTCTGGATCCAGGATCATTCAACTAGGCTGTGTTTTCCTGCCAGAAGGAACTTTGAGAGGGTGTTTAAAGAGCAGGAGCAGATCCTGAACTAGATCCGTGTTTTTAGGGGAAGTTACTGGAAAGAGCAGATCAAGTGTGCCCTGTTCGGTAAAATCTCAGCAGAGTATTGAAATGGATGTTGTTTTTAATGGCTCCATAGCTGGGGATAAATCCCTTTTCTTTGTCAGCTTTTTTCTCTGAGTATTTCCTCTGATTTGTTTCATTTGTAAGCTTTCTGGGGAAGATCTTTGGCCATGTGTTTTACAAAGGCACCTTGAACTCTAGTTGCTATGGGGACACAAAAAAGCACTTTCTTAATGGCATGTGGAATTTGAAAAATTATCTGTTTGATCATAAGCATCCATTTCTTCCTTCTGGCTTCTGTGATACGTGAATTCCTCAAGCTGCAGCCCCACTGCTTGCCGAGGGAGAGCAGGCAGTGAGCTGGATGAACTGGTGTCTCCAGACACACTGGCTAAAACCAGCACTGCTAAGGACAGGGTCTGGCCCAGAGGCAGGACAGCATGCACTTCCCACAGACTGCTAAGCAAGTAAACCCCAGCCTGAATAACTGTCTGGCTAAATGCTTCTGGTTTATTTTGATATTTGATTATTCCCATTGGCCTTAAATTTTGAAAGTCAGTAACCATCCATTTTTTCCTAAATAAAGTCAGTCTATATATTTCCTATATAACAGTCACCCTGACAGCTCCACTGAAGCCTCTCAGAGTCCAATCCAGAAGGTTTCTGAGAGCATACCTAATGTCTCTGTAGCACAATGCACATAATGCCTTAAAAAATGCACCCTCTCCCCTTAAAAAATATGTCAGAATTTTGCCTTTTTTGCCCAGGGTCTGGCAAAAAAAAAGGACAGCCCTGTCCATATGTTGGTTCCAGGGAACAGTTCAGCTGCTGTGACTGTGCCCAGATGTGAAGCTCCAGCCTGTGGGACTCTGCAGTCCACCTTGAGTCACAAACTTACTAGATTACATTTTCATTTAAAACACTTGTATAAATGCCTGAACTTGTTGAGGAACAGAACACTCCCCCCATGCCTTTTTTTCCCCACTGAAAAACAAATCTGAAGTCTCATACTTCAGCTATATTCTGATCAGGCAATAATGGACAAATTTCTTAAGAGTCAGCATAGTTTTTCTTAATGGAGATTGATTCTTATTAATGGTAAATAGAATATTGTTTGTCTTTTGGATATCAGTTTTTATCACTAACAGATTAACCTTTCAATATTCCTTCTAAAACAGTCTGAAACTGAAAGCAGCAGTGGAAATTCAGACAAGCAAAAAGCATCAGGGGGAAGAAAACAAGCAAGCATGCAACATTTAGATGCATATGTTAAAATTTTTGCTATATTGTTTTTCCCTCACACTTACAAAATAAAAAAAAGGAGAAAAGGGAAAAGCCAGCCCTGTGCATTTCCATTTTCCATGTAGCCTGCTGCAGAAAGCATAATTAATTTTGATCTTTCTGTGTGAATTTGCATTTAAATTAATGTGCGTGGGCAAAGGAAGGGAAAGGGAATGAGGCTCACCTTTTATTTCATTAATAACAGCCACAGACCAGAATACAGAGAAACAAGAAAATAGGTACTCTGGCAAGCCTGCAGCTGGAAGGAACTTTCCCATGGGGGGGTGCCCTTCATCAGTGCAGGGAGGTGAGGAGGTGCCGAGGGCGTGGTGCTGCGCAGGGCTGGCCAGGACAGCAGTGTGACCCCCATGGGGCAGTGCCACTGCCCCCTCACCCAGCCCTCACTGCCCCTGTGACAGTACACACTGCAGGGTGGCAGGGGCTGGTCAGCACAGCTGGGCTCTTCTGATGAGTTTGGGGAGTCTTTTGACCAGGGATCCCCAGGGACAGTCTGTCACCCCTGCACTGTAACAGCGCTGGGTTTGCTTTATATTCGCAGACAGCCGTGTTCTGGCTCTGAAATGCAGCCCAAATTAAAAGAGAGATGTGTAATTTATGCCAAGTGAGGATCTGTATTGTGGTAGTTATTTTTGCCTCTGATTCTCCCATCTCCACAAGTCTGGAAAGGGTAACAGAGATAATTGTTCAGGTATCAGGGGGATGTGAGAACTCGAGCAGGATTCTCTTCCTAAATATCAGCTCAAACAGGGAAGCCTTCACACGAAGGGCAACACAAACCTGAGAAACTGCACATTAAGGAGCATACATCTGCCAAACTAAATGTGTGTTTCAGGGATGAAAAACACGTTTCCTTCTCTGTCTTCTTGTCCATAATTTGCATGGGATTTTTGAAAATTCAGCTTAGTATTTGGTGGTTTATGGAATTAGTTGCTGTCTATCTCAATGCATGAATGCTCAGCTATCTGTACTGGCTTCATGGAGTAGCCAGCCCAGACAAGGTTTGCACTGGCAGCAAAGCAGAGCATTTAAACCCAGGTATCTGTCCACCCTCGTGGTCTCAGGAAACACAAGCAGTAAGATATTAAGGCCCGTTTTAAATTGTTGTTCCTTTTAAAACCTTTGCTCCTGCTCATCCCACGCCAGGTTCTGAGAGAACAAACAGTGCTGTGCCTCACAGTGCTGCAGATATGCTGTGCTTCAGGACACTGATAACACAGGTCACTGCTCCCCCACTGCAGAAAGCTCTGGCCTGGGGAGTGCTGCAATCATCATGGCTGCTGAGTATATTTAGGTAGCAGCTGTCCACCAGAGAGCAGAGAGCTGGTGAGGTCACTGTTTCAACCCAGTGCTGTTTGCACGCTGCCTGAATGCAGTGAGGTGCCAACAAACATTACAGCAGGATTGGGGCCCTGGTGGTTTTATATTCCAGCGTCAGAAAGTACACAGTGGTCCAGCAATCACAGCTAACACAGGAAAGAGGGCACAAAAGCTTGTTTGTGCCTTCCCTGCTGATGTACTGGGCAGAGTCCTACCCCAGGCTCTGGGCGTTTCTTTAAAAGCATTCCACAGTCAATTAGCTAACAAAGTATGCTAATTAAGTATAATTTTCTTTCAGTATTGACTATCCAGGGGATAGTGCTCTCTCCAGCCACTAAGCTAATCAGGATGCTTTCCCTTGCTGACCCCCAAAGCAACGTGGGTTTTTTATCTAATGGCCAAACCAATGCCATCAACAATTAACTGAACACATTAGAATTGACACAATTTCATCCTTAGTACAAATTAACTTCTCAACTTCTCATAAATACATTGGTAAATTCACCACACTGAAAAATAATCCCCACTAAGAGCAGGGCTAAACTGAAATTTCTCCAGGAGCAGTGAGAAAAAGGCAGCAGAGATCTGCCCTGCTCTGGCAGCAGATCAGACACTAGCTTGTGAGCCAGAGGCTGTCCTGTTCCTGTGTCCTTCCTCAGAGTTTATTAGGGCTGGTTTAATTCCCCCATCCCACCATTTTAATTTGGTTGTGGAAAGGCTTTTGTGCCTCAGAAGCACTGCTACAAGGCTTGAGGGGACCTTATCACTCTTTACAACTCCCTGAAAGAAGTGGTAGCAAGGTGGGGGTCAGGCTCTTCTCCCAGACAGCCAGTGATAGGATGAGAGGACACGACCTCAAGCTGAGCCAGAGGAGGTTCAGGCTGGACAGCAGGAGGAATTTCTTTATGGAACGTTCCAAAGGTTGGAATGGGCTGCCCAGGAAGGTGGTGGAGTCACCATCCCTGGAGGTGTTCAAGAAACAAATGAACATGGCACTTAGTGCTGTGGACTAGTTGACAAGGTGGAGATCAGTCAAAGGCCTTTTTCAACTGAAAAGCTGGTCAGAAAAGTGCTTTTCCACAGCTTTACAGGCACAGCCCATGAGGGACTTGATTGTGGTGATACTGCTCAGTGAGTTTTCATTCTCATACCTGAGGGATGACGTTTCATCCCAGTCTATATGGCAAACACTTCATGGCCTTTGAACACTTCCACTGCTTTCCCTCTGTTACAGACACAGCTCATCTAGACTGTTTGTGCACTCTGAACTTGCAGTCTAATGGCAGAACATAAAAAAAATTGCCTTCCACTGGTGTGTATTTAAACCAGAGCAACATTCATTGTTCCAGTATAACTCACACATCATTTGTTTCAGTGGTGAGTAATTTTCAACAGCAAATATATTCAATATCATTGCAACTTGAGGACAATTTAGAAAGAGGAAAAACTCTGCTACATTATTTTTGCTGTGAATCATTTGTTCACCTTCTTGTCTTTGATGCATTTCTTTCATTAAGTTGAAACAGTTGCAAATACCAAATTTTGTTTGAAAGCTTTCTCATTTTGGTTGTTCTTAGAGATTTTCCCCCCTCTCCATGTACAACCAGGAAAATAAATAAAGAAGTAGGCTACAAATATGAGAGAGGGCTTGCGTGTAAACAAATGCAAAACAAACCACTACCACAGGGTGAGATCTTTCACACACAGTTCTGAACAGCCCCCCTTGCTCTCGTGCTCACCTGCCTCTGCCCCTGGAATTGCAGCTACTTGTTTCATCACAGCTCTTGGCCCTGAGGAGGCCAAGAAGCACATCCAGGGAATCCAAGAAGCAGACAAGACCTGGGGGAAAGTCTGAGCTTAGAAGCTGAAGCTGCTGTCTCTTCTCTGGCCTGTCTAGCAGAGATGACACCATAGGACTTGTCATTTATTTCTTGTGTTCTCACAGGTTTTTCATGGAGGGAGGTTCCTCTCACTCTGGCAAGTGAGATTCATTTCCTCTCCTGTTATCCAGTGCCTGCTGGCTGTCTTTCACAAGAACTCCTGGGACATTTCATACACTTGCATTCCAAGCAGCTCTTTGTAAGAGAAGCTGTTGGACCTTTCATTGAAGCCACCTGCCAACTTAGGTGACCAAGAGCACAGGGATTCCTATGGAAAAACCTGATGTAAATGCAGAGCACATTTAAAGCCTCAGGTGACCTTGACCCTGCCTTAATCAACAGACACCTGTCTTATTAATGGACATAAGATTCTTTTCACACTAATGAAGGCCCACTGGGGCCTTTAGGATCTGGAGTTCTTTGAATGAACATTAAGCCCACGAGTCTGCTGGTGAGCACCAGGTTAACACTGGAAATGAGTCTGTTCGTCAGACAAAAACATTGATATCTGAGTTTAAGTTGATGTAAGAGCAGTGTTAAGGCATCTTCTATTAACAGTTGAGTATGCTTTAATTCCTCATTTTCCCCAAGACTGGATACTCTCTAGGGCCTGGATTACTTCTCTAAGGCCTTCTACTGTAATTTTCTCAGTTGAGCCATAGGCACTAATATAAGACACATTGTAAATAATAACAGGCAATTCTGGTAAACAAATTTTGATGGTTTTCATCTAGATCTGTCAATTAAATCTACTGCAAAGTCAAGAAAAGCAAACAATCTAGCTATGAAATTTCCTTTTCTTAATGAGGCATTTAAATAGCATCTCGCATTTGTTCTCCAATTGTTTACATAGGATGTCATTTGTGATGCATTGTTGGAGCCCTGTAAATCTCAGCTGGGAACAATATCCCAGAGAGCAGAGGAGGACAGTTCTGCTTCAAGCTACATCTCAGTAGATTTGCTGCCTTTCTTTTATTATGTTACTCATCTGAAATGATATCTGTAATCCTGCTAATGAAATGCAATAATATCAGATGCAGCAGCTGTCAAAAAAAAAAGAAATAATGTGAATTTTTGTTAAACTTTTTGAGTCGATCTTCACTTTTTCCATTGTTGATTTAAATACTGCTGGTTTTCTGAAGATCATCTTATTTCTATAAAGCTTTAATGAATCTTGGCTTTTGTGTTTCAGACACCTTACTCCTTCTGGTTCAATAGGTCATTAAACATATATTTAAGTAATTCTTTGTCCCAAATGTTTCTTGTGGGATCACAGTCAAAAGAGACAAAAGATCCAAGGTGGATGAACAGCAGGTTAATTATTCTTATTTTATGGATGAGAAAATGAAGCTCAAAAGGGAGAAAGTGTCTAGCACACAACTAACCCCTGTCAATAGGGTTGGTCAAGTCTTAAGGACCTAAGTCTTAAGCATCACATTCATTTCAGTGTTAATCAGGAGACTTCAGAAGTCCCAGGGGGCCTTCTGGGTTTTATTATTATCTTTTGAAGACCAAAATGCTTTAAAAATCTGTCTCTAAAAGTCTTACTTGAGGTTCTCTGTGCTCTGCTTCTAAATCAGCTTGATGAGCCAAACCTCCACCATAGTTTCCTAATTTAATAATAAAATATTTTTGCAACTGTGTATGTATTTCAGAAAGCAAAACTTCATGGATACCTGATGAGATGCTTTTCAGACTGCTTTAGTGTCTCTTTCTCCACAACTTATAATGAGAGTCAAGTGCTCAGCAGACAAACAAACTGCAGGTGCCTAGTCTGCTGCTCTCTCTCACTGTTGTTATCCCAGCACCCCAGCTAAAAATATCCAAATGCAAAATCTGGGCCTTAGCAGTTTCAAGAGGCATGAGTTGGGTTGGAATGGGAGGCTTATGACCACAGCTCAGAGTGTACAATATTGTCTGTGAAGTGCACAGAACCTTCTGGAGGGTGTATGAGATGGGCTCCATGCCTTTTGGGAAATAGCCAGAATCAGTTTTCCTGTCATTCCAATGCAGAATGGTGTGTGGGGTGTGGAGTGCCTGAGTATAAGGTAAATCTTCATTCACTTTGAGGATGAAAATCATGAGGTTAACTCAGTTTGGCTTCTCCTTTCTTTTAACAGTGTTAGGTCAATGATGCCATTCTCATTTCCTGACTGGATGTTGCAAAGGAGTGAAAAAACTTCCCAGCTTTCACAGCAGGGCTTCAATTATTTTGACAGCCAAGCCATAAATTCAGGTCACAGGAATCTGTACCAGCAGACAGACTCCCATATTCTGTATAGAGAGATTTGCACAGGTATGTGACAAATAAACTGAGAGGAGGTTGTCCTCCCCCAAGGATGCTTCTCCTTGCACAGGATAGAAATGATGCTATTGGAGGGGCTGGTCTTGTGTCTAAAGGCCCATCCTGAGCCCAGAATTTGGGTTCCTGTTCTGACAGGCAGGTGCTGCACAGGCAGGAAGCAATTTACTCATGGATGAGATCTCTGTGAAGTGGGAGGGAAGAGGGTAGCAACTGGTTTGAGTTTTGTGGCAGGAGCTGTTGCTTACTTTGTGCTCAGAGCTTAGGGAAGCAAAAAGTAAAGAATTTCAGAATGTACGAGCCTCACTGTGGCAGTAACAAGAAATTCAAGGAGTTTCTAATAAACTGGGTTGTATTGACAGGCATAGAGAAGTAAAAAGATCTTAGACTTGTGTCATTTGAGGGATACTGAAATTCATCAGGAGCTAGTGTCCTATTGATCTCCGCCGCGTGACTAAGACAAAAGAAAAATAAATTACAAATATAGGATGGAATAAATACCATGTTTCCTCCTAATCCAGTAATTTCCATTTACAAAGTCAACACAGATGAATGAGCAATTTACACTGATGAAATCACCATACTTCTTAGTGCCCATTTGTAATAACTGCCCATCCCCAGTGATTCGCCTTCATTGTGTAATTTCCAATTGAGTTGTTATGAATGCAGAGAGGGGAGAATTTATTGAAAACAATAGCTGGATGTGACTGCCAACCCAATGTGCTCTGAGAATCCATACTGGAGATGTAATGCTGGGCCTCTGAGCTCAGCAATCAGATGCCTGCACAGCAGGATATTGTCTGTCCTTTGGAAAGCTCCTTCATCTATGGATTCTGGGCTAGTGTGAACTACTTAGGACACAATCAGGGAGGAAGGAGTTTGAGATCTGATAAAAGCTGTAGACTTTGTAGCTGCCATTCTGTCCGGGGAGTGCATCCAGCTCAAGGCAACTCATGGTGGGATCAGATCATTGCCCTCTTTCAAAAATTTTGGCTTTCTCAAAGCCTGATCTCCTAAAATAGGACAGAAGAAAGATCCCTCTGGAAGGCTCTGTGCCCTAGATATAACTTATTTGGGTCTCTTTGGTTTATAAGACACATGGCTGATTGACAGGCCAAGACTATGAAGTCAACTTTGCTGAGCCATAAATAGCATAATTCAGCTTCTCTGAGTCCCCAGCAGATGTATTCATCAGGCACATAAGTCTCTCTAGGCATCAAAATTGACAGATTTCATTAACTTTCTGCAACCTGAGAATCCAGCTGTAATAGCCAGTGTGGAGAAATCAGAGGAGCTGCAGGTTCTCAGCAGGACTGTGTTATCAGACAGTCCTGATTACACAGAGCCGGTAGGCAGGGACTGGCTTAGCAGTCACTGCTCTCCCTGGTACTGCTCTTAATGACTAATCCCCCCAGCATCCTTTCTCACCTCTCTGAGCCTTGCAGTTTAACACTGCAGCCAGCCTCCAGAAGGGAATTACGTGATGTGGTACAGTCATCCTTTCCAGCAGCAGCTCCGCATCCCGCTCCTGTGTGTCAGCACAGGCCTGGCAAAAAACAGTTATTCCTGATGCCCTTGCTGTTGGAATCTATGCTACTAGATCTCAGATGTCATGAAAACCGGAAAAGTTCCTGCACATTCAGGGTGTGAAAACCCTTAGCAGCCTTTTTAGAAAGGAGGAAAGAAAGAAAAAGGTCTTCTTCCACTAAAGAATTAATTTTAGTACTTCTTGTGCCTCGAGCAATGCTCACAAAGCATGCCTTGTGATTTCTAGGCAATGAGGGATTCTCCTCCTTGCTCTTCACCCTGTCAGCTTGACTTCGGCTGTTCTGTGTTTTGAAGATCTGCTTCAGGGGTCTGGGTGAACAAGGACCTGTTGGTTTGAAAGTGCTGCTCTCCCTGCAGCTGCTGAGCACTGCCTGAGCTGAGCACTACTGACAGGCAACTGTGGGGTAGAAGTGAGCTGAAGGCAGTAACAGGTCATTTTGAGAAGGGAAGGAGGAAGAAAATGCACAGGGAAGAGAATCGTGTGATGTGGTACTTCTGCTTATGTTTGCCTTCTGTGACTGCATCTGCTTGCATTAGGCAGTAAACATCTTATTCACCTGGAAGTCAGTGGGAATGCTCGACAGGCTTGGTGAAATGGTGTGGTGGAAGGGCCTGCACAGGAGCCTCTGATCTGCTTTTGTGCTGGCAGTCAGGTGGGGGGTGCTCTGAGCAGGTGTTCAGGGTGATGGAATCTGCGGGGCTGCCGGTTCTCCTGTGGCTTCTGGGGAGCACACAGGGTGAGAGCTGTAGGTGAAACCTGGCAGATGGCTCCCAGCAAACACACTGCCCTGCTCTAAGGAGGAGGCTAAAAGAGAGATCACTCCCATCATGAAGAAGGAATTGCACTGACTTTTTCCTTGTCCTCTCTCCAGAGAAAAGCAACAGAAAATATTTCAGCAGCATTCCAGGGAACATAGCTCCCAGGATCACTATAGAAGTACCTGTAAGGAGCAGTTATAATAGCAGGATTCTAAAGTTTCATATTGTTCAGAAATTATGCTGTTTATTCTTGAGTGCCATCTACTGACAGTTCCTGTCTTAATGATTTGCTTTCATTAATATTGCTTATTTTAAATGCCCTATATAACTTATGTTAGCTTAGATGTTCCTTATTCCTTGAGCACTTTATTTCCCTCTGTGGACCAGGATACCCTTGACACTATGTTTTTAGTTATCTCTTAGACTTCCCTTTTTCCTTCCACCCATCACCAGGCTTCCATCCTTCCCTGCCTGCTCCTTCTGCCTCGAGGGCAATTTCTGGCCTCCCTATGCTCACCCTTCTGGCTTCAAAATGTAGCTGCAGTTGTGCTGTCCCCCTTGAGCAGGAGGTTGCCTCCATCAGTTTGTTACAGCACTGCTGAGATCTTATTCCCCCTTTCCTTTCTGTTCTTCCTCTTCTTTCAAGAGCTTTTTCAGCAACTTTCATGCAGTAACCTTGAAAATATTTAATGATCAATGACTCCACTATATTACCTGCTGTAGAGGTATTTTATATTAGTTATGTGATACTTGAATTAGCATTATTATTACAGTTTTTCACTTTCTATCTGTAAGATTTCCTCCCCCAGCAGTCCAATACATTTTGCAAAGATAAAAATAAATTAAAGGTGAAAAGTTATTGCCAAGGACAGGAGCTCTTGAAGTTTAGCCTACAAGGTATTTCTTTCCCCATTGAAAACATAATCTGTATAGATAAAGAAAATGCCAAGTACCTAACTCATTATAAGCAACTGAGAAAATGGGTCAAAAGACTTCCTTCTCATATACTCAGTTTTTGGCTTGGTTCCAGCTCTACCAGCTAGCCAAAGGAATAAGGAAAATTCTAGTAAGAAGCCTCCTAGTGCACAGCACCAATTTGATTGAGGCATCTTTGCCCATGCCTCAGACAAGTCAGAGTGATGCCCAGTGATACCCTGACATTTAGCTGCCACTCAATTTCAGGCAGAAAATATGAAGCTGTAGAAGTGTAGACATTTGTCCGCAACACGCTTATATTGAGGAACTCCTTCCCAGAGGATTTTGCTGAGGTCAAAACTGTAAGCAGGTTTAAAAAGGATTAGACAGATCCATGGTGGGCAGGTGTGATGTTTGCTATTGAGCATGACAGCTTGGCTCTAACATCTGTTATGGAAAGCCCCTGTAGAGCTGCTGGCTGGAGGAGGCTGAAGCAGGGAATCTGCTGCTCTGGGCTGGCCCCAGTTGGTGCTGCCCGTCCCTCCCTTGGGCAGTGGCTACAGCAACCTGGGCATGATTCAGAGCAGCTTCAGTCTGGACAAAGCCTTTGAATTCCCATGAAAATAGCAGTCTGTCTTAAATGGTTATTCTCCACTAAGATCCCTTAATCTCTAGTGATAAAACTGGGATTGCCCCCCGGAACTCAATGCCACAAGAAGCACAAGGTTAGGCCTTGCTGGGGTTGTTTCAGTAGAGAGTTTTGCTGAAGTGAAAGCTGGTGAGTATTTCAGTGTTTATTCCTGGACTTCTGCATCCATATTCTGCCTTTCATATAAACACAGATCCAAACTAATATTTGACTAACTTAGAAATTACTTATCAGTAAAATGGCACATGTCACTAGCATCTCATTTCTTTTATTTTAATGACTAACAGCCTGTGCTGTAATTCATAATTCAGTCTCTTTCCTCCTTTCTTGAATCAGGCAGCAAAACCTGATCAGTGACAGAGATGAGGCTTGTGAAATTGCTGCACAGGGGTTCCTCTCACTGAGGGGCTGACAAGACACCAGCTGAGGAGAAAGCTTAATTGCATGGGTGATCAAAGGGGAATGTATGAAGACAGGGAGACTGTAAGGGGGTGTGCGTGGGAGTGTGTTTTAAAGAGAGATTATAGGGGAACATGTGAGTCTGGCACACACAAAATGACAGAAATGAATGCATGAGCTAGTACAAAATAGCATGATAACCAAAGGCATCCACAGATCAGCTTCAGCCCCTTCTCAGCCCTTGCCTAAGAACTGCATTCTATTAGCTGTCATCCCACCAACTATACAAAGAGAAAAAAGTGAAGGTTTGATCTTTGCAACTGGGAAAGGAGGGAGGAGCAGGGGGGGAACCTCATGAGACAACAACATCCAGGCTGAACTGGAAAAAAGAGATCAAAGCAGTGAGCTAAAATGAGAAGAAAGGACAGAGGACACTGATATGGTGTGCTCCTGGGAATGGGAGGAATTGACATTAAAAAATGAGAATTTAAAGAGCATTGAAGGCACTTGCCAGCCCTTCCATGTGCTGCAACACACTGCACTGCCAGAGGTTTGGTTCATGATGTGTACTGGGCTTTGTTGTGTGTTTACTGTCTTCCTTTATATTCAGCTCCACTTACATCAGTGGGAGTTCTTGAGGAGTAAGATGCCTCTTGATATCAAAACAGGTGCCATTAAAAATGGCTTATACATAATCTCGCATCATTTTAGCCCAAATCCATTAAAAACCTCATTACAGTTATATTGGCATAAACCTCTGTGCCAGTGCTCTCCAGCTGATTTAAACTGCATCAATATAAATCCAGTTTCAATTGATTTAAGAGATTCTGGGCAGAATTGCACTGCATTTGACAAACTGATGGGAGGACATACCCTTATTGAAATATTAAAACTTCTGCACTCGATCTTTTCATATTCAGCAGTGTGGCTTTTGAACCTTTGCCATTTTGTATTTTACAAGCCTTTACTGGGAGGGAAAATAAGTAACTTTAGAGCAGTCAGGTTAACAGCATTTCGCTTCATCAACTGAACCCGTGTGCAACCACAAATGGCTTAAGCTTTAGTGTTTTAAAAAATTCTAAGGACAGAGGAGAAGCATGATGCTTTTTCTTCTTACCCTGCTCTGAACTCAAGCATATTACTGGCTGACAAGCTTGGGGTTTTGGCTTGGTTGTTGGTTTTTTTTTTGCAAAAGGCATCTAGCCTTTAGTTGAACACACTCCTTTTTTTTTTGTAAAAATAATGAAAGCTTAATATCTAAGATGCAGCCCACTAGACCAGGTTGCTCAGTGCCCCATCCAACCTGGCCTTGAACCCTTCCAGGGATGGGAAATCCACAGCTTCTCTGGGCAGCCTGTGCTAGTGCTTTGCCCCCCTCACCATAAAGAATTTCTTCTGTATATCTAACCTAAATCCAGATGTTATTTAATCACTCTGAGCTCAAGTTCCCCACTACAGCAGCTTTTTGGTCCACATAGTCAGTTTGGGGCCAGCTTGAAGCAGTCTATATATATTGAAGTTTATCCAGTATAACACTGGGAGAACAGAAACAGTTCTCGTCTTGAAATGACACTGTGTAATGTTAAAAACAAGATAAAAACTACTGCCCCTCATGTTCTGCCAGTGATAAATTATGCAGTTCTCTCCTTCCAGTCTCTCCCATTTGCAACAGCTACAATAGAACCTTAGTTCAAACACTGTTCTTATTGAGCACTGGAGCTGTCAGGCCAGTCTCAGGTTTTGTGTGAGATTCATGAAAAATAAATTTGACAATTTCTCTAAGTGAAAGGCCATGCCTCCAGCCTGGCAGCCATAGTACTTACATGCTTTGTGAAATTTGTGTTTCACATCAAGAAGGGTAGATGCTGGAGGTACCTGGAAAAGAAAGCAAAATGCATGCAGGTTAATTTTTCTTTCTTCTTCACTTTGGGATCCCTTCTCCACTCCTCTAATGAAGAGATGCTTAAGTTTGTCTGCAAGTTCTTCAGGCTAAAATGAAACAAACCAGAAAATTTGCTTTCACTGGTTTGTATATTATTAAGGATCATTCACATTTGACTTATACATTACCTGGACCCCCTCTGCTTGGTCGATGGAAGGGTAAAATCAGAAGGGTCAAGAGGGAAATCTACTGGCCATGCTTGATGCAATAATTGCCCCCTAGTCCAAACCAGTGGGAAAACTTGAAGGGTTTAGCTTTAAAGTTAGGTTCAAGCATGCTGATGTCCATCTCCTAGAAATGTGAAAGGGTTCTTTGGAGAGACCAGTAGCAAAGGTGGCAGGTTCTGTCCTTTCTGCCTGAAATGAGTTTGCTTCTGCATGCTTTTGTTCATGTGCACTGAAGTGATTCAGGTGTCACAGTGTTACAGGGCAGTCTGGAGGGTTTTTAGGCTCTATTTTATTATGTATATTGATTTCTTAATATACTTTGTAAAAATTGTCTGAGAAACACAGAACTTACTAGAGTGAAAGATTTGGATTTACTTTGTGTTTACAAGGAAAGGCAGGGGGGCCCTTGAGGAAGTAGCATGTTGAGCTACTTACCAGTGGATTGTGACAATAACCATGAAAAAGAAAAGAACATTAAAAATTCTCCTAGTAGAGATCAGTCAGCACCTTTACCTAGATTGCTTTGTTGAAAAGACTGAGTTTGGAGAAATACTGATACAACAGACTAAAATTGCTGACTCTAAAGCAACAAATCAGTACAGAAAGAAAAGTTTACTCTTATGTAATTTGGCACCCCACATCTATACAATATATATGCTATTAGTACTTATGAGTAACCCAACTTGTTTCCAGTAATAATATCAACAGAGAGCTCAATGCAGATTTCAATGATCTAAATATATAAAATTACACCTGTGCTAAAAGGTAGTGAAGTACAGATCTTTCCTAAGTTTTCCCTTGGGTTTAGATGAGAACACTTTCATTTTCTATAGTTACAGAGAGTTTTACTGGGCATTGACAGAAATTGCTGTAAGTGAAACTCTACTTAAACCCTGACTTGTCTCTCTGATGTGGCTGCTAAGCAATGCCAACTCCACCCAAATTAAGGCCCAGACTCCTTGAAACCAAGGATTACCCTTTCCCTGTCCCCAACATCTGTGTTGACCCAAACCATGCTGAGCAGTACTAGGTCAGGTGAGAGACATTGCCCTTGGAGACCCTTTACTTCTTAGCTACAAGGAACAATAGAAAAAGCCATTTTATCTTTCTTAGTTCAAAAATGAAAATATCTATGTTTATTGTGCTTTAACCAAAACCCAACAGAACAGCTCCTCTCCCATGGTCCCCATGTATTTTTCTTGTCATGTGTTCAACCTCTGTGGACCTGAATAATGGAGCTGGGGGGGGGTTATGTTCTCGAAACCTCTCAAAATGTCTGAAATTGCTTTCTCACGCTTTGTAATCTCACACCTGTGAGGCTTGGAGCCCAGAATCCATCAAATGTGGATGCAAGCACTGTTAGCTGGCAACAACTGTTCAGCACACAAGCCTGCAGACCAAAATCTGTCATGTGTCCTAGCACAGGGCAGGTGTGCAGGTATTCAGAGCTGGCATTGCCAAGGACAGAGATGGTCTTTTCCAGTTTGTTGGAGGATGAGCTGGCTTTCTAAACACAGTATAAGGTACAGTACTGCAGGGCCTGCATCCTACAGATCAGCACCTCACTGTGATGGGCTCTGGGATAGAGTAGCTAGGGCCAATCCATGCTCTGTTGAGCTGATCATCAGATTTAGGCAAAGAAATCTGAAAAACTCCAAAGCTTAGCATGCTTACAGAGCTGTGCTCACTCAAAACGGAGCCCAGGTCTCCAGCTCTCCTGAGCATGCTTTGACTTCAGGGCAGAGCTGCTCTCAGTCTGTTCAAAATGTCTGTTCCAGCCCTTGTTAGCAACTCTACATCTCTCTCCCTTTTTTCGTCCTGAGACAATCAGTGCTTTCTCCCCTCCAAACCCTGCTCTGGCAGAGCCTAACTTCGGGTATTTAAAAAATTAACCTATAAACTCATGTTTTGGGTCTACCTGTGGAACCATCCACATGCCTTAGGTGTTTAAAGTTACTAAGTGCTTCCAGCATCCTGCTGCAGCCCAGGCCGGGTGAGTGTGCCCGTGGGGTGTAATGTGCAGCACTCACACCACTCCCCACCTCCAAAGCTATGGGCTGTGACATGGAAGAATCGCAGTGTCCTTTCCCAGGCGGAATAATGAGGCTGCAGACACAAAAGAATGAAATACATTTTTTTTATGATCTTGATAATTCTGTGTCCTTTTTTAAAGACCTCATAAACCAACCAGTGAAGTTATAGTTTCTAATATTGATCAATGAGAAGATGGATGCTGAGACACCAGCTTACTACTAAGAGTGTCCTCTTTGTAGACCATTAATTATCTTTTGTTCTTTTCATTGTACATCAATGCAAGCTAAGGAATTATAAGGACTGGGAAAGCATCTAATCTTATTACCCTTTGTGCTAACTGAATAAAACACCCTGGAATATTTCACTGTAATTATTAGTCTTACTCTCCTTTCATTCTTCTGAGTTATTTCTGAAAGTGTTATAACCCTTTCTTTCCTCTATTTCAGCACTTTACAAATATGCAAAAGGAAAGCAGAGTGAGAGACCACTCTTAGTTTGTTTAAAGCAAGATGGATTTCTGCTATTGTTTGGTATGTATCTTCCACAGTCTGATGGTCAAGCCAGTTTTTCCCTCCAACTTCTTAACTTGTAGTCTAACACTCGATTTAAAGTCTAGTCAACTTCCCAATAAGTGGCCATCATGTGTAAGATTCAAGACTACTTTTTCTTGAAAAAAAAATGTTATGAATAAATGCATATTTTACAGCTGTGGGTTGCATTCATTACACTTTTCATTCAGAAAAGGATGATTTTAAAATGTCAAATCCTGGTTTTCCTGTACTTTCACAGCCAGAAAACTTTTACTTTTCCATTTGAGGCAACTTTTCTTTTATAGGAATTCAAGAATTAAAGGACCTTCTGGGTCATCCATACCAGTTCTATTCTTCCTTTAGACACAAATGCACAAAGCATCACATTCCTTTTTAAGATTTAAAATACCATATTAGTATTTTATGCTGTGACTGAAGGAAGAGCACTAAGTGGAAGATATTAAGGGAACTTAATACTGCCTTTTGTGAGTGCAAGCTAATCAGATAGTTATCCACTTTCATACCTCTTTCACATTTATAAGTCAAGAAATTGTGCCAGATCTGGTGATCTGTATGTAATTGCATCATACTGTTCTTACACTGAAGAATTATTGTAGAGGTTAGAGGTCAGCAGAATATCAATAAGGATTTGAATAATAGAATTTCAGCAAATAAGTAATCTTTCATTCAGCATTTCCCTCCAAGCACTTTCCTTTCTTTGTGACTTGTCAGTACCACTGCACTGCTGACTCACCTACTTTATAACAGGCATTTCCCATAGTTGCAGAAATTCAGAAATTCTGCCCCTCCAGCTGCTCATTAACCACAGCCCCACCTTCAGCCAGGGTAAATTTGTTCAAAAGGATGACACCAGTTTATTGCAGCTGAGGATCTGGCTGCAAAACAGAAAACCAGATAATGGGAAAGCCAGGTAATTTCCAAATTCAGCACTCAAGAAATGCTTCATCATTACTGCTTTTGCACCCTGTCCTTGTTTTGGGACCATGCTGTATTACCAGAAACCAGCAGCATCCCACAGAATTAATTAGAAAAACACCTGTTCTAACTGATCTCTGTGTTTTGTGAATTTGAGTTCTGGATCAGATTGGTTCCTTCTTATTGTCAGTTTTCAAAGACAGAATTAAAAATTGGGCACTGTTTTGCTTTGCCCTTTGCCCATGTGTCCCACACTGCTCTCTTGGTGAACCAGTGTGCTGGTCATGCCCAAAGAGATAAAAGAAATGAGCTCACCATGGAAATGCCATAGAGGCAACTACATATAGCCAAGTGCTGTCAGCAGCTACACAAAGGCTTTAATAGAATCCAGTATTTCACTCAGTAGACTGCAGTGCAGTGGCTACCCCAGAGCTGGCTCTGGTCTCAATCCAGCCTTTCCAGAACCAGGAGATATCCCAAATTTGAGCTGCAGCAGTTTCCAGCACACTCTCTACGTAAGTAGAGAGCTGTGGCACTGAGCAATCTCCCAGATTATTATCTGGTCACATGAACCTTGGCATATGAGATAATCCAACTGACTAATATTTCCAGTGATTATGGGCCAAATCAGCTAAGAATACACATAGCCACATGCTTGCCCCATGCAGTCATGTCAATTTACACCAGCCAAGTTTGTCTCTAAAGATGATTAATTGTTTTTGTACTGCTAGCTGGGTGCTTCCATTTAAAAAAAAAATAAATCCACTCTCTTTGCAAGAAATTGCCTGAAAAAGTGTCGGACACCAAAAAGAGTTTTTTTTCGCTGTGCTAAAGATGAGAGTGGATGTAAAGAGAATGTAATTAATTGGCAGAGAGAAGGTGTGCAGGCCACCCCTCAGTTTACAGAATTCAACATGTACACCTATTTCTGAGCAAATCTGACTAGAATTGCTGCATCCCCATGCCCTCTGACCTTTATTAAGGGGAGTTGAGTAAAGTAACTGGTCACCTCAGCAGCTGAACAGAAGAACCTGTCTGGAAGCCTCTCTCACAACATTTTTCTACCAGTGAAATGGAATTGTTCTGGAAAAACCCTGGCTGAGGAAATTTGTGTTGATTTCAAATTTTAAAAATGGAATAGAATTTTTTTTTTTTTTCCTAAATCTGCTTCTGGCACATGCTGGAAATTCATTTTGTTGTGTTATTTTCATTACTTTTCATTCCTCATCTGTATGGAACTTCCATTACTTTTGCATTATTTTATGACACATCTATCATGATAATGCAAAATAATATAACACATGGCTCTTGTGTCATTGAAAATAACCCAATAGGAAATACTATGCAAATAAATGCACTATTAAGTTGTAAAATAAATTGAACTTGAAATATTTATTGTGCCATCACAGATTGAAATATTTCAAAAGTAATTTATAATGCAATCTTTCCCAAATTCTACCTCATCAAAAATTCAAGACTCATTTTTTTCCCACTGTCATTTTCAAATAAAACAACATTTGGGATATGCACTTAAAACAAATTATTTGACAAAAAAAAAAAGAAGTAATATAAAAGACAAATAATAAACTTCAAAATAAATATTATAGTAATTTATTATTAATAAATATAGCAGTGTTTTCTTGAACAAAATACAAATAATAAAGAATAATAAAGAAAAATTTTGACCTACACTTCTCAGGAAGAATCTGAGGCTTAGGGTAGGGTTTATGTTTTTGCTTGGATTTTGAGTGTCAGTTCTAGCACAGATTAAGCATGTGGCTTAGCTGTGGAACCTCTGAATTTGTCTTCCCTTTTCTATCAAATGTCTGTATAGATTTTTGTTTGCTTTTTTATATCTACACAGACTGCTAAAATTTAAAACCAAGAAGTGCACCCAAGAAACTTATCCAATATTTAGCACAGGATGGTCACAATCTATCTGGGGGACTGCATGAAGTAAAACAAAAAAGCCAAAAGATCAACCAATTCAAAAGAAAATCCACGGAAGAATATCTTTTGGGAAAACAAGTGATTCTGTGAGTAGCAGGGCTAATAGAGCAGGTCCCTGGAGAGAAGTTGGAAGCTGAGAAGCTGCAGAAAGGAATGAGAAACGAGGGTGGTACATGAGAACAACCAGGCAGCATCAGGTCTGTTAGAAATCCAAGTGCTTTTCATTATTCAGTACTAAGTGCAATGAAGAGCTGCTTGCTGTTCTGGTAGAGGTTCTCTGACTGCCACAGTTTGCCCTGTTTTGAAGTAGGAGAAATGTAGCTGTTAAGAAAGAAAAGCTTGCATTTCAAGGACTTTTTAAAATCCCAAATTGCTTAAACATAGACAGATATATAACAGCATTAACATATTCTGCTGGGTATTTACAGATCCATGACTGCATGGCTCAGGTGTCTTGTGAAGAATCACACATCTCATTTCAGAAAGAACCTGAAGCATGTTCTGATGGGGCAATAAATCACATGCAGGAGTATTTTAATGCTACAATAATGCCTATATGAGATGCCTTTATGCACCTAACTTTCCATCATGGGCTGTGCTGTTAACTGTTAGACTAATAAAACACCTACTGCTCCCTGTGGTTTTGTATTGCTCCAGTACGTTCATAATTTGCAATAATCTGTGAATTATCTTCGATGCAATAAGGCAAATGTGCAGCTGGGGTAAAATGGCAAAACTTTGGTGGGAAAGAGGACATTTTCACACTGGCTGGGAATCTGTCTCTACAAATCCAATTTTGGCAATATTCACTGCTCTGGTAGCACAGCTGGCTTTCACTGCTGGCCAGAATGTTCAGGAAGAGTTGGAGCACCACCAATGCCTCACAAATTCACTCTCTTGTTTTTGCTGAAATTTGAATGCAACTTTAATTTTTTTGAATATTTATTATATTTTCTTCTTTATTTTTCCCCCAGGCTTAGGCTTTTTTTAATCTAAAATAAGAGAAGTATAAAATCTGTCATTTAAAGACACTTCTAAGCTTTGATTAGTATCAGCTGAAGCATTAGTCATCTGTTGCAGCTTCTGTAATTCTTTAAATTATCCTTTTGCAAATGCTAAATGCCCTAAAGTTACCAGCTTCTCCCCTCCCCAGTCTCTCTCTTCTAGAAAAATCAAAGGCCATTTCTCCAGGTATTCCATTTAAAAAGCCATCTCACAGCAAGCAAAAAGTAATGTGTATAGTTGCCTCTTTTCATCTGAAATCATCTGTAGCTATATTGACATTAAAATTCTGTGAATTTCTAGCAGAGCAGGAAGAAATAAGTGTCATGCATTGCTACAACAGAATTTGAATATGTTTACCTACTTTACAAAGTATAAGTAATAACTGAGGAAGAAAATACTACTGTCATCACTTCCAGCACTGTGGGCTGGGCATAAGATTCAATTCTTACAAGCAAGAAAAGACACAGATTTTATAAGTGTATTTTTTTGCAGTGCCCCCCAGCAGGGACCAGATCCCCATTGTGCTGGATGCTGTGAAAATGTACAGTGACAGACAGAAGACACCACAAAATCCTTCTTCCCAAAGGAAGTTAAAAAAGAGGATTTCCACAGCAATGAGCCTACATCCAGCTATTTTTGTCTGTGTTCCTTCAGCCATTTTGCTGTGGGAATTGCTGCTATGTGGGGCTCAGCATCCATGGAAGCCACCTTCTTTGACACAGCTGGTTATTCAGTCCCTTTGGGCACCTCTAGCATCAGAAGTGGCACACCTTTAATAATGACACAGATTGCTTGAATGAGAAAAAGGATGATGATAAAAACCCTCTCCGTGAAATGAGGCTGTTCTGGATGATCACAGGTTCTGCTTATTCCCTACAAAGAAGAATTATAGTCCTCTGAAGTGAAATATTAGAAATCAAAGGTTTAGGGGAGGAAATATGTAAAATGGCCATGAAACTATTAATCTCTTTCCTGGGAAAGGACTTCTTTACTTTGCTTGCCTAGAATGAGGCTAATGGGGAGAATCTGCCACGAGAGGCAATGTTCTGGTACTGCAAAGAGCTCCTTTGACAGAGTTTCACTGCCTACTTTAATGAGTGTGTTTTCTCACCTGAAATGAATGTGGTATGTCTAACCTCCAAGCCATGATGTGAGAAGTTATTTTTATTTGCTAGAGCTGACTGTGCAAAAGAGAGACGGTGATGGCTGCTCTCCTCAGCTGCTCACCTTCTGTGGCAGAGCAGCAAGCCACAGGCAGGAGTGAGAGGTTTCTGATCCCAGAGACAGCATTTCTGCATGCAGATGGCTTTGCTGACATGCCAGTGTAAATTCATTGTATTGCTGAGCCACAGCATGCAGGTACAAAGACACTGTTGCTTCAGGTGCTTTCCAAACAAAACAGAAATGCTTATGAACTCCTTCAGAGAAAGACCTTTCAGAGCAATCAGAATAAGCCCTAATTCATCTTTGGCAAAAGATGTAGTAATAAACACACTGTAATGTTGAACTGCAAGAAGTGTTGTGTATGTACAAGTGACAGGGTTAATGCATAGACTTGTGCCTATGCAAGGGCCTTTTAATTCCCTAAAAATAACAATATTCACATGACATTCATCATAGCCATTGCACAGCACACCTACACTCACAAACATATAGTTAGGAGTTCCTACAGTGTGTTTTGTCAACCATAAACATTTAACTATCACTAACCAGGTTTTACAAAGAAATTTCAGTGGGAGAGGGCACTGGGCAGAGGATGGAGAACTGGTCTAACAAACAGTAGGAAAGTAGCCTCCCTTATTTTTGCAGCACATTGAGGAAAGAGGCTCTTCCTGCACATCCAAAGAATCAAGCTCTCTTCTGCAGGCCTTGGGAAGTCTCCTGAAAAGGAGAGTCACTGCACAGTAGCCAAAACCTGAGTTTACACCTCAGTTTACAGCTTAACTTGCAAAATGCTACAGCACAAAAGTACTGAGCTCTGAGGCTTTTGATGAGAAAAAGCTTTCTCTGCTGGTTTCCCCAGAGGTGATTTATTCTCTGAAAACTGTACTGTGTAACACTTTCTGCCTTAAAAGCAACTCATGCAAAGTTAATTACATTGCACTATGTTTGTGGGAAAATACATTTTACTACAAGTTAATTTGAAGTAAAAAATATTATACAATGAATGCTATAAAAGAAACAGTTATGAGCTGCCTTAACAGCATTTATAAATCAAATCACTGCACATCGATAACTTTAAAACCAACCTACATCAGGCTTTTGGAACAATGTACGACTAAAACAGTTTTTGAGTAGCTATGTATTTTTCATAAGTTGTGGGTGGCAAAAAAAATGTGGGTTATTTGTTAAAAAATACAAAAAGGAATTTGTTTTATTTCATTTATATGACTTGATGGTTTTTGAATGTTCTGCTGTTTTCTTTGGCTTTTTGGAAGCAATATAAAAGCCAAAATCCTTAGATGTTTTGTGATGCTTTTTAACTGAAAATATTTCTTACAAGAAATTGCTAATTACATGTTTTCCTCTTTACACAGAGATAGGAATTTCATCCATACAAATTAATAAATTGTGAGGAAAAAAGACTTTTGATCATCTAGGCTCCCCTGCTGTTTTACACTGGCCAAGGAAGAGATTCGTTCCTTGCTAAATACTTCTCTCACTCACTGAGCAAGAAACCTGTATGATTCATGTTTCAACTACTTATTATTCAACTATTTATTAATCTGAGAACACCTTCACACAAATGCAGTATTGATGTGCATGCTAAAGAGCTGAAGATTGGCCCACAAGACACTCAACTGTTATTTACCATCCTTTGACTGTCAAAACATGGGCCAGATTGCTTGGTTAAATTTTCCTAATCGTGGCTTTCAGGCACCAGCTCTTGTAAGGCCTTTGGCTGATTGGGTAAGCACCTTTCTGCTCAGGGACATCCTCTCCTGGGCATGCCTCCCTAGGGAGCAGGGAAAAAAGGAAGGAAAACCCAGGAAGCTGTCCTGCAAACTGACCCAGACACCTGGACTCTTGTCCTGTCGTGGTGGAGCAGGAGGCTGCTCATACCCCTCCTCAGAACTTCAGTGCCTAGTCCCAAGGCACCTCCTCTGAGCATTTAGGTATTGCTTTTAAGGACTGCTGTAGCCTAGGTTTAAAATAATTTTCTCTACTTGGAGTCTTCCCCAAGTCTGGGGACATTTGGTAGAATAACTGGGGAAAAAAAAAAAACAACTGAGGCTCCCCATCCCCGAAAAGCAGAAGCCTCTTGTCCATGGCATATCACCTCAGAATTAATTTCTGTACCATGAGCAAATCTGGGGAAAAGGATCTCACACTGCTATTATTTCTCTTCTAAATTCTTTAAGTAATTCACTAGAAAAGCTCCTGTGCACCAAACTACTTGCAAAATGTCATATCCACAGCACAGAAAGTCCCCAGAGCAGGTTGACAATATTAAATAAAATAAATTATACTCCTGTAAAGAACTTCATGTTCACAGTGTGCATGTGCAAAATAAACTGCCAGTGTTGCTGACTTGTGTATATTCTACTTTAGGTTTTGCAAGATTAGTAATTTTCATCCTGACCCAGCCCCTGCAGGAAATTACTATGGGCCCAAAATGTCTGGGATTTTTCTCTCCTTCTGCTTCTTTTCAGTATTTTTTTCTGCCTTTCCTGCTTGTGGAAAAGTCTGCAATATGATGTGAATGTGTTTTCAAGGCTTAAAAAATAAATATGTATTTACTCTGTTCCTTGAAGTTAAAGACGATTGAGAACTTCTTAACAACTTAATATATGTGACTGATCCTTCTCAAAAGTATAAAATAGGTAAGAAAACCAAAGGAAATAATGTTCTTTTCCTTTTTCAGATGGAGAATTAATTGTGCTGGATTCAAAACTTTGGATTGATGCCAACAGATTGCTCAAGATCACACAGCCAAAAACACCTTTTATGAATTCCTGATACTGCATTGAGGACAGGAAATTATTTCTTGCTAAATACTGGAACTAGTTAAATGTACCATCATTTTGCAGACCTTCCAGAAGCCCCAGTGATCTGAATGTGATTCAAAGGCACATGCAAGAGTCTCACAGAAACTCAGCCTCTGGAGGCAGCTCCTGGTATTTAACCACAGAGCATTAAGCATTGAATCACTCTGCCTCAGTCTCTGTTGGGTGCAGAAAGAAAGGGTTCTTCACTCTGCCATTAAAATACAGTCAGTCCCTTTAGATTTATTAATCTGAGAATATTACAGATGCATTTGCTAAATCATAATATTCTGAACCACTAGCAATATGCAATAAGAACCTAAATACATATATTTTAAAATCTGTCGTACCAATTCTCTCCTATTCTGACAAGCAATAATTACATCAAACTCCAGAAATTAAGTATATTATATATAAATACACATTATAGTTATCTTACAAACAGAAAACAGGCATGAGAAGTGTCATGTTGGGCCTGTACCAGTGATATCTAATTAAACAGAAAATTATGCATAATCCAGTACAACAGTCTCTTGTTTGCTCTAAAAACCCACTGAAATTAAGTTCACCAATACTAACATGTTTTCATGGAAGCAAGGAACTCAACTTCTGTACCTTCAGGGTTGATTTAGGAAGGTATTATCACAGTAAATAAAGAGACTTAAATAGCCAGGTGAATGAGTACTCAGAAACCAAATTCTTTAGGCAGTCTTGGAAATCTCAGCCTTGTACTGTACTTGCACCAAACCCTTGGTATTATGCCAAAAATATTTTTTTAAAAAGTCCATGCTGCTGGCCATGTAAATTGAACATATATTCTTGTTTCTGAGCAGAGACTTCCAGCTGTTATTGCTACCCTGTGTGTATTTTACCTCTGAATAAAGAGTATTTTGCAATCACCACTCGTGTTTCTCTTTACACTGCTACAGGGGCAGAGTCCATGGTCTGGAGGAGGTGCAGAAAATCATCAGGGTCAGAAAAACTCAGAATAAAGATTAAAACACAAGCCTGGTATCATCCCAGCAGCATGCAGCATGGAAGGGTTCCTGAAATGTGGCTCTTTGCCTAATGCTGTTTCTGTACTACATTTCTTTTAATGACATTATAGGAAAGCTCAAGATAAGAAATGGACTTAGTCCTTCTTTGATCAAAACCTAATTTTAAATGTATGTAGATAAGCTAACAACTCTGTAAATATCACTCAAAAAAGTAATATGAACACTATCATCAAAACTGTTGTTAATATTCATCCTATTTGTTTGACCATTTTGTGCATGTTTTCTCTTTGGCTAGAATAAAAAATATATTAAATATTTTGCCACGTTAAAAATAAAGAAATTTACCTTTAACTAAGCACACAAATTGCAAAAACACTCTTTAAATGATCAAGAACCCTGAAAATCTGGTAGTATTCCACCCTGCATATTTCAAAGACTTTAAATTAAACATTTGAAGCAAACTTATCTACCTGTTCCAGCTGTTGCCAATGAGGATAAGGGAATTTTTTTTCCTAGAAAAACACTGTCTCAAAACTCCACTAAGTTACTGAAAAATTCCATAGGCTAAATAGATTAGGATTCCCATTTCCATGGCATGCAGGAGACCAACTCTTTCACTGAGAGACAATGAATCACAAAATCTGTGATGAAAATATTTATTAAGCATTTTTTAGCTGTTGTTTATGGGTTTGTAAACTTCCTACCCAGACCTTTCATCCTACTTACACAATTTGGCTGTAGTTTCTGGGTCTTTATTCATGTTATTAAAACAAACAAACCAAACAAAAACACAAAACACCTCTCGTAACTGAGACCCTTTGTTTAAAACTAAACATTTTAAAAAATTGGCAGGTCCAGTCTAATAAGCAGGACACTGCTGAGTACATTTAGATATCAGCAAGTACTCACAGCATTGCAGGGATGGTAAGCTTCACAAATGCATTAAAAATGAGTATCCATTCTGAAGCAAACATTTAAGTAGTGTGCTCTGAAACAGACACTGTAATCGAAGTGTCAGGAGGCAGCCTAAGGACATAACTTGGAGTCCAGAGAGCAGCCAGGAGGTCTAAAACAAACCAGTGTAGGGTTATTTTTAAAAATCCTGGAGAAGACCAGCCCAGGGTTGTGACTAACAAGGAATTCTTCATGTCTCCCAGAGAAAGGAGTGAAACTTCACTACACAATGAGACCACAACACGCTGAAAACAGTCCCAGAAGCAGCACCGTGTGAACCAGGCACGGCCCCAGCGTGCTGGGTTAATAACTCACCTTGTCCAAAATGCAGATCTGCTTCTTGCTTTGCACATCAACAATCTCTACTTCAAAGTAGGTGATCTTTGAATGTTTGAGCGCTGGTGATGGTTTGATTTGGCCAGCAGAGAGCACCAGCTGAGACAAGTTGAAAAAGGAGCGCGAGTCATTGTGAGACATGGACAGAGCTCCTCCATCGGCTGCGAGATCCCTGCTGTGCTCTGGAGCGCTGGGATTCTGCCTCCTGAGCATGGTGTGACCCAGCAGCAGGGATCATCATATCAACAGGGGACAGCTCCAGGGGGAAAGGTCTCCTCCCTGCATCAGTTAAATACAGGCACAGACTGAGGAGGCACAGAAGGTCAAGTGGCATTCCATTTTGAGTGTGCTGTCTTATTTAGCAGGGCTGAAAACAATGGCTCTGTAATCCATGTCTATATTTAATCTGCTGGCCTGGTGTGCTCTGTTGGTGCTGCTGCTTTCTTATTTTCTTTTGTTCATTTTATTTAAACCAGACACCCAGAGATTCTCTGTTAGCAGATCCTGAAATTCCAGAGCTCCAGAGGGGCAACCAGAAATGAATGTAGTAAATTCCACTGTTACCTACTGAGACAGATGTTTAAAATGTCCACACACACACACATATATGTATAGGTGCCATCTATTCTAGAATCATCATCAGATGTCATCTGTTCTAGAAATATCTACTGACAAAATAGTATGAGTTCATCAGCAAAATTTAGGGGATACTTGAAAATATCTGCTTGTTTTTAGCACTATGGATTTTCTGGTATTTAATGAATGGGACAGAGCTTTTCTTACAGTTCTGCCAGGGAAAATCCACTGAAGGAAAGGAAATTATAACCTTAAAGGCATTCATTTAGGGCTTGGATCATTTCACTATTTTCTTATTCTTTCCTAACAATTTTTGCAGTGCACATCTGCAACAAAACAAAAGTGGCTTTGGTAAAAATAAAGACTGCACAAAACAATACATTTTTTCCAAAACAGTTTCCCCAAGCCTTGTTTGAACTTCATTTTTCCATGTACGGCTTTTTAACTGGATTTAATAGAACTAGCAGCACTTTTCCATCCTGAAATCCTCCCTAAATTTCCCTGGGCTGCCTAGGATTACAGTGTTAGAAGAGTTCCACGAGTTTTTCTGCAGACAGTTCTTTCCACAGAGTAAAATCTGAATACATTTCTCCATGGTAAAATCTCAGGAAAACTACAATCACTATTACAAAAATCATATGGGTTTGTTACACTGAGGAAATTAATTAAGTGGAAAAAAGCTTCCACAAGGTAAAAGTCACCACACAACTAAGACCCTCTCTGGGATGCAGGAGGGGAATAGAACAGGTCTCTTTTCTTTGATTCTGCTGTAACTTACAGAAAATTTAGTGGTCACTGCATCCTGTCTAGAGACAAATGGCAAGAAGCTCTGTGGAATAACAGAGAAAGTAATTGCTAAGTTGCTCCGAGAATTAAAATAAGAGTGAGAGGGACTCCCAGAGGAAGGCAATTTCCACACTAGTTGCTGTTAATGGAATAGTCCATGCTAGATCAAGTTGTATATGTGCTTAAGTTCTGGAAAATCAAGACTGCATACATGAAATGTGTCCTGCTTATAAACATATGGCAAAGACACAAGAACAGAAAACAGTGAATTAACAGAGGCTGAACTTGGGGACAGGTCTGAGCTCAACGTTAACAGGACTGGGCATTTGAGATAACAAAAAAAAAAATCAGTATCAAGAAATAGTTGAATTCATTTATGGTTCTTTAGCCAAAGTTCTGACTAAAGAAGCTCACCCCAAGTCATAGCTAAGATGCTTTCTGCCCACATGACATGACAAACTTTGGAGTAGCTCAGACTGAGAGAAAAGTCCCCACTGCTTGCTGATGCAGTCGTGAAGCCTTTGGATGCCTTCACTGGATTTGTAAAAGGAAAGTCCTTACTGGGGGAATGCAGGTGTACAGCAATATCAATTCTCTGCTAAAACAAAACAGGATTAAATTTTGACTATACTGAAATGAGTCAGTGTCTTGCCATTGGTAGAGAACAAGTCAGCATCTAAAGGAAAAAAGCAGTTAGACTTGAACAAGGTTATATCATATCAATGAAGGTCACTTGTCCCCAAGTTGAAATGAAAGGGGTTCAATACAGCAAGCAGAAATTTTGGTGTAAGCTAGTCACAACAGAGAGAATGACAAATTATCTTCTTACTGTAAGGGGCTTGCTAAAAACAGCCACTTAAAGACCACAGAACACACAGGTCCTGAAATCCAAGTGTGTGATACACTTATTTGAACAGGCTGCTGTAAAGAAACTACAAACTGCTGTACAAGGGATGAGACAAACTGAGACAATATTCCCTTTTAGCTGTAAGATTTATATGAATCAGTGAGCTATAATAGCATATATTAATAAATTTCTTAATTTACTTCAATTCAAAAGCCATAAAGAATAATATTGATCATCAAGGCTAATTTGTGTGTACATAAAGGAACTGGTGTTACAGTCATTACTGTGGGTATATTTATAACATTTAAAAGGATAACATCTGAGCTGCTGCTGCTGCTGAGAAAAAAGCTTTTGATTTACTGCAGACATTTAAATGATCAGAATTTTATTACTGACCAATGAACACTTGAATATCTGAACCAATTCCAGGAAAATGCTTACAAAAATATACTCCCATTTTTTTCAATCCATGCTAATCATTTGCAATTTAAATATTTTGATGAACAACAATCTTTACAGACCCAAACACTATGCTGAACATTAATTAGAAGAGCTTCCTCAAGGCTGACTGGCCCTTTCCTCTCTCTATTGTATTATGGATTTAGGATTAGACTGCAGCAAACATAATGCTTGCATGTAAGGTGGATGAGAGCTACTCTACCAAAAATAATCAGGGATAGAGTTACCACTGATAACCCAAGCTCTAAAAGGGAGGTGAATAAAAGCTGTGATGATTTTGCCATTACTGTAACAAATGCTGCTTCAGTGGGTTTGGATGTTCCAGCTCTATGTGAAGTCATCCAGCCCATTCTGTGTGGAAGTGCACATAGAAGGGAAACATTAATTCCTGGACAGAAGGCACATCTTTCCTTTCAGTGCAGTTTTTGTACCTCATCTCAGTCCTCAGCACTGGAGATGGGCAGTCCCAGCACATGGAGACAAGTGATCAGCCCTGTGGTGAGATTTATTGATCCACATTACACCGATACAGGGTGCTGTCCCCAGAGCTGTGGCAGGGCTAGGAGCCAGCACTCACCCAGCCCCTGACCTCAGCTTCCTTCTGGGACTCTGAGAGGAGTCAAAGAGCACTCAGCAAGAATTAAATCATCTCTGACAGCTTCAACTCACACTGAAGTTCAGGCCATATAAGGGGCTGATATTTTTGAGGGGCTGCAAGAATGGGCATCACTCTTGTCAAAGTGTGGCTCTGCCTCCTCTCCTCACTTGGCACTCAGCTCATGTGAGCTGTTTTGGAGACAGGCAGGCACTTGGTTAGGCCATCCTTCTGAAAGGCACTTTTTCGAGAAGGCAGGGAATGCCTGACTCCAAACCACACAACCTGGCCATCATCTCTGGTTAATAGAACTGCTGATATTTTCAGAAAAAACGTTACACCTGTACAGGATTTTTTTTCACCCTTCTAATCAATATCTGGAAACAAGCATCAGCCTGTGCTGGTCATGACAAAATAGGTAACAAACCACGGGTCAGGGGCTAAGACAGCATTCAGTTTCTGTTCATGATACTGATTTCCTATGATGTGTTAAGGAACTGCTGGTTTTCCTGCTTTTCCCTTCCTATTCCACATGCCTTCCCTGTGTGAGGCTCTCTTGCACTGTGGCTGTTGCAGACAGCCTGGCACAAAGGGATTTCAAAAGATCTCAGCTGGGGCCTTAAGGCGCCTCTGAAGTTCCTTTTCATCTCTGGTTATGTTTTGAACTCCTCCTTCCCCAGAGAACTGGTCACCTCCTTTCAGCCTGCAGAATGTCAGCTGTTAAGTCAGCAGCAGAGGGTCACCTCTGTCAGCCCAGATGCTTGTCAGCAGCCCCTCACATGTCACTTTCTTATCCCACACTCTTTGGGTGCTTGGTGGAAGCTGCGTTATTCCTTTCCCACAGGCTTTGCCGCCAAGACAAAACTTCAGAGCCCAAAGTATGTGGGGCTCAGAACCACAGGTCATGCAATCTGAAACAAAGCAGATTGCCACAGTCACACTCATCTTAGTGTCCCATTTTTGGAGATTCTACCATTCATCTTGCTGGGGGGAGATGCTGAGATCAAGGGCTCAGCTGTTTTGGAAACAAGCAGAGAGATGCCCTTGCTAAAGGAGGTCTGAACCAGGGAGTTCACATGGCCTCACACCTTGTTTAGCAGCTGTGCAGCCCTCACACCTGGTATTGTGCTTCATCTAACCAGCACTCTTTAACATCTCCCTGTTTCAATCTTGGGTTTCATGTTTTCAGGGCCAGGCAGGAGTGCAGCTGTTCTTCCAGTGTCTTTTTATTGAGCTGTCCAAGGAAGGATTTAAGAACCCAATCTAATTTACTCATTTGGAAGAACACTGACAATAATTTGTGTGTCTGGCTCCTGGCTTCATCTGGCAGAGAGTTTAGGAATAGGTTTACCAGATTACTTGGGGGGCTACTATTTGGCTTGATTCTGCTATCCATAACAATCAAATAACAAGTAGAATGTGTTTCTGAAGCATTGTGAAAATTTAAGCATGAGCCTGGCTTCTAGGGGGAAAAAAAGACAACAAAAACCACCATGCTTGAACCTCTGGCATTTCTTTGCCTGCACACACCTACCTTAGAGGTCAGAAAATCAATTTAAAACATTCTATCTACATGCATGCACACAAAAATGCCCCTTAGAAGCAGCTCCACAGCATTACTACTAAAACTACTCAGGTAATTTCATTTTCTCTCTTGAAGCTAAGTCTCTTAACAAATTAATAATGGACAAGAGAAAGGCACAGAAGGAGAGTGTCCTGACTCTAACACTAAACAATCCTAAAGCTATTTTAAATAACGCTGAAGTCAGGACTAAACCCCACCAGCAAGAGGACAGGATAAAAGTGATAGACACCCATGTTTCTCCTGTTCAGCTGCACTGGCAGGGCTCCTCAGCAGAGGATGACAACCTTTCTGACCCTGTGAACTGTGCAATGGAAACATTACCTGGCCAAAAGCCACAAGCCTCAGGCCACATCCTCTGGAGGCTGTGAGAAGGGAGAGTCAGAGGAAGAGCTTGCAAGCAGAGCCCCGGGATCTCCAGTGCTCACCTTGCACCTGCAGGAGATTTTACCAGTGACCAGAGCAATGATGTTCTGTCAGCTGTCTAAAATCTCACTGCAGTAGCCTGGCTTGATCCTTCTGGCTTTGAAAACTGAAAATATTGACTTTAAACTTTGGTGTGGGTGGTGCCAATTAGAAGCAAATTCACAGTGCAAATCAAATCCAAAGCCAGAGTTTGTTTTATCCCCCACAGACATCTACATGGGTCACAAGGGAAATAAGCAAAGCTGAAATGCAGGCACAGTAATTCTATCTGCAAGCAGTACACAGTGAAACCTTCACCCCCAGCCCCTGTAGCACACAAACACACACCTACTTCTCTACAAAAATAAGTTTAGCCTGATACAGAACTCAAATCTGATGACGTGCAGGATATATTGTAACAGGCAGCTCCTGGACTGTAGTATGGAAGAAGACCAAGAAGATGCTCCTGGTGATGAAGAGGCCCAGATGAATCTCCAAAGGTGACCAGTCCTTTAAGGTGACTGACAATAAATAGCTTATTTACAGCTGTGAAGTTTCAGTTCTTGTTTACATGAAAACAATGTAAATCATGCTATTCCATTCTTTGAGGCATGTGATGGTCTTCTCTCCTATGCATCTGGAAATACATGGCTAGGAGAAATGCTATGTGAAAGGTCTTTTTCTTTTTTTAACTTACATATTTTGTCATTCTCTTTTGCTCAGGTGAATGTGTAAGCCGTTTTAAACATAGAGGAACATCTGAAAACTTGACTTCAAAAAGCCTAAGGCAAAAGTTGGGGGTTTTCTAATTTAAAAAAAAAAGTCTGTGATTTTTAAGCTAGTCTTGGCATTTTGCAGGCAGACAGGGAGATCAGCACACTAAGTGTTTGAGTCCTTGCACAGACAATATGCTTTGTACCCCATTGTTTCTTTGGGACAAAGATTAGGAATCAGACAAAGAAATGTCTCCCAAACTTGCCCAAGAACTACTCTTAAGGAAAACTCCAGTGACCTTTACCTGCAGAATTTTCCCTACAGCATTACACTCATCCTTTAGCATGTCCTCAAGCAGCTTTTGCCTCTCAGTGGCAATAAGTACTTCATACATTTGCCTTAATGTAGTGTGACTCCCCTTACTGCATCATCAATTCTGCCTAATAAAATGGCACCTCAATTAACAGAGGTTAGAAATTGCCTTACAAATGTCTGGCTTCTCTTCAGCTTTTCACAACAGGCTTTGTGCACTCTCAGGTGCCACTGCTTACCTGAGGAAAGCCACTGGGATGAGCTCCCTGTCACTCTCAGCCCAGCAGCAAAGGCAGCAAACAAGGTGGGTGAGACTCCTCAGAGCAGGGACAGACAGCAACTTTCCATGTATTTCATTGTGGCTTTGTGTCATCGTGTCACTTCCCAGCATGAAGAGAAAGGGCTGAACAGACAGGGTGCTGACACTTTGCAGCAGTGAAGCTTACTCCATGCCCTCACTTAATTTCAACTGAGTATAGGTATTTCTGACAGTATTTTTTAGAATAACCCTCTGAGAACACACCCTGATGAGATAATGGATTGTAATTTCACAGGATAAGATCAAGTAACCACATTATTGGAAGCTGATCAGACACTAAGTAAGGATAATGAAAAGAAATACAGTAAGGCAAAGGCATTTTTCACAAATGGCAGCAGTACAGAACTGGCAAATCCATGTTCTTACAGCTCAGATTCAGTGCATCTTTCCTTTGGGCAAAACTATTACATACAAGATAAAGTTGGAGTCACTTGGAGCAGTTTCAGGGAAAAAAAATGTTGTTCAAACGTGCATTTTCCAGTGACACTGAAGCAGTCAAAAAGATTACTCATTTGGATGAAAAGATTTTAAGATTCAGAACAATCTTGTCTCTAATAATTTCTGACCAGTAGGAGGGAAGAACAACCTTGACTAGAACACCTACAGATTCCTAAAGAAGCTATTTCAACATTAAAATATTCAAAAGCTCTTGTTTGTTAATGTAGAATGTATAAAATCCTGAAAGCTCAGTAACTGTCACAAAATATAATCACAGTCTTTCAGACAGTTCAATCTAGAGATACATTTAAAAGTTTATAATGACAGAAAGAAACCTAACTCCTATTTTACAATCCTTCTTTTTATTGTCTGAAGTTCTTGGGGTGATTGGTCTTTCATTGCTTTTGAAATGTTATGGGGTGTTTCTTCTCATACAAGAAGCCAAATTGTTCTCAGTCTTTTTCATCTCAGGGCTTCATTAATTAGGTTTCTGAAACATCTGTCAGCATAACCTCCTTCTTTCACAAACTTTCAAGTTTCCAGAAAAGTTTCCATTTATTATGACATTTTTAATACTCAGTCTCAATCCTTGAGCTAAATTATGAGTCTTTTTTTATAATAATTTTGTGACTAAAAAGTATTCTTGTGACACTTTTCTCTCAAAGCTGAATGTAAAGTAGAATTACTGGAAACTTGAAATTAGACAAGTAAACAAAAAAGGACCTTATTTATTTCATTAGAGCTGTTGTTCAGTGCTAGGGTTTTTTCCCAAGCTTGAAATGTTTGAAAAATGTTTCTGTGAAGCAAAATTTACGGGGGGGGGGGGGGG
>VZRX01017666.1:0-20218 GCA_013398075.1 Notiomystis cincta | reverse complement strand
GGGGGGGGGCGGGGAAGCAAGCATGCTCATCAGAATGAAATATTCTCTTTTTTTTTCTTTAATTCTTTCTCTTTTTAAGACTCTTCTGCCCCCAGGCCACTACCATTCCCAGTAACAACCCTGATAAAAAAGTGACCCTGCCCCAATGTGGGTATTGGGCCAGGGCTTTCTGTTTTGACCATTACTTCTGACAAGCCTGCATGAGAGCCATGCTCTCCTCACCAGGGGTGTTTAAAACAGCACAGGAAATCTATCCTATTTAAGGCACTGCAAGAAACCCTTCAGAAGCAGAAAGAAGTCTCACCTGAGAACAGATCACTTTTCTGCTGGGGTTGGGGTCTGGTCCAGCATGGGAGCAGTGCTCAGCCAGGCAGTTCTGCTGGCAGCAGGTTCAGGTGGAAATGTCACTTTCACAAAATGAGCATTACCCCCCTCAAACCTGCCATCCTCAGAACACCTGGAGCCACCACATGCCCTGAAATCAAATATGCCTTTCACCAGGAAATCCAGAGGATGCTGAGAGAGCTACAGACTCCGTGGGGAGCCCAGTAGCACAACCAGGTGTGAGAGCTGGCTCTCTCACAAACCAGCTGAGCAGCCTGGCCCTTTCTCTCATGCCTGAACAGCATAGCTGCCCACAGACATCATGAACCTCAGTACAACACCAGGGCATCCTCCCATGCACAAGAGGAGGGAGCCCATGTGAGCTCAAGGCTTCCCCTCTCTCCTATTGTTGACTCCCAGAAAGAAATGCAGACACACACGAGAGTGCATTTCATCTCTGTAAGGGTATTATACCTCACAGTAACCTGGAACAAGTTGAAAACAAGAGGATGTTAAGCTTGAGCTCCAAGGAAATGGTATTGTTAGCTCCAGAAGTGCTTCTGTGGCTTCTTGTGAAGCACCTGTACTCCTAGTGAAGAAAGCATTTTCCCCCCTGGCTCTTTCTTGCTGGCATACCCCAGTTTATCCGTGCTTTGTTTCATCACACCAGCATCGGCACTGAAGCATTTTAACCTAAAAAATGTCCTTCTGTCCAGCACAGTTGGCAAGGAAGAAGCCATTAATTTGTGTGAGGTTTGAATGCACAGGTTTCCCTTGCCCTGCAGCCAGTCAAAAGCAGAGAGGCTGCCTGGTGCAGCTTACATCAGTTAGCAATAAGGAGTCTGGCTCCAGGGACAATCCAAGCCAAAGCAGATGACTGCCATAGTGGACTCTAAACCTTGCCAGGACTGATCTGTGAGCAAAAGGCAGCACTTGTTGCTCTGCACATGGGGACAGCAGCATGTCATTCAACACCTCTGGAGGATGAGCTCCAGTTTAACAGCTCCCAGTCAGCAATGGCTGTGACCAGCCTGCAAATGATGCCAAGACAACCATGGTGTGGTTACATCCAGCTGTCAAAATTATCTGTGATTTAAAACAAACAAAAAAGCTGATGCTGTTCCTAGGCTGACAACTGTCTCTGGAAGGCATTCCTGCAATTTCCATAGTAATCTTGGGGGCAAGGTCATAGAGATAGATGTGACAAGGAGAGCCCTGACATTTAACAGTCTGGGAAGCAACACTGGAGGATTATAGGTAAGATATCAACATGCTTCACCACGAGATGAGTTCCTGTAGCTGAGAGCAACTCAGTTCCCCAGACAGCTCCAACAATGCTGCAAAATAAAGCCCCTGGTTAGAAACAATGCCCTCTCTCTATACCCAAGTGTAGGAACTACTCTAAAAGACTGAAGGTGCAGTTCATATACAAGGTAAAATTAAAGAAGATTCAGTATCACATCTGCAGTGTTTCAGGGCTAGAAATTAAATGATGGGAAGGGAAAATCCACAGCTGCCTAGTGAAACTTAATGAGGTTATTGTTAGTTCAACAATCTGATGAGATACATGAATTCTTCATGGTTTTTATTTGTTTGTTTGTTTGTTTGTTTGGGGTTTTTGGTTTTGGTTTATTTTTAATAATAATAAGGACCCTGGCTCACCTGTGCTTTTTTCCAGCAGGAGGCTGGAGTATGTCTGTGTTTGAAGGGACAGGGAGGTGTGAGTTAACCAGGGTCACCAGCCACACTCTGCCTTCACAGTGTCCCTCTTCCTCTGCAGAGAGCTGTGGTCAGCTCTGCCACACAGAAGACTCTGCTCAGCTGCTTTCTGATGCAGCAGAGATGCTGTAGCTAAGTCCATGCAGCTTAGAGGGCTTTGTGCCTGAGCTCTTGGTGGTATGTCAGCCCCAGGAACAACTGGCTGTGCCTGCAAGTTGCTTCTCAGATATAAGGAACCTGCTTTGCTGTTGCTACTGTTAATACAGAGGCAATCTGGGAGTGTCATTTTAAAAAAGCTGATTTTGCATGCAAAAGCACAACAGCCAAGTACAGAGCAGGAAAACTACTTTTAAAAAGACTTGAGCACTGTCTTTGTAGGTTTAGGTATTAAAGTCTCAGGTTTCTAATGGAACATTTGAATTCACAGCATTTAGAGCACAGCTGACTGACCACTGGTGTCAGCTTGTTGTAAGCAAGTTAAGAACAGCACACTGCCTCCCTAGAGAAAACCACCAACTCAAAATATTTCTTTCAGAGCACTCCTTTAGCAGACTAATACCCATTTAAATTTAATTACTTAGTTCTTCATCAAGAATAAAAATTCAGCTTTAATGAACAGGGCCAAAAAAATTAATTTCTCTTGATGTTACTCCCAGAAAACATTTCTGTTTTCAGCTAGATGTAGCTCTCAAGGGTGAAAAAGATTCTGTCAGAACAGGAGCATAGCAGCCTTCTATCTTTCTTTTGCACAGCTTACTACAAGGCAAGGATAAAATAATTTCTACTTGTTCTGTTTTTATCATTTTTGTTATTATATGCTAACTACTGCAGCACACCATTTTAAAACACTCCTCAACAGAGAGGGGTTTTTAAGAACACTAGAGGCCCCAGGAATGCCACACACAGAGCCCAGCAGGTCCCCTCTTGTAGGGGAAGCACAGGCTGGAGTCATTGCCATGGGCACACTTAGATCAGGAGACAGGCTGAGCTCCTCAGGCTCACCTCGAGTCAGCACTGCTGAGATGGTGATAAAGAAATAGTCAGACATCTTCACTGGCAAAATCCTTGAAGGTTGTTTTTTTAATAATGTTCTGTGTGTTGCTAAAGGGCAAGTTCTGAGCCAAAAGTTAATGGTTTCCTACTTGATGCCCTTTGGACTTTGAGACACAAGAATTTCAGAATCAGTAGTTTCTCTCATGAATATACTTTTCCAGCTCTCTCTTTCAAAATGCAACCCAGAAAGGCAAAACATTCAGCAGCAGCAGCATGTTCCTCATTTTCAATAGCTCCTTCAGCTTTGTCTCAAAGAAGCTGAAGCACAGTTTACATCTCTCCCTCCTGAAATCCAACAACTGATGGAAACAATGCAGGACAATATAAAAGTGCCAGTGAAGCATCTGTAACTACTTAAAAACGACAGAACAAGCCGAAAGTCATTAGTAAGACTACTGAAACCCACAAATTAAATTATATATTTCTCCCCTGAGAAAAATGGGAAGTTGAGCATCACAAACTATTCCAGAGGAAAAGACCATCTGGGCAGAATTTTGAAAACCACAGCAAGAGCATTAGCTTGGACTGGGCATTTGGCCAGAGGGAACCTACCAAAAACTGAAGGCTTCAGGGGGCTCAGCAGACAGGAACCTGGCATGTGAGCTCTGAAACAACACAAACTGAGATGAAACTCTTTGCAGCAACCAGAAGAAACTTGGTTTTGCTTGAATAACACCAACACGTCCGTGTCCTTGATTAAAAGTAACCAAATGAAGCACTTAAAAAATGAAATATTGTGAAACCTAAAAGAGATACTAATATTTTATGGGATAAAAGGTTTAAAGAGTTTTCAGTTTAGTCATCCCACAGATGATTTTGGCCTAGAAATTAATTAAATACAATTATTCACACCATCCAGCACAGGAAACTGCATTTTATATCTTTGGTACATACACAGTGAACAGAAGGTAAATCAAGGCACCTGAATCCAGCCTGAAAAAAAAGCTCTTTCCTTTTCCATGGAATTTCATACCTAAGGTCAGGTTTTTTGAATATTTTTCTAGATGTCCACCATCAGAAACTCATAAGGAATGAAAGCCCTGTTTTGTGCTCTGCTTTATTTGCTGTTTGGCTGAAATTCTGGGATTAGCAGACATCTCAGAAGAGGTGGGCAAGGATCCAGCCAAGATGGGCATAATCAGAAACTGCACCTTAGATTTCAGCTCCAGAAAGCCTTCCTGCAGCTCAGAACTCCTGCTGGACTTCAGTTACTGCCCCGTTCTCAGAGCAGTGCACGCGAACCTCTGCTACCAGAGAGGGAAGGACAAGGCCACCATTCCAACACCAACACTTGCAGACAAGCTTTTTATTATGGAAACATCTGCATAAATCCATTCACCCCAGCACATTTATTGACCCTCCTTAGGGGGTAACCAAGATCAAGATCTGGGCTTTCACTTTCCCCACACACAGTCCAATTAACAGCAGATACAAATATAAAATCACAACCTACTTTGAGAACTGATTTTTAAGATGGATATTTATCATTTTTCTGCAGAGCAAATGGCTAGGTTAAGTTTAATTCATGTTTATTAAGGTCCATGAAAGTTGCTGTATGAGAGACAAGTACAATTATCTTTACTATGGGAATAAATCTATAATGAAATCCTGGCTTTTCCTTGTTAAAATACCATACTTCACAATAAGTATAGATTTTGGCAAAGCAATGTTCCCCTGCCACACAGCACATGTTTAATGAAGTTACTCCTCAGCTGTTACTGAACTGAGCCAAAATGAGATAAGCTGAGTTTGTAAGCACTCCTAGTCCATTAAAATGGAAACCTCCACTGAAGAAAAATGCTTTACAGTTTCAATCTAAAAACTATGTCAGCCTATTGAAAAGACAATCATTCTATCTTCTCTCAAAGTAATTAGAGCAGAAAGTAATCACAGAAAGGAATTAAGTATTTGTGGTCAGATTTCCCACCAGGATCACTCAGACCAGCTGTATTCATACAACCTCCTATCTTTCTTTCCCTTTGCCTTGTCACATCCTGGCCAGAGGCAGCTCTGGCACAGGTATACTGAAACAATGCCAATGGCACTTGAATGCCCTGCAATTAATGTGCAAGGTTCTAATTTACATAGTTAAAAGATTACATTCTAGAAAGGTAATGAAAAGCCATTTTCTTAACAAAACAAACTATTTTCTCTGGTCTGAACAAATGATCCTATTATTACACAGCCCACATGAACACAGATGGGAAGATTTTTGGTTTCATAAAAGAAAAACCAACAAGACTTTTTTGCATGGAAAACCATGTCACTGGAACAGTATGAGCTGCAAAATGGAGCTTTAATAGTCAATAAAGACAGAAAAAAAGACACTGCTTGCTACCTTGTAGCTAGCAGGATTTCAAATTATGGAATTCATCTGTCACACTCCACTTAGCATATCTGTATCACTTTGCCAAGTAATGCCACCACCAGGTAGTTATTTTAATAGTAAACAGGTAAATGAATAATGTAAAGAGTAATAGAATGGGGAGGAAAAAGAGACCAGAGAATTAAGTTAAGACTTTTTTTCTTTTTCTCTGACACTGTAGAGTGAAGATTCCTCTTTGACTTTGCTTTAAAAGGGGAGGAATGTAAAAAAGAGAGAGAGAGATTTTAGTAGCCACTGAGTTTCTCTCCAAGTTGTTTCCCTCAGCTCCTTCCTGAGGTTGCTAGGGAGGTTCCCTGGGTTCCTGCACTTGCTTGGGCTCAAGAGGCAGCACAAAACACAGCTGCACCCTGGAAGCTCAGGGCTGTAGCATTTCGTGGGTTGTTTTTAACCTGCCTTCAGTTGCTCCTTTGGGTCACTGCTCCCACGCCACGCAGAGCACGGGGACTGGGGGGAGTAAGAGGAACAAAGAAAGAAGAGATTTGCACACAGGGCATATTTTCTACTGCAAAGCCCCAGCACCCTCTGATATGTGCAGCCCACCCGTAAAAACTGCCCCCTTATAAATTACTGCCACCTTTATTAACCACCTCACCACAAAAGAACTCTGTGTCTTCTTCCAGTCTTCCCATTCCTTTCCACAAAATAAAGTGTACCAATTGCACAAGAGATTATCTGAATTTTGCAAAGATCTTTGGTTCATTATTTACTAGGAGACGATAGCACATTCAGGGAATATAAAAATGTTTTATTCACTATCTTCAGCTGACTCTTATTCTTCCTCCACCCCAGTAATAGAGTTAATACATTTGTACACATTCTCAATGTAGCATGTCACATTCCACCTGCAGATATATCTTTTTGTCTTTGAAATATCTATGAACTGCATTAAATAATCACTGTAAGCCATCTTCTGTTGATAACTTTATCATTTTACTGCCCTGAATTATTCATATAAAGCCAACACCATATCACTATATTATTACAGGAAAGCAATTAAACTGGAATGTATGGTTTCAAGAAAATGGAAATCCCTCTATTCTGTTGCACAGAGCAGATTGTGTCTACCTTTTACTTAGGTCAGTGTCAGAAAACATAAGAAGTCTGCAGAGCTTTTTGAGTGGGTGGGTGTGTGTAGAGAGGGTGCTTTTTAGTAGTGATACCAGCTGCACAGAGGAATAAAGACAGGTTTCTTGGCCACCTCCAAAGAGCACCTATCACCAGCACACATATGAAGAAGCTGAGTGCAATTTTTCCCCTAGCCACAGCTGGTGAGACAGAGGCATGGCAGAGTCTGCCTCCCACCATACTCATCCTGCCTGCTGCAAGGTGCCCACAGTTCCCCAGTGCTGGCTCAGAGTGTGAACCAGCCTGCCACACCAACAAACAAAACCTCAGCCTCACCCCAGCAGCTGGAAGGGGCTGGTTTTAAAAATGCAGCAACTGGTTTCAGGTGCCTTAACACCTGTGTATTGCTTTCATGTACCTGTGAAAGCCACTGATCCCTTAACACCAGCCTGGAAATTAAAGTCTACACTGTGACTTGCTTCATGGAAGAGTCTGAGTCCATCTGAGCCTGATTTAGTAAAGACATATTTATTTCTTTCACAGGGCACTCCCTATAGGAGATAAGAGTATCCAATAATTGTTGGGTTGGGTTTTTTTCCCTTTTAACAACTCCTGGAACACTGAATAAAGCCTTCTCCAATCTAAAATCCATATCAAATTCATGGATATAGTTGGTTTAATGAAACCAACTGAGACATTTGTATAGACTGTCTGTATAGTTGTTGTGTTTAGACCAGATTTAATGCAAACATGCCAAAACAGAAAACAGGAGTTGTCCCCACACAGTCTCCCACAGCTGTCATTTTGTCCTGGAACATCTAGCCTGTGAAAAAAATTTATCCTGCATGGTGCTGGCAGAAAATGGAAACACTCCACAATGAGAAATCTTCCCAAAGCTCCCTGTTCATCTTGGAAAGCTTTTGCTATGAGAAACTATAAATATTATTAGACATACAAATATATATATTTATATATTTGGGGTTTTTTTTCTAGTTCCAGTAATGAGTTATTCTTTCCTAGGAAGCACCAAAGAAGTCAATGAAACATTTTCTCACTCTACAGAGATCTATTTGAGGTAATAACTGTGAAACAAAAACGGGGAAAAAATTAAGCAAAAATAAGAACAGCTTTCAAATTCTGAGGAAAAAAAAAAAGAAGAAGAAAGAAAGAAGGAAAGATGTTCCTTTTCTTTGGAAAGCTAAACTGGTTTTAAAAAGCATACAGAAATTCATCCTGCTTTGCTGATATCCCCCACATCAGCAACTGTGCCTTCTCACAGGAGCCACGAAACAAACTGGGACTGCAGAGTCAAGTAAAAGGACCAAAACATGCAGCTGTCACGTATGGAAAGTGAAGTGAAGCCTTTTCCCTCTGCCCAGTGCTGTGCAGCACACAGATGAAATCACAGCCCAACGTGAATAGCAAAATGTTGAGGCTGAGCCTCTGTCCAGCATGTCCTTGAAGTCTACAAGACATCTCCAGCCTGTCTGGAAATCCTGCCCACTCGGCAGTGGAAAGATTGGGCAGAGAGGAACCATCCCTGTGAGCAACAATTAAGAAAAAAATAAACCCTCTGCCTTTAGGTAACTCTAATGCTGCTAATGTGTCCTTTCTTATCAACTGCAAACAGCCCTCATGCATGTAGAGGGCAGAAAAATCACCTCTAGGTTTGCAAGAAACCACTTTATGTTGGATGGAAAGAAAAAAAAACCCTCTGTCAAGTCACTTTCTCTGTCATTTGCACAATGAGACAATGGTCGAATAGGCACTATTCTCTTATTCACACTCAGCAACCCAGAGCATAAAACAAACCAGGGAGCTGGCAGGTTAGCTGAATGTAACATGCTGCTTAATTTATTATACACAGCTCCCTAATGAGCTGTGAAATAAATTCAGATGTGGCCATTTTAGCAAATTCAGAATAATCTCTGTCACTCAGATATCTGAACTACTGATTCGCAGTTTGTTGAGAAATGGAAATGTCACTCCCCCAGCTTGTTGCTACTGGTTTTAATGTGAGGGGAACAGCAACAATTCTGTATCTCTTCTTTAATCACAGAAGTACCTGAATGCTTCAGGTGAGCTTGTGTTTCTCTCCTACCTGTGCCATCGCACCGCCCTCACTGCAGGGAGGACATTTTCTAAGAATTTTGAGACAGCTCAGAAAACGTCTTAATCAGAGAATTTTGGCAAGGACTATCCTGCCTACTCTTCCACATAGTTGTCATTGCTTTTCTCCATTTAGCCATAAAACCAGTTAGTTCTCCACTAAGCATACCTTGTGAACTTGGGTTGTTTGTTGGTTTGGGTTTTTCTTTTCTCAAAAGCGAAAGGAGCAGAAACACATTAAAGGTAGCAAAAAATATAGTGGGTTTGTGCTTATGACCCTCAAACATACAGGATGGCATGCAACTGGTAAGATGCACATATTTAAGCCCAAGGCTGCAAGCAACTATAAATTTACCAGACTATAAATTTCTCAGCCTTCAAGGTATTTGTATTCTGTCACATCCAGTTTTAAGTCTCAGGCAAAGGTGATTTTCAGACCATTATATTTCATTAGCAAGAAGCTTTCTGGATACTCATTTACAATTTTCCCTTCCGTAATTAAGTCCAGCTACTTCTAGCTACACCTTTGTGTGCTTCATTAAATCATTTAATTTCCTCCTTGGTGTTTAATAGCCTTCAGTTATTTGCAGACCGCTGGGCCCTGTTCTCACCCTTTAGGTTGGCTAGTGGCCAAAACTAAACTAGCCAGCTCAGATCCTCAGCTGGCATAAATCACTTTAGTACTTTTAATCTTCCTCATACTGTACAAGTTGTTCATTCTAAGCCAACGATCTGCTCATCAATTTTTTCTCTTTCAGCTCTGACCTCTCCCTACTGATAACACAACGCCCAGACTCAGCACAACGTTCAAAAAATGACTGCACCAGAGTTCTTCTGTAAAGGCAACCCAGATTGCTACTGGCTTTTTCTAAGCAGTTTGCAAGCCAATGTCTAATTCTGATCTGCTGTCCAGATAGTAGGCTCTCTCTCCTTCAGTATTTTCTTTCCATGCTGTGTAAGTGTGGAAGGTTCTGATAAAAATTATTGGGAAAAGTACAATTTAATAAAACTCAGCTCATTTCCATGTACAATTTTGTAGGTTTTCCCCACTCCAATGCTTTTGTCTGTCTTGTTGAATCACAGATTCTCAGGTCTGTTTATCTCATCCAGTAAAACATAAGCCACAAATCTCCATAGAACATGCACCATTTAAGTGTATGGGATTAGCTGCCTCTGAAATGCAGTGGCATGATACCTGTTCAAACCTGCTCACCAGGAGAGATGTGGGGAACACCTGTGATGCTCTCAGATATCTACAGTGCAGAACTGAAGGAACAAAGCTAAAGTTCTCCAATCTGAGTTATTATCTAGCAGTGTTGGAGCTCCTGTACAGACAGAAAAGTAGTCCTTGGCTATGCTGCTTGCAGCACGTGTCATTCAAAGAATTGCAGGCCTGCCTGGGAGTAACTCATTGCTTGCTACTGAAGGAGCTATGCCTACTGCATAGTGCTGTCATGAGGTGCAGAACTGATCTCTCTAATTGGATGTATTGTCCTCAGTAATTTCCCGGTGACTTCAGTTGAATAGCTGACAGAAGGAAATAGCTTCAGGCTTCTGTGTCTCTGAGGACTCAGCTTCCCTCACAGCCCAAGGCAGATGTTGCTGTTTCTGCTGCCCCAGGGACTGTGCTTCTGAGTTTTGCTTCTAAGCAAAAATGCAGTGGCACAGTCCAGAGTGTTCAGGGGTCATTTTGTGCCGTGCAGCTCCTCAGAAACCACCCCACTAACAGGCTGTGGATGTGGAGCATGACAAATGGGCTATGAACACTGCTATGAACAGCAGTGGTTCCTCAAAACAGAGAAGGCAGGCTCACAGTGCTGATAAAAGACACGAAAGGCATTTAACACTCAGCTTTTCAACTGCCTAAGTAGAGTGATTATTTTCCTCCAGAAAGAAAACAATCATGACTGGGGTATTGCAAAATAGTGTGAGCTGAACACAAATGCCAGGAAATAGTTTTCGACAGAACTGACACAGCTGAACTAGTGTTTAGCAAACAGGTCAGTAGCTGGGGCTATCCCAGAGGGCTGCAAATGTCAACATGGCCAAGTAATTTCTGTGTGAGATGAAGGGAATTACATCCTACCCATTCTCTCAGAATAGCAACATAAGGGACAGTGGCGTGACTGCCAGCTTCTAGAAAGACGACTGTAGGTTGCTTCTTGCCCTTCCACACTAAAATGGAACACCTCTTGCATCCCATAAGGTATGGACATCTATCCCACAGAGCAAAAACAGGATGGGCAGCAGGTGCAGGTTAACAAAATAAAAACTGTCTTCTAAGACACACTGGAAATAACCCTAGCAGAAAAACAGCCCTTCATGCTCACCAAGGAGCAGTCAGGGAATCAGATCTTCAGATTTGCTAATTAGACAATTCCTTGCCATGTCTTACTAAATAACCAAAATTAATCATGAGTGCCTTAGAAAATCCTGTTCTTTACCTTCAGACACATCAGACTGAACACTCTCAGCTTCTTGAGGCAGACTGATTAACACATTAGAAACTGCAGACTATGAGAAAGCTGTTTCCAACACAGTCATTCTCGAGACCAGAACTGGTCACTTTATTTAAAGCTGCTCTGGGGTTGCTCTAAGCTGCACCACGCACATGGGATCTTAACACAGGCAGTAGCAGTGCAGGAAACCAGCATGTCCCAGACAGATATGGTCTGTACCTTCCTCCCACATGGGCTGCATACTTTTTCTTTCATCATTATTAGATGCTAGCAATATTGAAATGAGTGCTGATATTTGCCTCACCAATGATCTCACAGGTCAATTCTGCTGTCAGCCACTAAATGTTTGGCCCTGATCTCTGCCAAATGTGGGTACAGCTGCAGTGATCCAGAAATTAAGGCTGTTATTAACTCTTGACAAGAACATCTCCCATTCCTACATAAACACCATTTTTCTCCAGCTGTGACACATCCTAGAGCTTTGGGTTGTCTTTCTAATCCAAGGGAAATCCACACAGACGCTGTAATTTCAATTCAGGCCCTTAGAGTAGTATAAAGTAAGCTGTATGTAGCAGAGCCCAGCCAAATTTCAGTATACATGAAAGATTAATGATATAAGAAGATAAGAGAGAAGTCAATAAAGGAAAAAGTTGCAATCTGATTCATTTACCCAGCAAGTCATAGGAAGAGAAAGTTGCAAGTAAGGCTGAAAAGACAAAACTAGACCTGAGTCAAGAGTCAAGCTCTCATCAGAAGTTCTGACAAGCTAAAGCACTGCAAATTATCCTGGACTTTAAAAGCTGCAGTTTGAAACTAGACAATTTTTAAACTAATTAAATACAAGGAAAATTAACTCTATTTTCTGTTAGGGAAGTATTTCCTCATAGAAGAGGATCTTTCCTTTGTTTTCTATCACTTAAACTGTTTTAATTCCGCTGCTGACAAAAACAAGTCCCATTATGGTGCAGAGTATTTGTCTCCAAAATTATCCTGTTCTGTAAATCAGATCTGCAGAGATATTAAGCACGAACCTTGTAAGTTTTGATATTTTCAAAATATCCTGGAAAAACTCACCTCTTGGACTAACCTCTTGGTTATACAAAACCACACTGATCCAAATAAAACTTTTGACACATGTACCCTGCCTGGAATACTAGTGCTGCCTTTTGTCCCAGTGCATCTAAGTGTTAGCATGGTGACAAGCTCTTTGCCTTCAGTTTTAGAGCAGTTTTACCTCAAGACCATATCTAATTTGGATGCAGCCACTTCAGAAAGAAGAAATGCAAGAGGGCATTATCAAATGTCTCTGCAATGCCTGCTTTAATTAAGCCATGTTGAATCAACTGTACTTTGAGCTCCCTCTGCCTTTGTTTGCTGGGTATGAATCATCCTCATCATTTCTGATTTCATTCTTTTGCTGATGGAAAAGATAGCAGGAAAGGATTCCTCGGGATTGATTAACTGAGCTCTCATCCCATTGCCCTTGGTAAGTTTAAAGAGAACTGGAGGTTGTAATCATCTTTATCACTGCACGATGCAGAACCATGCAGATTTCCATCTTTCACTTTACCATGACTTTGCACTTAAAGGAGCACTTAGCTGTGCTAAAGCAACCATCCCCTCACTCACCAGCCAACAGTCTCCAAGACAGTTCTGGATAGATACACTATGCTGTGGAGCTCCCTTTGGTGAGCATGGCTTTGTAAAAGGGCTTATTGTGGTCTAGAGTACATGACATTAATTACATGGGGGTTGAAATTGACACTTCATCCTATGCTACCTGCATGACTTTGGGCTGTTCAGGTTGGATTACAGGGAGAGGAAAATAATTCTGTAGCCATAATGGGACTTATTTTTTTGTCAGCAGCAGAATTAAAACAGTTTAAGTGGTGGAAAACAAAGAAAAGATCCCCTGTAGGAAGGAAGTTTTCTCTTACAGAAAATATATTTCACTGTTTTCTTTTGTTGAGCTTGCTTTAGTGATACTAAAGAGATGGCCTGATGGGTCTGGTGGAGCATTGATTCCATCTTCTGGTTGCCAACTGGAATTCTGAATTGGAATAAGATTTTATTGCCACAGTGAAGCTTTGTAAGTCTCCTTCTTCTAAGCAGTAAAGCAGAACAGAAAGGAATTACAAAGAATAAACACATGAACAGTGTTTTTTTTCCCAGAGTTTAAAGGTGAAGTTGTACAAATATCAGAAACTAATTAAGCTGACTGTGTGATATTTAGTTATCTTAGATCCTGGGAGAAAAAAATTGATTTCTGTTGCACTGAATTAAATTACATTTTCATACTGATTGACACAAGCTGACTTTGCTTCTGCTTGTCTTACAAAATTATCCATTATCTGACTTTAGTTCTTGAAACTGGGCTGCTGACCTTCTGCAGTGATGCTATTTTAGCACTGTATTGATGAACAAATACTTTGTCTACGGGTAGCATTGGTCTGAAATGTCTTATATACATCTTACCTCACTTGTTCAAATAAGTGCAGGTTTGAAAAGGACATTATTTTTCCTAAGTGAAAGAGTACTTTTAACCTGTACGAGAATGCTGTGCTGCTACCAGCCTCCACATGCAGAACCTTTTGTGTAAGAGTGTGAAAGCAAGCAACAAAGGCTTTTTTTCCTCCCTGCACTACAATCAGCTTTCAAAACAAAGTCAGTGCCTGGAAACCAAGCACTAACACATGTTTGAGCTGCATGGCCTTTGCATCTGTCCCAGCTGAGACCAAACACCCATCTTCAGGAGGAGGAGCCTTAATCCCCTCACGTGTGGTGCAGGAAGGCTGCTGAGCTGCGTGAGGAGCCCTAAGGGCGAGCAGTGGGGCACGTGTACAGTGTCTGGGGGGGGGGAAATATCTGCTTTAGCCCACTGCCTGGCCTGCTCTTTCCATGACCTCTTCAACTGTAGGCTGGAGCAAGCATGAATTAAACTGCCATACAAACGTAGGTATAAAATGCCTCAAATTATGACTGCTCATCTGAGAAAACCCCCAAATTCAAAGATGTGAACCTGCTGCTTGGCAATGGAGCCACAGTGCAAGTATTTGATGTCTCATGGTCAGGACAGCTGGTATTCTCCTCCTCTGAAAGCTACTCCACCAGCAGTCCACACTGCTCCTACACCACAAAGGGAGATGCTTGCACCTCTGAATTAACTTCCCAGTGTCAGGGAAAGGCAAGAAGGATATGGTACACTGCTCTTAAGTGAACCAAGAAGACAGTCCCAAATAAGTGAAAAAAGCACTAAAACATTTTTGGATGATACTAAACCTGCTTTTGCTACTGTGATAGAATTCATTTTTTGGCTGGGCAGCAGGGGGGGAAATACAGGAATGTTAATCTGAAAATGTTATGTGCATATCTTGATGTACTTGATAATAGATGATCTTCCTCTGATCTTGTAAAACAACTTTGAGAATCCCCTTGATTCCTGTGGAAAGCAGGCATGCTGAAACTGCCCAATGACTCCAGTTTGAATAAGTTTTTGAATGCCTGACTCCTTCCACTCATTCATGCTTCTCATGGATCCTGATGATATCTGTAATGGAAATTGCATGTGACATGTCTTTCACACTCATAGGCTTATCAAGGTAAAGCTGACAAGTTCTCTTTTCTCAGCCTCTGACTCTACATGACAACCTGTAGTAAGCCTTGGCAACTTCCAGACAGATGACTACTTCTGTTTTGCACAAGACCAGAGACGTTTTGTTACAGCGATAAAGCGCGTGTCACTGAGGGCTGGGGTTAAGTGCTCCTCAAAATACACCAAAAGCAATGGGGAGCTGGCACAAGAAATGATGAAAGGGAGAAAAAGTACTTCAGGCTAGACTCGAGGACTTGAAGAACTTGGTCACTTTACTGGGAGAACAGCTCAAATCGAAGTCAGTGGACAAGCTTTGGATGCCAGACAAAGATGAATTCACATAGATTTCTTAGGATACAGCCACGTGCTGTGTCTTCCTGCTTCCCGAAGTTTTAGATGGTTTTTCTAAGCACTGTGAATAATTTGGACACAGAAATCTGTGCTCAGAATCTTTGAGACGGCAATTCGAGCTACATTATGTAAAGGTTGACTAAAAACATTTCTATGTTTCTGTTTGGGTTATTGTTTCTAAGCACTGTAGAAAAAGGTTAAATGGCTTCATCAGTTTGCAGGCTGTTCTCTTTCATAAAAAACTGTCCTTCCTATCCCATCTTTATCTCAAATGAAGTTTATTAAGGCACAGTTCCCCTTCCTTTATGAGGGCTGAAGTAGATGCTCTCTTAGATATTACTTTAAGAAAATCTGGATTCACTGAGTATTATGACAAAAACTTCTTACTCATTTGCTTCATTCTTTCATTTAGGGTAGTTTACATCAAATGAGTGTAAAGAGATTTCCTTTGTTACCAAAAATTACCCCAGTACCTCCTCACACAGGAATATACAGAGAAAAAAAGTCCTAATTTGTAAGACAAAAGTTTGCGATACCCACTAGCAAATGTGAGATGTTTGCAGATGGTGTTGATAAAAAGCAAAAGTGCAAGGATAAGCAGAAAGGATAGAAATAAATGAGGTAGAAAGGACATTCTAACGATACCAAAATAGCCTTCAAAGATCAAGAGGTTGAAGCTGAGACAAATGAATAATGGTGGAAGCACAAGCTGCTGATGCAAAACCAGAAGAGAAATGATGGCTACAGAGGTGGCAATGGCCTTCCCCTAAATTCACCAGCTTACCTGGCCTCTGTTAGAGTAGATTCAGCCTGCAATCTGTTGTTTTTATTCTCATGCCAACATTAGCTCTAGGGCAGAGGTGGACACTGAGTTTTCAGATGGGGCACAGGGACAGTGGTCACAGAGCAAAGTCAGCAATGTTTCTCCTGCCCTACAGCCCCCTGCAACCCACCAGGTGCTTGCCCTTATTCTGCTCAGCCAGTTTCAGAAGTAGTACTCAAGGACTAAATTTCCACTTAATTTAATTGAGAAAGGCTGTAGGGCTTTACTGCTATCATTGTTTAGCAGTTATTTTTCCTGAAGCTGCAATTATCACTGCCAGTGCAATTCAGTGGGTAATGGAGGAAGTCAGGACAGTGTACGCTTCACAACCTCTCAGGTGCTACCCACCCATGACACTTATTTATGAGGCTCCCACTCTGCTCTCCGTTTTTTCAGGAAAAATTAAAAGCATGAGCCATTATACACTGAATCTACCATGGAGTTCTCATGATCTCAGGGTCTAAATATAAGGGCAATTTTTTACCATACAGCTGGAAAAGGAACAGGTAGCAAAAGCAATTCTCCTTAAACTACGTCCTTCTGGCTATTAATGTTAACTTGGCAAGCAGGCCAGTGGCAGCCACGCTCCTCCTGCAGCCAGTGCACTGCACACATCACCCCAGGATCCAGCAGAAAGATGTGGTACATAGCTCTTAGATGGAAAGTGTGTGGCCCAGGCTCGTTTCAGGAAGAAGCAGTTCCCTGGAGCCCTTTGCTGCCAGCATGGTGTCGTGTGCAAGGAATAGATGACAATTCGCTCCAGGAGAATGCAAGAGCAACAGGATCCAAAAGGCCAAGAATGAAGCCTGTCTAAAATGTGCTTGGGCCATGCACTTCACTGCTCAGCTCTACATACCCCTCTGTTCTGCCTCTTGGTGTTTGAATCTAAATGGAAAGCTTTTCGGCTATGTCTGGAGAAGAGAACAGTGCCAGGTGAAGAAACTTGTCCGGAGCGTGCTGCTGAAACTCGTGCAGACTTGTATTTGAATGACATTCAAGGGGCAGTCCTCTTTCCTTTACAGCCTGCAAAGAGCTCTCAGATCACTCTCCGTGTGCCCTCTGCACGGCCCTCCTCAGCTCCAAGCACTGCGGTACAGCTCCGCAAGGACTAAACCTGCAGAGAGACCTCTCGCCTTATGTGATCCAGACAGAACTGGAGCCTGGACATGGCATTCAGCTTTGCAGTGTTTCAGTGTGTATACTCTAAATATCTGCTGTGTGCTGTGCACAGGCTTTGCTCAGCGTTAGGTACACTCACATCCGTCCTCTTTCACAGAGCCCACCCTGTCCATGTAGCTGGCGCTCAGCAAAATGTGCTGGGACACAAGCACTTCCTAGATTAGTCATTTTTGTCCAAGGAAGAGACAGAGGAATCCTGTAACTTTATTCAAATAAAGGGAGAGGCCATGAGGCATTTCCCATGGGGTCCCTCAAATGGTTGGAGGCCACAGCCCCTTTTTTATCCTGACTTCTCGACCACATCACCCTCTTCCTTTTCACCACTGGATGAGGTAATTGGAAGGTATAGATTTCTCAAATCACTTATTCCATGCCCCATCTAATGTGCACTCCCCCTTTTGTTCTATAGAAGAAAGAAAACAAAACTCTTCCTAATTCTGTTAGGTCTCTGTTCTCTTGTTCTATATCTTGCTCAACCTTGACTGAGCAATAGTCTGTGTTAATTAGTAACAGTTTCTAAAAAAAAGAGTTTCTTCTGTTACTTCTCTGAGTTCCTAGCCTTGCCTACAAGCAGATTCACAGGGTCTCTTTGTAAAGACACATTCATCTTACTCCTTTCTCTCCCACACATTTTTGGTGGTTGGGTAGCTCCCACTGGCACCACACCCTGCCCACAAGGCCCACACACAGACACTCCCTCTCACAGCGCACACACATACACATATTCCACACACCCCACCACACAACCCTGCACACACACACACACACAGAGCCTTTTCTCCACTGTCTTGCACTGACTTGCTTACCCATTCTCCACCTCACTTCCTCACCCATTTTTCCAGGCCTGGCCTTGCCATTCCTTCTCCTTCGAGCACTTGCATTATCTTGCCTTTCAAAGCAACCCCTTGCCTTGCCGGGCCCTTGAACCCCTTCTTTGCCTTTCATTACCTTCCTCACCCCTCCTCCAGCTGGAATTCAAGACCCCTTTTTAGTGACATTTCCCAGCCTTGCTCTGCCCTGTCTGCTCCTGCTAAGATTCTCAAAGGTCTTGTGTGTCCCCAGTGTTTCAGGATCACATGAGAGGATGCCCAGGATGCACACTCATCTATCTGGGCAGCTTTGGTCTGGCACCAATCCATACATGTCTTGGATTTTGGACAGGAAATTCACATTTCACCCTTGTGAGCTACAGGACTAGAATGACCACTGTTTTGCACATGATGGACTAGAATGACAGCTGTTTTGCACATGAAGGAAAGCAGGCAGGCCAAGTGTTGTAGGTGCAGATTAGAGATGGCCCACGTGAGATCAAGGCTGGACAGAGTATTCTGTCCTGTCCACTTTCGAGTCTCAGCAATCCTTGAATGTACCTCTCACTTGCCTTGCCTTGGCAACCCAACAATTCCCTTGCCTTGCCCTGCTAACCCTCCCTTGCCTTGCATTGCCTTGCATGCCCATGCCCCACCCTTGACCTGCCTACTGCTTTCTTCCAGGGCCTTGCCAACCCTTCCTGTTTCTTCCTGGCCTACCCATCACTGGACTTATCTTCCTATGACCAGCCTTGCCTAGAACTTCTGGGCCTTCTCTCACCTACCCCTCCATTTGCTTTCTCCTCACTGCTCTGGTCTCACCTACCTCTCCCTTGACTTGCCTGCAGTTGCCTACACTTGGTTTGCATTGCCTCACCTGCATGGAAGACAAGGCAAAGAGTGGTAGGCAAGGCAAAGCAAAGCAAGAAAGCAAGAAAGTTGTGCATAGAGCAAGGCAAGGCAGACATAGGCAAGGCAAGGAAAGCAAGGGTAGGCTAGGAAAAACTAGAAAGGGTACTGAAGACAAGGCAAGGTCAAGTGACTCGGAGCGCCTTCCCTTGGGAATCAAAAGTTACAGTGCCAGTGTTGTTGGAGCAGATGGTAAGGTATTGTGGGGAGGAATAATCCAGCAAGATATTTCTGTCCTGGCCCCTTCTGGGTAGGAGCATTTGTTTGTTGTAGTCAACCTATCTGGAGGTGGATCAGTCACTGGAAGTTTTCTATTTTGGAGAAGAGGATGCCATTTCTTTTGAGATGGGCTGCTAGTCCCTCTCTTTGGCAAAGAAAGTAAGTTGGGATGTGCACTTTGGGTGGTCTCAGCGAATTTAAAGGCATTTCCCAATAGGCATTTCTCTGGGTTAGAGCTGTTGGAGCATCAGTGGGAATGCAGACACCAAGCTGTTGAGCTTCTTTCCTGGTAGCTTTAGTGTGTGAAGAAGCCCTGGTGCCTTTCCCTTTGGATCCTGCCTTGTGAAACTGAAAGCTTAGGATGGTACCTAGAGCTGAGAAATACTGTGCCCATAGTAGGGTGTGTGCTCGTAGTTTGACGGGTGCGGCTGGAATGGGAGGCAGCAAGAGCTTTCTCAGCTGGCACTTTGGTGAGCTCCGGTTTTGGCAGATGTTTGCAGGTTTGTTTCTGGACTCTGCAAGAGTGAAAAATTTTCTTAGGGCAATGGAGTTCGTGCTGCCCTTTGAGTGTGGTGCAAAGAGTATGAACTTGGAAGGGGAAGCTCAGCCAAATCGTTTTGTACTGGCACAATAGATTTGAGAACAGGGACGACTGCACCTTGGCTCTGCTTGGGGTGGTTTCGAGCTGGGCTGGGTGTGTTTCCTTCTTTTGCGAGTCGACGGCGACATCGTGTGGTTGTTTTGATGAGCGCTGACAGTGGCAGGGAAAAAGTGCTTTTGTAGCCCGGCCCCATTCGTGTGGGAGGAGTTGCTCGAAGAGTTCCGCTGTGGATCCTGGCTCTTGGACACTGACATAATGTGGTCCTGCATGTACAGGAGAAGGAAGAAAAATCGTTTCATTGTTAGCTGTGTAGCTCAGAAGCGGCAAAAAAAGAGAAGAGGCAATTGCAGCACGGCCTCTTCTTTTAGAATGTTTTCTGTGCCATCAGTTGGTCAGCTTGTAACTCGCACCCACTGAACAGCATCCACCTCCCTGGAGACGCACACTTTCTCTCAAGCTCCATGTTCCAGGCTACCCTCTCACTCTCGCAGGTCCCAAACCCCTTCAAGACGTCCTGCAGCTGTTTGCAAAGTAAAAGTCCTACAACAAAAAGCCAGTGTTGGCTTCCATAGTCCCTTTGCAGTCTCTAAACGAGACGAAACACACTCGTGATTTGCACA
>VZRX01017665.1:174-44322 GCA_013398075.1 Notiomystis cincta | reverse complement strand
TATATATACGGATATATACTCTGTATAACGATATTGGGTGGCATCTTTAGTGTCAAAGATCTGCTTAGCAACATGCAAATCCAGTTTTTTCAGTATCAGTAAAACGATACCCCCCTGTTCAAGACGTGTTGATTTCTTTGTTTTAAGTAACTTCACAAAACAGCTTGGGATGTGAAAGACCATCTGGAACAACAGTAAATACTGTGCTACAATTACATGCAATTGTTCTTGTTATTAATGTAAAAATCTTACCATTATGAGACTACTCAATATTTCACATTCCTCTCTCTCTCTCATTTTGCAGCGATGGACTGAAACTCAAAACTGAAGTGCTGGATGGAAAGCCAAGGCTAATTTTAGCTTCTTCTGGTATTTTTTTAATCATTTATCGCAAGTAATCTTTAAAGCTTCTTGAAGTTAAACCTAATAGCCAAGAGACATAAAGCCCAGCTTTCCTGAAATATTTTTCAGATTAGGAAGAATGTTTATGCATTATTATTTACAAGTCCTCTCTCTCACCAGCTCGATTTTGAACAGTAGGTTGATAATGAAGCTCTGAATAGTCTGCACACTGGGGAACAGCTGGCAAATAGTCTCCACTGTTTAGTTTGTCAATAAAATAAAAAGTTAAGTGCTCTTGTGTATCAACTGGCCTAACTAAATAATTTCTGTAACTCTATAGCACATTACTTGCCAGGATAAAAGAGTCCTTAATAACTCCTTAATTTACACAGCACGACATCATTACAATCACATTTTTAAAGTAGTTTCAATATTTACAGTTAACATTTTTAATTTTCAATAAGCAGTTTATTTAGGCCAAATCTCGCTGCTACCATCTGAGATACACTGAAAAAACTTATATTAGGAATTAAGTGTTAATAAATTCTATTTCTGTAATTTGTCAGACATATGTCTCTGTAATAAATTCCATTTTTGTGATTTGTCAGACATACATTTCTGTACAAGTCTACTTTTCCTAATTTTTCTACATAGGATACAGAAATTCTCCATTAAATGCTGTTTAAATTATATTTCATTTTCTGCATTTATCAGACAGCTGCCTAATGAGACATTACGTGGTGTTTTGAGGCTGGAAGGAATTCCAGTGCAACCATCCCTAGCATCTTTGGCTGGGTAGGGGCAGTCTGTGTTTCAGAGTGCTCCCAGATAAAGCCTTGCCTTGGACTGTGAACTGGCCTTGAACAAGCAGTCTTTTCCAGAATTAACTTGTTAATGCACTGACATAAACAGCATTTCCTTGAATTGAATGGCATCAAAAATTGCATCAAATTGTATTTGTTCTGAATTTTGGTTTCCATACTGAAGAACACTACTCACATTCTTAGGGGCTAAAGTAGGATTATTCTGCAGGAGCTTAACATGCTACTACTTAAGATGGAGATAGTTGTTCTCTCTTACACAGAAAAGAAAGTCCAAGAAAATAGCTATGTGTACAGGATTTCTTGAGTACCACATTCCCTCTCTTAATATGAGAACATTCTTTATTCATAAGTATTATACTGAACGTGTTACTTACTATTTTTGAGACTACTACACCTCTATGCATCCTCTAGGATGTGAGTTAAAAAACTGCAGTGTAATTCAGGACAGAGGTGTGGGAGTAATGGAGACAAACATGGAACCAAAGAAGGCATTACCACAGGGCTGAGAAACAATGAATAGCAGAGGAAGGTCAGACTGGCACAATAATTTGATTAGATGTGTATAAAACTATACAGGTTTTTTTTACAGGAAATAGTTATTGAAATATATTTGTATTTTTTTCCAACATACTTTTAAAGTGTGTATACTGAAATAAGTTTGAAAAAGTAAAATAATAAGGGCAGATGATACAGGAAAAGTACTTTCCCCCTGATTTACAAAAATCAGATGAATATAACATTTTACTAATTTCTTGAGATTGTTTTTCAGGAGCAAGTTGTTATTAAATACTTCTTTCATATGTTTGTGTTTGTTTCCCAAAAGATAAATCAAAGCCTGCCATGAGGGTAAGTGTAAAACTTTTAGAACACACAAATTCACTATTTAACAGAAAATTTGAGAAATTGAACTGTTTAAATACTTTTTAATTGTAATCAATTGTATTTATGAAAGAGAAATATGTGCTTATGGTTCCCTTCTAACTTGAGATATTCTATTATTTCTCAGGTTTATAAGCTGTTCAAAAGGATGAATTCAAAGTTCTATGTCTATTTTTAGCTTTTTAAAATGTTTTAGTTTCCTTGCCCAAGAAGTTAGAACAGCAGAGGGAATCATCTTAATCAGAACTTTCAGAAACCTTAAAGGAATTCTGGTAAAATAGGGCTCTGAAGTGTGTTTAATTTCAAGTTTGGTTGTCCATGAATAAACTGGAATGCAGTGGGCTTGGGAAGGAGAAAAAACAGAAAAAGGTCCCAGTGCTCAGGAAATAATTACAAGTGTACTCAAGAACCTTGGAAAGGATAAATCTTTAGTTTGGAATGGAAAAATCAAGATTGAAATACTGCTGGCTGCATGGTAAAAACGTGTACCTATTTGGAGCCAGGCTTCAGAAACACCAAAGTAAAGCAGAGTTAATGCTCATTAATTCTTTTAAATGTCATGCTACATAAAGTTATTATTCATACTGTCATTTTGAAATACTGAAATTCAGGTGCTGTGTTCTCTTCCAAAGTGTTCCTGGTACTCATGAAGATATTTCATTAGCTTATGCAGAATTTCTACTGATGGAACAGAAAAGAAAAATGACACTTATTTTCCTTGTTGCTTCAATCTTGTTTTCATTTGTTACAAATGCAATTTTATTTCCTTATTTAATAGATGGTGAAATCTTTTTGCTTTAACAGATGGGTAATAAAGCCAGAGCACCTAAACAGGCATTGAGAATAAAGCACACTGGGCTCACCTTGAGGCCAACACAAAATACCTGTACCAAGCAGGAAAATTTAACAAAACCAAGGAGTGAATCCAGCTTATCAATGACAAAAGGTGAAAAACTGCAAGTTAATAAACACTCCTCACATGAAGCCACAACTAAAGGTTACTCTGTTACTTTCCAAAGAGATAAGACAAACAGATATCCTGATTCAGAGCATCCTAACATTGTGAAAAAAACTAAACAGAAACCTCAAGTCCCACATGTATCAGCTGACGACTTCAAAAATTTGGTGTGTTTAACACAAGAACAGCTTCAACAGATTTTGATGATTGTTAAAGAAGGGAGAAGCATCTCTGAGACTCATAATGAAAAGCAAGAGGAAGTGGGTAAGATATCAGCCATTGGATACATTTGTTTCATGGAAACAGAGCAAACATGAAAGCTTAACATTGAGTCAGTAATTTATTTGCACATTGTAGAAATGTTACACTTACATTGGATGGTCACAGACAAAATACCATTTGCCTTATGGATGTGAAATTGTCTATTACTGTGAGGAACCAAGCATTTCATAATTATAACAGTAAAGTGGATTGTTTGATGGATTTCCAGTATTCTGAAGAGCAAACCAGCAAGAAACATTGTCACTGTTTCATGCAACATAAGAACCATTTTACACTGTGGGGAAAAACCTAGAACTGCACTGTACCACTGCCCAAAGAGAAAGGCCCTTCTGCTTTGTGAAGAGTTCAGGCCTTCCTTGGTGTCCCAAGAGCAGTTCTGCCATTTTCCTGTGGCCAAAGATGGGTGTGTGTCTTTTTGCCTAACTGCACTATTACTGCTGAGTAGTAGTTTCCTTTTCCCCTCCCCAGTTCTACTCAGAAGTGTAAGAACTGTTGTTTATCTTCCTTCACTGCATCCTTCCTCCTGTTGGTGGGTCTGTGGAGGGGTCAGCTTTTGCACCAAGAATAAGACATCCTGCAATTAATTAGGGTCCCAAACTCTGAGCCCTTAGCCAAGAGTAAGTGATTACTAAGTATGGCATTTTAAAACTATGCTGTGAAGGTCTAACTTATGTGCCTTAACTATATAAGCAGGGCTGAAAACACTTGTTAAATTGTGGGGAATCTGCCAATTTCTGCTGCTCTCAAAGTATTTACTCAAAGCCAAAGAAAGTGTAGTGGTTATATATGCATTTATATGTACTTATGTTCTACCACAGCTACTAATGAGGCATCAGAGGAAAATGTTATAGCATCACTCCAGAAAGACAGTGAAGTGTCCCCAGTTCCAGATGAAGCAAAGTCTGATTCAAGCAGGAAACAAGAAGCACATCCACAGCCAGGACAGAAAGTTATGTAGGTACATTTGTGTTGTGTACAAAAATTGTGTCTCCAATAAAGGTTCGTATCATATGTTCTTAATAACATTAATATTGTTTACAAATACTAATCCAAAGGTTACCTCTAAAATTTAACAGATCAGCTTTCTAGATAAAAATCTTCCCCCTCCTTCCTTTTCTCTAGAAAGGATTCATGGAAACCTGCTGACTTGTTTAGTACCTTGGGTGAAAGAGAAGGGGAGAAAGCCTTATTGGAATTTAAAAAGGCCCAATGGAAGAAGGAATTAGGTATTTATGATGTATAAAATAAATTTTTGATCAATTTTTATTACACTCAGGATGCCAAGAAATTTGATATTCCTTATGCCCTTTTAAATTTACTTATATCAGTACAGTTGCTACAAATTGAAAAGCAAATTAATTAATTAAATTAATAATTTAATAAGTCTCCAAGACAGATTAAGATTCTTGAATTTCAGATATTTATTCAAAGATTATAAATTCTTGCAAGAAACACTTCTTTGCCAATTAAATATTATCTCAAATAAATGTAGTTATGTTTTGTATTTTAGGTGCTACTTACCAGCAGTTTTGTCACATTCTGACAGTAGCTGACAGCCATTATCATTAAAAAATTAATTTGCTTTTTAATGGGAGCAGCATCACCCCAATCTACAAGCATGACTGAATGTATGAAATTGCAATTTGAACTTGAGAGAGTTTGCAGTCCAGCCCCATCACCAAGCAAGGGGAGTCTCTGGAGAAAACTAAAACTGTTTATTTAATACAGTAGTAAATTCTCCCTTACAAATTAAGCTTTTTATGATTCACATGGAGGAGTGCTGGGTTTTGTTTCAAACTTGGATTTAGACCATTTGGTTTCAAGGTTTAAGTCTGTATTGTCAGTAGCTTCCATTACAGCTCCATTGGTTTTAATAATATCACAGTAGTTCAGGACTGGTATAACAAAATAGAGGATGTTCATATATTTGGTTATTTGTTAGTTTTCCCTGTTTCCCTGGGATTTGTTACTCCTTCAGTGTTTTTTAGTCTTCTCAGAGAGACCTCCCCAGTTACCTCTGGGCAGACACATGACAACTCCAGTGTCCATTTCATAGTCCAAGTGACATGGGAGACATGTATTGCTATCTTATTCATTTTTTTTAACTGCTAAATATTTGTAATAGGAACTCTTACTAGAGTTTGGTTTTGTTTGTTTAAGATGAACAGGTAGCACTGAAGAAGAAACTGAAAGAAATTTTGGAGGGAGAGGTGGGTTATTTCTGGGCAAAACTTGGCAATAATAAAACCCATAAAGTGGAAACATGTGACCCAGACCAGGTAAGGCTGTCAATAAATACAAGAGCACAGTTTTCACAGCACTGTTGCAGAATAATTTAACTTCCAACTCACAGAAGATTTTATTTTCTGTACAAATCCTCTAGAATCCAATATCAGTGGTGCTTTAAGCCCTCTCAGGGCATGAATTGCTGCAGCTCCCTGGTCCACACTTGTTGCTCCAATTTGTAACTTCTCAGCTTAAGATCTTTGTAGCAGGAACCCATTCCTGTCCTTCCATATGGATTCCTGACTAAAAAGTATAAATCTTGTTCTGTTTGGGGGAATAGTCTCAAATATAATTCCTAGCTATATAATTGTATACATTGTTTGTGAGCTCTCATATATATTTGATTGCTTCCATAATGAGCATAGCAATATGACTTTTAGCTTTTTTAAAAGCTATTATTCTGAAAACACTGTGTTAAATAAATACAAGAGACTGAAATTTATTACTGTTAAACAGAAGTTAGGGTTGTATCTATCATTTCTTACAGCAAAAGCAGATTGCATTTTTTTTTGTGGCATATTCACCATTCCTAGCAAAATTTTGACTCTGCCCCATAAGAATTTGTTACAATCTATATAATTAATAAAGAGTGGATAAAAGATGCTTAGTTACAAGTTTCAGCTGAGGTTTTAATGAACAGCAGCTTCTAGAAGGATAATTTTGTTAACAAACAAAATAGGTAAACTATATAAGTCTTAAAATGGTCCCTTTATTTGCAGACAGTATTTCCAGCTGACTCAGTTCATGGCACTGAGGAAAACTCTGCCTGTACAGCTGATTTAGCCACAGAGGCTGATGGAGTTGCACTGAATGTTCCAAGAGCTCCTGCTGGGCAGTCTTCTGATTTCAGTTCTCCTGACTTTCCAGCTGGCAGTTGCACAGCATTGGCTTTCAGGGTAAGATCTTAAATTGAATGAAGGGTTTTTTTACTTATTTATTAACAACAAATGTTTGTCTCCAGAAGTTTTTGAAAACCAGAAGAATTCCTTAGACCTTTTTGCTGTATATAAATAACTTTGTGTGAACGAATGTTTACCAAAATATCAATGCTTTGAAGACAAGACTTCCAAGGCTGATGTAAGGAACAGTACTAGAGGTGTGACATGCAATATTAATTAGTTTTTAAGTATGTGTTGAAGAAATAGAGAAGTGGGAACCTATATAAAATAAAAGATATTAATGGCAGGAGGTTCAAGAAGTAGGTCTCGAGTTAGGGCTGGTAGGCAGTGATTGAAGAGAGGTTTTTGTCAGATGGCACTGAAAGTTCTCAGTGCCACTGGAGCTTGTTAATAATACAGAGATCCATTAAGAAGCAAAAACAGAAGAATGAAGATGGTAGCTCCTTAATTTGAGACAGATTACTGCTAATTAGATTGTGGTGCTGAATCTACTTGGGACACAGACTGAGCAGTGAACCATAGGAAGAAAAAGGGATTTCTGTTCATGATACAAATAAGTCAGGCTTTCTGGACTGAGAGGGCTGATGGTTCAAGTTAGAGTAATATTCAGAATTCATCTTCCTATTAGCAGTCAGACACTTGATACAGTTACAAACTTACATCCCTTTTTTGTGCTAGAGAAAGGCCCAGGTTTGCTCACCAACTGAAGGCAGAGCTTTCTGCCAAGTCTTTATTATGGGGCTAGACAAGATACTTAATTTTTTGTAGAAGAGCTAGCAGTTATCTTATTTCAGGAAGCTGTGCCACGGGAACGACCTTTTAGTACTTTGAAACATGAGCAACAGAAGAAGTGGTTTGAAGAGTTGGACAAGCAGAAGGAAGAAGCTAAACTACGAAAAATAGAAGAAAAACTTAATTTATCAAAGGTATCTGTGGTTTAGAAAGACTTTTTGAAGTAAGAGAAGTCTTTCTGTAGTTTTGTTTTAAGAAATAAAAGATGTAATTAGTGATGTGGCAACAAAGATGGAATTTTGTGCAGCATGTCCAGGTTTTCACCATAAGGATGGACTTACTGAACATTGAGCCAGTGGCTGTTCAGTATTTCAGTGTCTGGTGTGTTACAGGACTTGCTGCAGGGATGGAGGCAGTGGTAGTACTATAATTTCTTTTTCACCATGTGTAGAAGCACTTGGGTTTGCCAGGTGGTGTAGAGACCATGGCTAGACACTTGAAAAAGAAAATTTGTGTAGACTACAAGAGATGAGAAAAGAGAAGACAGGTACAATGTGTCACAGTGATGTTAAATCTTGTTTCTAGAAAAAAATTTTTAATACACATACACGCTCATGAAACTGAATAAGTTGAAAAGCAATCCAGAAAGTATTGAAGAAAATAGCCTTACTTTTTTTACCCCCTCTAAAGACAGCCTTGCTGCCAGGGGTGGTTACAGACCTGCACACAACACAAGTCTTGTGTTTTCCTCAGTTGCTGATGGGATCAGGCTTCCTTTCTAAATTGAGTTTTTTAACTGTGAAGGGAGCACAACTGGGAAAGGTTCCTTCATTAGCTGCCTTGCTGTTAATTGGGTATGTGTGCTGTGGGAGGAGGGCTGCAGGCCTCAGGGAGTGACATTTTCCTTTTTTTCCCTGAAAATGTAGTAGCAATATGTTTGTGCTGACCAGGTATGGGTTAGCATGATGATCTGTGATCTGACTTGCATTTTAAGCAACTGAGACATTTGTCTTCTCACTTGAGGAATTAACTGCTGTCTGCAGTGTAGCTTTTCAAATGTTCCTGCTGTACAAAATGTGTCTTGTCTGTTTTGTTAACCACACTTTGTAGAAACAGTGTAACTGAATGTAACTGAATGCTTTTTTTTTTGTTGTTGTTGCTTGATACTTACTTAGGCAGAAGAGCATGACAGATGGGCAATGCATTTTGATTCTTCTAAGAACTACCTTAATGCTAATGCACAGCACCCCTTAAATGGAATGCACAGAAAGCCTGAAAGTCTTTGCCTGTCACCTGACCCCAAGGACTCTACTGCTTTCATTCACCCTTCGTTACCTGCAGCTTTAGGCAATCCCATGCCCTTACAGATGGGAACTGCAGAAAAAGCTGCTAAAAATGGTGCTTTGGAACAAAGTCAGAGAGTCAGGTGAGTGAGCTATGTAAGGGTAATTATTTTCCCAGAAAATACATTTCTGGTACCTCCTCAGAAATTTAAAAAAAATTAATAAAATACTTTACATTCATTTGGCTTTTGCTTTTTTTCAAATACTTGTTGTTTCACTATTGAAAGACACAAGTGCTGCCATTGTTTATTAATGAAATTTACTGCAAGTAACCTTACTTGGTTCCTTAATGAAAAGGCTTTTATAATCTATGAATTAATTTATATATTAGTTTATAATTAATGGAATAACCTCAATATGAAAATGAAATCTAAATTATTCTAATTAAGAAAGGCCTTAGAATTATTTTCTAATGATTAAAAATATTTATTCTGTCCCTTTGTTCACAGTTTCCTCCGTTCCATGACGGCTCTGCTGGACCCTGCACAGATTGAGGAGAGGGAGAGGAGGCGGCAGAAGCAGTTGGAACATCAGGTAGACTTTGATTTTAAAGCCTCACACTTTTTTAATAAGAAGAAAGCATGAAAGGTAATGTCTCATGAATAAAGCATGAGATTTAATTCCAGAACCCAGGGACACTTGATTTTTATGCCTCAGATGAAACATAAACTGTTTGGTAATATTTCCTTCAGTCAGACTCTGCAATTCTCTTTCAATATTTGCACGAGATTACTGCATTTCTGTAACTGAATTCCTTCCTCAAAAAATGTACCTTCAGTCTCCACTGTTATAAGGAGGACTGATATTAACAGATTGCCACTCCATGAATCTTTAGTTTTTTATCTACTTTTCTGACATTTACCTAACCTCTGTGGCACCCTAACAATGTGTGTCTGCATGCTGGTGTCTCTAGCACCGTGTAAACAGATTGTTCTGGTCACACTGTTACTCTGCTGGATCAAACTCCTGGATTACTTTATGTGCATAAGGTGAAAATCAGACCTTCTTCTCTTTCCAAGAAAAAAAAAGCATTTTCCAAAGCATAAAAAGCTCCTTTTTTCTATCTGAGTGTTTCAGACTGCTCGATTGAGCTGGTGGTTTTCCAGAAACAAAGCCAGGAGTGTTTGAAATAAATTGTCTCCAGTTTTATTTTTTTTCACTTGTCCAAATCCAATTCTACACATATACAAAAATACAATAAATACCTTATGATACCTTAATTCTATATCTTTTACCTTGCCTTTTTTTTCTCATCCTGCCAGAAAGCAATAATGGCTCAGGTGGAAGAAAAACGCAAGAAGAAACAGCTGGAGGAAGAGCAGAGAAAATGGGAAGAACAGCAGGAAGAACTGCGCCTGGAACGGGAAAAAGCACAGCTGCAGAAACAGTTTGAAGAAGAAAGGCTGAAACAAAAACAAAAGGAGGTGAGGTTTGCATTATCTTTAGTGCAGATAGCCAGTGATAATACTGAATTTTGAGGAAAGTGGTTCGTGTTCCTCACCTGCAAAATTGTATCATCTCATCATTTTGAAAATTAAAACTATCCAAAATGTAGGCATTTGAAACCAAAATCTGTTTTCTTCATTAATAAACTTAAAACACCATACAAGAATAAGGCCAGATTCTTTTTTTTTGAACAAGGGCCTTTTCAGGAAGAGAAATTATAAGAACTGGCAAAAACAGAAAGGTAGTTTTAAATAGTGCAGAAACATCCATTTTAAAATGCAAATTTAAAATTAAAAAATACTTTGAAGTGTGTGATCCAATTATTGTTATTGGCTGTTTTTGTTATTGGATGCTTTTAAGGTGCTTCAGTACCATGAAGTTCATCTGAGTGAATGTGCTTTCAGTCTGAATTAGACTTCTTAGGATATAGTCTGGAAAAGCCATTTTAAAAGTCATTCAAGTTCTCCATCTTTCCCCTGTGTAGCTGTTGCTGAGCTTTACACAGTGCTTTCATATAAAAGTTAACCCAAAAGTCCATTTTGACCCTTGGTAAGTACAGATTTTGCATTTCTATCTGTCCTTACCTCTGTGAAAGGTCAAACACTTGATCTGATGTTTCGTTCTTCCTTTTGCCACAGTGGCAGCTATCACTGTTTGCTTGCTCTTTGGAGCAGTAGCAGATTCCATGGTGTCATAAGACAAGGTGATTCCAGAAACAATCTTCTCCAAAGCCTGCAGTGGATTCCTTATTCCTCTGCATTTTCTTGATGGAAATGTGTAGCATCTGCCTGTAGATGCTTGAACAGACTGGTGCAACATGGGGAAAATCATCCTTTTCTGTAATTGCTCAGCTCCTTTGAAACATGTGACAGCTAAGACTGAAGATCTTTCATTAGTACAGCAGAGGTTCTGAACTTACAGTCATAGAAATTACAGGTTACATACTGCACTTACTTAACTAGTATTAGTTTTGAAAAAAGAAATTTCCCTAAATAAAAATATATGTAAACCTTGAGGATTATATGGTGATTAAATAATTTAATTGATTTTATTATCAAAATAAATGAAAATAATCACATATTTACCTTTTTTTTTTTTTTTAAAGGAACTTGCAGCTCTTAAAGCCAAAGAGCTTTATCAGACAATGGAGAAAGCTCAGGAATTAGCCCAGGGATCAAAACAAAAACAGCACATTGCAGACTTGGCTCAGAAGGCACATGACAATTCAGAACCTCAGAACAGTCTTTGTGATGGCAAGTATATAAGTCTCATATTCAGTTTGCCTGTTCCTTTGGTGTTTGAAAGTGAGGTGTTCTGGGGATTTGGGTGGGTTTTTGGGCATTTGTTTCCCTGTCTGCATTTGGGTCACAAACCAAATTTCATTACATTTACGTTTCAAAAAATTTAACTCCTATGGAGAATATTGTGTTTTAGTACGTTTTAAATACTGTATTACATAAAGGAAGAAATGCAAAGATATTGGCAGGAACGCACAGGAATATTCAGACCTGTGTGCTGTCAGATTGCCAGTGGGAAAGGGCGAGTATTGGGATTTGGAGCAGAGTTCTCAGCACTGCTTTGAGCTCTAAACAGCAACAGTCTGGTAACTCTGTAGCATGGTTTAAATTGAACTGAGGAGGTTACAAAATGGAACAATTTTACTATTTTTCAGGTGATACACAGTTTGAAAATTGTAATTCTGGCAATTCAACACAAAGACCTGATTTCCCTGACGGTGACAAGAGTCCCCTTGAGCAGCAGGATTCCCCTCGGAAGGACACGGCGGTGCAGACAGGTACAGAGCCCACACCTGAGTTACTCTGAGGGACCTCCAGACCCTGTTTGTGAAACTGGGCCAAATCACTGTTGCTCACAAGGAATAAAGCTAGAAAGAAATACTTACACAGACATGTTGGTGTATCACAGTGTACCACTTTACTCCTCTATTTATACTGTTTATTCTTCTAAATAAATGATATTTCTGTTACAAATCCCACAGTCTGGAATATAGTCTCAATTTAGGGTCACAAGCCACATAGATCCAGATTTATTAAGTAACTTGATTTGGTTCTCCAGTCTTTTGTGTTTTATCCCTTCCTTCCTGAGTTTGCTTCTACAGATCCTATCTGTCTTCCACAGAAAAAAAGAACAAAAAAGCATTATAATAACTGTAGCAGCCATTTGTTAAATAAAATAACTAATGGTAGATTGATACATATACAAAAGTCAACCAAGTAATTTGAATAGCTCAGACTTGGAGTTAAAATGTAATTTTTTCTTTTAGATTGCTTTAATACTTCAGCATACACTGAGTCAGCTGAGGAAAGAACTGCATGCTGTGAATCGCCTGATATTTCCATAGAATATAAAGAAACCTCTAACAGCAAAGAATACCAGAAGGAAATGCAGTATATAGATAAAAATAAACTTTCAGGAAAAGAGACTTGTGGTATTTACAGTGATCTATATGAGCAATATGCAAGAAAAGAAAGACACATTAAATCTTCAGAAAAATACAGCAAGAGACCTGACTGGAACATAAACAAGCCTGGGAAAAGATACATTCCAGCCTCAGAAAGGTACCCTAAACCACTACAGAAACAAAGGGAAGAGAACAAAGTGCGCCGCCAAATGGAGCTGCTGCAGTTGGTAGAAAGGAACAGCCCTGGGCAGCTCAATGCAAAAAGGGGGGGACACTCAGCCAGGTCCTCCTCACCTCCTGAAGAAACAGCTGTGAAGAGTAAGGGCCACAGAGGCAGAAAGGTGGGTCACTGTCTGGCCTTTGAGAACAATGATGTGTTTTTAAGACTCTTGTTCCTCAGTTTTACCTGGGTGGGAATTCATTTATGTAACTGGAGCACTGAAATTCTCCTGTTGCTCATCCTTATGTGGGCACTCTGTTGTTCATCAGGAGCAGATCGACATAATCAGATTTGGCAACTGAGTTTTTACTATTATTTCCAAAGTGTTGATTCCTTTTCATTTCCTTACTATCACTAAGTCATTATGTAAACAGGGAGCTTGATTGCAAGCAGTGTGCAGGACACAGTGACATCACTGACTTGCTTTTTTTTGTCCAGTCATTGTGTTGTGCTGCCAGGTGAGGTACATCAGTACCTGCTCAAGAAAACAATGTTTATTTCTGCAAAGAATATGGATTACTCAGGATGTACTCCATTGCCACAGAAATGCATCCTTAGTGGAGTCATTCTCCATTTGCAGTAAGCATTATATTAGTAAGAGCTTGTGGCTAGAAAAAAGCCTTTTAATGAAAATACTATCAAATATATTCTTGCTTTCTCTTGCCCTCTTTCTCACTTGCTCACTTGCTGTGTGCATAAACACATTACTTTCTCACACCTTCAGATAGCAAAACTCTGGACCTTTCCTTTAATATCATGGATTGAACCTTTCAGGTTTATAAATTCCTATGTTCCAAGGACATAGGAAAAAATGCATAATATTTTTGATAGTGCTTAGAGCTGCCACAGACAGAAAATTGGAGCAAATACTTCTGTAATGTGTTGATTTATTTCATGGGCACTACAAGTCTCTTAAAAGCAAATCTTTGATAAATACCTTTCTCTTGAACCCAGGTCAAACAGTTCTTTTGGAATTTCAGAACAAACTTTCACTGAAAAATCAAACCTTTTAATATAAAAAACATGGAGAGTTTTGGTCTTACTTTAAACTTTTTTGTTTTTTTCCCTAGGAAGAAAAATTTCATAAGAATCACTTGAATAAAGAAAGGTATGTCAATACTCTGCATTAATGAAATGTAGAAATACATCATTACTGAAATGCAGATGCTTTTCTTTCCTGATTTTTTAAAAGAATTTAGACGTATCTAACAGTCTACTACTGAAAATACACAAGACCATATGGATTGCAGGTATAAAAGCAGAGTAAATGAACAAAAATCCTGTCTTCCAAAGATCCTTTCTCTCTGTTACTTGAGAAAAACACATTACTGAAGTATTGTTTGGGCTTTTTTCTAACTGCAATTGTTCCATACAGATGCGAATCACCACCAGTTCCAGCAGTTAGGAACAGATTACTCCAAGTGCAACAGAGACAGCCCCAGGCTTCTCATTTCCTGGTGCAGGAGCAGCCCGGTGGAAGGGAGCAGGGGCAGGCGGATGCCCAGCAGAGGAGCTGCCCCGCTGCCGTCGCTGCGAGGCCTCCGTCGGCACAGTTCGTGCCCTACGTGCGCACACGGGAGGTTTATTGCCTCGAGCCACAGGCACCGCTGAGCCGGCCTGCAACTCAGGAGCCCCAGCACTTCCCTGGTACTGAAACGGCTCAGGGACGGGAAAATGTTACAGTGATTTACACGGGAGTGCTGCATTTTAGCCAATTTCATGTTTGCTCTCTGCTGAGTTTTGCAGTAATGTCTCTATGCCACAGCAGTGCACAGAAAGGCTGTGCAACCAAATTATACTCTGTCTTAACAAAAAAACAATCCAGAAAGTTTTAAAAAATCAGAAATCAACAAAAAAATTCTATTGTCAATTTTTTGTCTGTTTACCTTTCATGAATTATGATTGCACTTCCTTTCATTACTGTATAGAGATTGGAATTTAAGAATCTAAGTGTTGTTTGACTTAAAAATTGAGATTATAATCTCAATAGCAACCAACCCCTGATTTTCACAAGCTTTCAAAATCTGCTGTTTCAAAATGAAAATTAATAAATAGTATTACTAATTGATTTATGTTTACTTTTAGATTCTTACCAAATGCCACGTCAGATTTTTAGCTCAGATCACGTTAGAGATCCTCTTCTAAATCCCGATGTAGTTACAATCAGAGAGAGACAACAAGCAATTCTCAAAGGATTGTCAAAATTACGACAGGTAAGCAAGAATTTATTGGACAACTGTGCATGTGTATATATATACTGAAGTAAAAATTATCACATCACAATCTTTATTTTGATTTCCATCATTTGATTTATGTTTTGGGCTCTGTCCTCTACTTCCATTCCATTTTACTAATTTTATTTTTCTCATGTTGCTTCTACCTTTGGACGGTCTTTAGACAGAGAGTATGGACTCCTTAGTCCTTAAATCAGCTATGAAACAGTGAAGTGCCTGAGCAAACTTGAAACCAAGATAAATTACTTTCTATGATATCCAGATTTCCATGGTTAGGGTTTGTTCATAGGGAGTGTATCAGTTTCAAAAAACATAGTCTTAACACCAGAACCTTGTTAATGAGGTTTCCTGTCTGCAGTTCCCAGGTCAGGACAAAGCAGTGGGGTTGCTGCAGAAGGGTTGGTGGGGTGGTGTTGTGTCAGGCCTGGAAAAGTACTGTACTTTGCAAACAAAAAAATCCTTCCAAGACAGCTGCTACTTGTTACCATGTAAAAAGAAAATGCAAGATTTGTCAATCAGCCACGTTTTCTGAAAAGAAAATGAAAATGAGTTTAATGCTGCAGACACACGAGCTGCTGAGATAAAAGCCTGTGTGTTTGTGTACATTGTTCTCTTTGTAGTCAGGTACTGGTAATGGCATCTCATTATTAAAGCCCGAGTGAATTGGATACTCCACCTGTTGGCAGCAAGGTGTGGCCCACAGCCACTGAAGCCACAGGTATGGACATGCTCATGAGCACTTCTCTTTTATGCTTCTAAATGGCCTGACAGGACTGCAAGACAAAAAGGTATTTACTTCAGACTTGCCTTTTCTTTTTGAAGAAACTTCACTTTCAGTGAAGAACACTGAAAATAAACGTGTACCCATATCTTCCTTGTTTTTGAATGGGTCCAATCTAAATGTACCTTATTGCTAGCAGCAGGATTTTTCTCTGCCTTGAGAGAGGGAAATTTCATAAATAATCAAAATAAAGAGAAGAAAATCAGATGGAGTGAAGCACAACAAAAATTATCAGTAGTTAATGCTATGGATTGCCTGCTGTGCTTTAAAAAGGCAGAAGCACTGCCATGTACACACAGTGCTTCAGCAGTAGGTAAATTCCTTGTGCAAACAAAGGCTCATGACTCTCCCCAGGTCAGTAAGGAAAGTTGTGACCCAAGAACACTGAAGGGCTGCCAGTTTCTAACAGCTTCCGCATTGGTTTCACTGGAACTGCTCTTCCCCACTGCTCATTAACGTTTCTGTTAAATATCTACAGTTATTAAGTGTTTTGGCTTCTGATCCAAAGGAATCTACTCCACAGCAGGTACTGTAAAGTAAAGACACCTTTACAGGTGCCAGGAACATGCAAGGGTCAGCACCCCCACCTGCACGTCCCACTGTTTTTCTGTTCACACCAGCTTTTATACTTGTACAAATCTGACACCAACCCCTGCCACTTACTTATCCTGGAGTCCCAGATCTGGGGGTTGGGGCCTTACACAACTTGTGGTTTTCTTATCTTCAGCTTACAAACACAGGACACCATTCCAGTCTAACCAACACAAATAACTACATCTTCCATTATGACAGAGATCTTCACATTAGACTTATGGGCCACCTACACCTCTTTCACTGATTACACTCTAAATCCATATCTGTTCTAGCAGAACCTGGGACTTTGCCTCTTTACTCTTTTCTGCTGGTACTTGGGGAGTTTGCCATTTGTTATCACTTTCAGCTGGCCACATTCTTGCCTGGGAAGCAGTTTCAGTTATCACTCCTAGCATAGGGCTGAGGTCCCTCCTTGGGAAGCAGTTACAGTTTGCAGTAGCCTCTAGGTCCGTGTATTATTCACAGCCTGCAATTCACCTTGCTGAGACAAGTCCCTGTTGTGAATTTCACTTCACTTGCCAGTGGCATTTTGCTTAAGTGCGAAGCCAGATTCAAGGCACCATTATATCCTTGTGCATCCTGAGGGCACAAAAGCTATGGATACTTAAACAGGTCAACGTTTGCAAGCTTAGAGAAGCCAGGAAACTACAGTGATTTTTGCAGTGGCTTAAAAAGTAACAGGAAGGTTCATCTTTCAGTGGATCTTGGCTCTGTAAGAGAGGTAACTTAAAACATGTGGAGTTCCTTTTTAAATACTCTGCCAGCTGCAGAAGGCATTTAGGACATGAACTGTTCAATTTCAGTATATCTTGTATACCTAAGTACTGTGTACTATTCCTGATGTACAGATGACACCTGTTTTGCATCAGTTATTTCACTGAGAAAGTATGAATAGTGCAGGATTTTGTCTGAAATACAAAAAGCTGAGATTTCTGTTTCAGAAGATAATCCACTCTTGCTTATTTACATTTATATATACATATAGAGTGGCTTGATAGTTTCAGACTGCATACATACATATCTATATTTACAACATATTTAGCCACTGTTTTGTCTGGGAGAATTCACATACTATTCACATAATTTTGACCAGTCTTTAGCGTTTGAACTCCACACTCAGCCAGTGCTAAATATGGCTGGGCTGGTGCAGTAAGAGCCCAGGGAAAGGAGAGGGCAAAGGGAGGGTGAGTCTGTCACTGCATTGTGCTACAAGATAGGAAGAGATTTGCTGTGTCTCAGGTCACAGCAGGAATAGGAACTAGCAAGAGACTCACTTTTCTCACTGAAATCAAAAGTCCATGGATAAGCCCAGCAAAGTGAATTATTTGTGAAAAAGAAGGGCCAAAGTTTAAGAGAGGAGCACACCCCACCCCCAGGTCAGTAGTACCGGAGCACTCTGTTGTTCCTGAGGCAGCAGCTGCCAAGGGCTGCAGGTGACAATGGCTGGGTGGGGACACAGCCCCAGGGCTCCCTGGGGAGGCATTTCCCCTTGCTGAGCACCTTTCTGGTACCTGTGCAACCCGTGTGATAAACACTGAGCTGCCAGCTCTTCACAGCTGCTTATTCCTCGGCTCTTGGTTTATTTAGGGCAGTTTATTTTATCTCTTGGGTTTGTGATGTGCAAGAACTGCTCTGTAAAAATAGTAGTTATTGACACAGAGATGGAAAACACTGGCCCATTAATAAAAATAAGCAGATCCTGTTGATTAATTAGAAAGCAGTTCATCAAGTGTTTGAAAGTAGGCAGCTGCTGCCTTCGAAGGAGCCCAAGTGGAGTCTTGCAGGCAGCTTTGCTGACTTTCCTTTGGTGCCATGAAGAATCTGTGTCTAAATTGCTGTAGAAGCTGCTGCCTTGCATTAGGTCTGTACTGAGCTGTGCCAGCAGCCTGTAACTCTTATCTTTGAGAAAGGCCTGAGAAAACTTTTCTTTTTTGAAAACCAAACTTCCATGGTACCAAATTATTTCTGACAAGTCTAAAATAGATGGAAAGCAAGGGGCCAGATGTATCAATATATATGATCCTGTTAATTACAGTAAAAATACTTATTTTTAATTTATGCACATACTTGACATAGTTCTATCATGTATGACTTGATAGACAAGGATACATTTCCAAGAGGATTTCTGGACAGGTTTTCTCTATCATCAGCACTTACAAGAACCACTGACAAAGCAGGAACCTTGACCCTTGTGCCAATAAAGCTGTGTATCCTGAAATGTCTGACTCTGCTCTAGCCCCAACAGCACTGCTGCCCTTGCTCTGAAGTGTTGTTTGTGTTAAGGCTAAAAGCCAATGCCCAGCGAGATTTTGTGTTCAGCTTCATACACAAATTCACTACAATACTGCAAATGCAGAGACAGTGCACAAAGGGATGAGAAAGTTCCATTTCATAGAGTGGAAAAGTCCTTTTTCCCTCTGCATGATCATCCCTGGAAACTGGCCTGGCTTCCACTCCAGTCACACTGCAAGGCTACTGCAGAAGTTCCCTCTCCCCTGAGTGTATAAGGCTGTACTGTTTTTTCTGAAGTTGTGTACTTAAAAACCATTGGGCCTTAACAAGGAAATTGTTTTTAACTGTGAAACAATGACATTTGATTAGTTCAGGCTGCCTGAGGAAGACAGGACATTCACATGTATATTTTATTTCAGGGCCTCCTACAGAAGCAAAAGGAGTTGGAGAACACTCTGATTCCCATTGTAGCTCAAGAGAACTTCATGCCATGAATGTGCTGAATTCTTAAAATGGAAATTTGCAGCACTTTGCTACTGTAATTAACTATGAACCACCCCTAGCTTTTTTATGAAAATTAAATTATGAAAATTTTGATAGACTACAGGGTCATGTTACTTTTTATATTGAAGATAACTTTAAACTCATGATGTTTTGTCTGTCTAGAATGGTTTTCATGCTACCTGAAGATGTGTCAATTTAATATAAACCACCAAAACCATGGAAATAAAATGTTATATGTATTTTTATAGAACTGTGTGTAAATTTTGATAATTAAAAAGATTAATATGTATTCTGAATGGTTTTAGTCATCTTTGTTGGTATTTTTAACTATACAAAATAGCTTGTATTTCGATGTTCAGCCACCTTTTAGGCTTATAGAGTGAATATTAACTCAAGTACTCCCAGATTTTAAGACCGCAGACTTTTCAGGAAAGATTACTTGCCCTGTTTGCAAGGAGGGTAACAAGTGCTACACTAGTCTGGTACTGGTTCTTAACTTGGATAAATCAATCTGCTGCTTATGGAGGGAAAGAATCAACTTCAAGCAAAAGCCTATGCAGTTTGTTTGTTTTTTCAAAGCTGCCCTTTTTAACCAGTAATTTTGTCCATACTGATTTTGTGAGTTTAGAGTTAGGCATCGTTTCAAACATTCACCTGGTAGCAAACAGCACATCCCAGAGAAAAGCACTAAAATCAAATTCCAAACAGGAAAATCCCCAACAGAGTACTCTGGACAACCTGAAGATGAGCAGTGAAAGTCGGGAGTCCCAGCAATGCAGCAAACAAGGAGCCTCCACAGCTGCTCACTGGGGCTCTGCCTTCAAGAAGCCTGAAGGCAGAGGACAATCATCAAAATGAGCCAAGTAAGGGACAATCGCTGAGAGGGAAGAAGTTGGTAACTCAGCAGATAGGAAATTGAAAAGACAGGATTAAAAAACAGTAAAACTGTACTTACCCCAGTGCTAGTTCACAAAACAAGTAAAAGCAAACCGAAAAAAAAGCCTGAAAGCCCCAGGAATCATTAAGCTGAAGTGGGAGAGGGCTGAGGTTTTTCTGATGCAAATTGAACTCGCACAGTGATTAAACCCAGGTTTGTCCTTCTCTCCTCACATAATTACAGTCTCCAGATAAAAGCTGGGAGGACACTGATGGTGCTGCAATGGCACAGAGAACCAAGTGACACACACACAATTTCTGTGCATGAAACCAAGCTTGGGTGTTCACTTTGCAAACAATACAAAAACCACAAAGCAACGTGTTAGCAAGTCCCTTGTGCATTAAGAGTTTATTTGATTTTTTTGTAATGGAACTGCACCATTGGTTACTCTAATTGAGGTATTTAGCAAAAATCCAGTATATAGTCATGAAAATAAGTACACTGCCTTCAAGCTATGTAAAAACATTGTACAAAATTTGTGTCAATGTCAAATAAATACATTAATATTTATGTAAAGAAACGTGACTTGGATACTCTTGCAGTTAAAAAAAGAAAACAACTGGCTCTTTCACGTATTTTAGGCAAACATTCAGCTTTACATTAAACAGACCTCGAACTGAAGCCTAGGTAACAGGTCAAATACAAATGTAGGAACTTAAAAGTGCCAACAAACAAGATAATTCAAGTACAGTAAAACGTTAAAAAATATATGTATTTATTTAAATTTTCAGATGGTTCCAACAGGGACAGGCCATCAGGAATTTAAATAGAACATGAAAACATCTGAGATAACAAGAAACATTTTGTTCCAGAATAAAATAGAAATTGTTAATCCAACATTTTAGAAACAGAGAAGTCCACAGCAACTTAGAAAAAAGAGACTTAGGAGTTCATTTCTGTTCTGAATATGGCCTGGAAGAATCACAGCAGCTATCCCAGCCACCAGGTGATGATGACTTTTCTGTATCCATACTCTGACTGTAGGCAGATAGAAAATAATTGCTCCCTTCCTGGTTTTGATTTACAGGAGAAATTGGGTATGCTGTTCCCAGAAAAGTCTGATGAGTGAGTACATTAAAGTGGCTGAATTGATGGGACATGTTTAATTGTCTGCTATAAACCTGAAAGTTACTGAAAGGAGTTTGTTCAACTGCATTGTGTTTTTCTCCTTCAGCAGAGCATGTTGTAGAAACTGGAGTAATGGGCTGCTTCTCTTCCAAGTCAATTTTGTAAGTCTTTTCCACAAGGCCAGTTTGTGCTTCAGGAGATAACTCTGTAACTGATAAGCAGCTTTCTTTAACATCTACTCCATGTGGGCCCTTGGCCTGTGTCTGCAAAGCTTCCACATGAGTATCATACTTAGAGGCATCACTGCAGATTTCTATTTCTGACAATTCATCCCCTGAATCCAGAGACATGTCCTCCTCATCCTTTTCATCCTTTTCTACAAGAACTACATTAAAAGAGAGAGAAAGTCCTATTCTATTGAAATACAAACTTTGGTTAAAAAGGCCATACACTACTCACAGTGTTACACTTCAGGTATGCCAGTCCAACAGCACTTAAGTCTTGATCTTCTGCCACTCGTGTTCACTTACTCAACACACACACACAACCCTCTGTGGGAGTGTCCAGTTACTTGGTGCTAAAAGCTTCTGCACACCGTGTTCATATTTAGTGCTGGGAAATCCCAACTCCCAGCTCCAAAGGGGACAATGTCAAAACAGCATCTAAAGTTACACAGCAGGTGAGTATTTGATCAGACAATTAAAGGAGTACAATTACTGATATCTCAGTACAGTTTATCTACTCTAAGTAGATAAAGCAGATAGAGACAAGTTTATCTTTTTCTTAAAAACAGATACCCTGTCTAGTTCCTTAAATACCACGTTAGCCTGTACTTCTGTATACAAGGTCTCTGGTGCTTCATCCCCACTGCTTCTCTCCCATCATTTCAAATAGAAAAAGTGTAGCTTGAGAGTTGGGTTTTCCTTGCCAGCTGCAGTGGCCATTGACCAGAGTCAAGGCACACTGTCCCAGACCTCCACCCCACACATGAAGTCTGGAAAGGGAAGTTTAAGTGTGTTTGACATTACCTGATTGCCTTTGGCCAGCACTGCAGGGAGGAAGGTGGTTCTGCTCAGTAACAGAGTCGTGATAGCCAACGAGACTTCTGAAGTTACGCATAAAATCATCGACAGCAGCAACCACGATGCCACTGTCCACATAACTGGAGAGGGCTTTGAGATTCTTTTCTAAAGGCATAAAGGAAGGGTTTGTAGTAATATTTAGCACCTATTACCAAAAAGGGAGGAGAGGTATTCACAAATGTGGGGTTTACCTGTCAGGAAGACAACATGTCTCTGTTGTATGTTCTGAGCCTGAAGCCTGATGAGACAGTCCAGTTCGTGAGCATTTCGAGTTTGAGAATCACAGTTATGGTAAGAGAGAATCTCCACCAAGTGCTTCTTTTGGTAGGTGTTCAGAAGGCTGAGCAGGTTCAGGGCGTTGGCATTCATCCTGCAGTGGGGGGAAAGCTCACTCTTAGAAAGAATTTAAGGTGAGTCCAAATACCAAGAGGCAAACATCAGAACAAGTTCTCTTTAAGTGTGTTTTGGAGGCCATAATGAAAACTGAAGCATTTTAACAGCCACCATTATAGAACCTCACTTACCTCCCCAGCTCTTTAAGCTTCTTTTGTATTTTGCAGTGGACCTTCCACTGCCATTTCCCATCTGGGGTATTGAGATCCTCCAGAAACTTTAGGAACTGTTTTAATTTATCTGTTATAGAGATATTGAATAAAAGTTAAATTTTGTGGGATGCAGACTGAAAATACTGCTTGTGTATACAAAAAGCTGTTTTCTGTTCTCATCACAGTACAGTCACACAATTACAAACAGCAGCCACTCACTTCAAGTTTTCTTCCAGGCAGTCTGGCCAACAAGAGTTATCACAGAACTCAGCTGCTTTTCTGTACCTCAGGGGCCCAGCAGTGGTATTTAAAACCTGACCTCAGCCATATGTGCTCTGTCTTGCTAAAATATTTCAAAAATTGTAACCTCATTAACTATTCAATTTCAAATAAAATATATACAGCATATTTGTGGATGGAGTAGTAAGGAATAAAAGGTTCCACAGACATAACTACACAATGTAATAGAAACTGAAGACAAAATCTCCTTGTTCATGTGTTCTTCAGGAAGTCCACTGGGCTGAGAAAGAGACGGAATTAGCTGAAGTTCTCAAAGAACATCACAAAAATTGGAAGGCCTGATCCTTCAATGTGGTGAGTGCAGGACCTCTCAGGTACTGAAATGTCAGGATTTTAGTTCTAAAGCTTCCAGAAGCATCACACCTACCTGTAGTGATGGACTCTGGATTAAGGACAGATTCATCTGACACAACAAAACCCCCAGATACAAACAGCTCATTGTAAGTGTGATTTTTCACATCATCCAAACTATCGACCCCTGCAAAGCTGACACAGGAGAGCCTCTTCAGAGTCACCAGGCCAGGGATCTGTTTAAAAACATTTGAAATCAGAGGTGTAACCACAGGTCACACAGAAAAAGGAACCACAGAACTAACTCTCCTACCTACTAATGGCAGGCACCAAACTTTGAAACACATTTTCAAAAAATTGCTGTTTCTTCTCTTGCCTGGAGAGGTGCTCTCTCAGGAGCATTACAGGAAAAAGGTAAATGGATGTTGAGCACTTGGAATCATTTTACTTTCTGTCCAGCACAGGGTCTTAAGCTGTCAGGAGTAGCTCAGGTCATCTGAGAGCTGCCTTCACCTGCTGTTAGAGCACCACAGACCCAGAAGCAGAACTACTCAGGCCTCTGTACAGCTTTACAACTACTAACAATAAATATGCATCAGCACATGCATGGAGGTGGAAGAAGTTATAGGTCCATGTTGGGACAAGACCATTTTTACTACAACCATTCCTTTTCTTCAAACAGCAGCTAAACACGGGGCCCTGTTAAATGCTGTGCTGGGAGAAGGAAGCAGCCTTGCTCCAAATGAGCTCCTCTCACTACTGCCAACAGTTTTCTGTAGCACAGTTACTTACGTGGGACATACCTTATGGATGAGGTTGGCAATGTCTTCATTTTGGATAATAATCAGCAGTTTATCTAAATCAGCTCTTCTTTTAAGGAACTGCTCTGGATGGCACTCTGTATTTCCTAGCTTTCTAAGATACTCCTGTCACCACAGAAAGAGGAGACATGGAAAAAGTCAATAGGTAGTTTGGTAAAAACAATGCCCAGATGACACCCACAGCAAGAGGGTTTTCCACTTCAGTGACTCCCAAAGGGATTGGCTTCTTTCTCTCTCCCATACATGAATCAGAAGGATGCAGCAACACAGAGCAGCTGTTTCAGCAAGCCGATCATTCCTATCAAATCACACACACATGGCCAACTGACAGTATCAGACTGCCTGAGTTTTCAAGAAAAGCCAGAAGTTTTCAACTTTCATCTCACACCCTTAAGTACAGAAGCACAGTGATTTCTCAACATTCTCTCTCCTATTAATTAGAGGGGAAGAGAAAAAACCCCAAAGGCACACAGAGTGACTTCTCAAACATTCTTTCTAAAATGGTAGCTATCACATTTCTTCCCTTATTATCTTTCTTCTGTAAGGCCACCCCCTGGCAGGGTCTTCAGAAAGGACCAACCGACAGCCTGTTCTGTTTTCAAGCTCCAACAAAAAGACTTATGTAAAAGCTAAATATAAGCAAGAGTACCTCAAAAAGCTCAAGAAAGAAATGGGACAGAACAGCCTGCTTTCACAATTCACTTTCACAGTGAAAGTGAGTCCACTTTCATGCAAGTGGATTTGAAAGACACCCTGTTCTGACACCAGAGAGAGGTTGAACTGAAACGACTTTACCTTGATTTCTCTGCAGAGAACACTTTCTTCCTCTTCATGAATATAAAATTTGACAGTGTTTTTCTGTACATCTTTAATAATTTTGACCAAACTGCTAAATACTTCAGGTTTTAACTGGCTTATCAAATCAGAAAAAGCAGGTTGAGTTGAAATGCTTAAGTTCTCAGGGGATTTCTGAGTCTTTTCTGATGGTTCCATGAGATCACCACCAGAAGAAGTCTGATCCTCTGGTTTAGCATTCCCATGATCCATTTTCTCCTTCCCTAGGGGTAAGCTTCCTGAAGGCTGCTCCTGAGAATGCAGCTGTCCCCCCAAGTTATTGCACAGTGGCTCTGGGAATGACACCATGTCGCTGTCCCTGCACACGGCCAGCATGTCAGGCACAGGCTGGGGGGCAGTGCTGCTCACCACCTCCAGTGCCTCAGGACTGGAATAAACTGGGGCAGTTTGCTTCATGCATGAAGAAGCCAAAATGACACTATTCAACTTCTCACTCAGGCTCTCGACATATTCTTGGACAGAAAACTCTGATGCCTGCAAACAGATGTGTTCAGAAAGTCTCATTATCCTCTCCCGGGCAGAAAGGACTGGTGTGGTCATGCCACTGACATAAGCAATGTTCTTTTGCTGCAAAATTTCTTGTATCTTTCTTGCAAAGAGCTTATATTCTTCTAACAGTGTTGTCTCTATTACCGCACTAATGGACTGGGTAGCTGTAAAAGGGTGATCTGTTAGCTCATACTGATCTTCCAGTTTCTCCACTTGTCCTGTGTACTGTCCATCTTCTGCTGTCCCCTTCTGTGTGTCTGAAAATGGAGAGCATGGAAACTGATAATCAGAATTTCTCTGGCGATTTACTACCCGGGGGTCATTAGGGAGTGCATCCGTTGGTGGCAAATATTCCAGTGGCTCTTCTGGTGATTTCAGACCTACAGAGGAAGAGTTCATCATCGTATGTTTGAAAGTCACACCCAACTGATACACCAAAACCTCCAAATCACAGCCTGAAAACACCATTACTCTTATGCCTCCCCCACCAACCAACTTAAATCCAAAGACTCAAGTGTCAGTCTGCTGAGGTACAGAAGCATAGTACATTTAACAGCTCCTAAGACAGTAAAACAATACAGTCCAAATCTGCTGAAAAAGCTGAACACAAGTCATTTTCCCAGAGATAACACTGAGTAAGCACAACAGGATATGCCTCCATTTAAAAATTAAAATTAAAATTAGAAATCAAGCAGGGCAACATATTATTCAAGTATTTTCACTTAAAATCCTCACTTTCAAAAAGCTTAGACACAAATGACCTTGTGGAATTCGTCTGCAAACTACATCTGATCTTGCAATTGTGAACACAAGGTTTTTTGCTTTAAAGGGGAGGATATCAGCCTGATTGATTACTGACACAGCTTCAGTGGTGCTGCAAAGAGTGCTGAAGGTCCCTCATAACCCCAGCTCAGTTTCTTCACCATCCATAATGAAAACTATAGTTTTGTTTCTGTTTAAAGCATTCACATTTCTAATTTGTGTCAATATGAAGCCAAACCAATATTCTCCAACAGTATGTTTGCATTCAGCAGATTTCTGTATTCATCAAATACAAGAAACAACTGCACAGGCTATAGATGTGCTTGTGTACAAACATGATCCAAGAATGGATCTATGAATCCAGACAGAAACCTTCAGAACATGTTTTCATTCACTATTTGTAGGAATAGAGGAGTTCAAACCCATCTTACCTGTAATTGGAATAAGTTTCCAGAGCATTTCATCTTCCCCTACATTATTTGTGCTGGGATGTTGCCTGCGATAGCCGTGTTCTATAGGTGCACCAGGACAGGGACTGAAGTCTTCAAAGGTACTCCCAGTGCCTGTTTCCTAGAAAACAGACAAAATGCTCATCTCAAAACAACTTCTTTTGGTTTTGCTCACTATGAAGTTTTTACATTCTGAGCAGCTGACAAAAAGAACACATCTGAGCTCACTGGCAATTCTGCCAGTCAATCTAGTCCAGTCACACCTGGAAATGTTTCCATGAGCTACTTCCCTGGTCTACCATGAAATAACTAAGGCAGTCCTGAGCACTGCCCTTAACAGTATGGAAGCTGGGGGTGGCAAAGAGGAAGGGAAGGGAGAACTGGCTGTTCTTTCCAGACTATTGTCTTGATACCTGACTAAAGCCATGTGATGTTGGCATTGCTGAGGCACTGTCTGCAATCAGTACTGGGCCCTTAAACAAGCCAATTTCATCTCGCATTCCAGATGGGTAGAAGCAAAATAGCATGGACATGATAGGTAGGACAAACTCAGTCCTGCTCTATGACTCAGAAACTGGGCTTTGTGTTTAAGTACCAGTAACAGACATCATGGAACAATCACTCTTGTAGGGTAATAAACTGGAGCAAAGAGCTGGGGCACTGTGATCCCTAAGCACGACGGTGAGCTAACAGAAGTTGTGTACACCACTGCACCAAGAAGGCACACAGAGAGCTGGGCATGCAGTGAAATGCTCAAAGTTCTTCAACTCTGTTCTTGTTTTATTACAGAAAGAATAGATAAAAAGAACTAGGAACACATGCTTAAGAGTGAAGAAAATTCCTGTGTTATGTTCCTACCAAACAGAAAAGCTTCACAGAAAACTTAGTACATATCTGTGTTTACAGATACTCATCTATCTACATAGAGAGTACTTATTTTTGTAAAAAAGAATGTTTTTTTATTCACTCTCGTAATATTTATGAAACTAGTACTTTCACTGTCAGCATCTGGGCAGTTTCACTTACTTGTAAATGTAGTGAGTGCTCAAGGGCTGCTTCATTTGGTGGGAGCTGCAGACCAACATCAACAGGGCAGGGCAGGCAGGGCAGGCAGGGCATGTCAGCTTCCAGCATGGCCGGGCTCTGCGGATCCTTGAAGGTAACACTGTCAGCCTGAGCAGTGTTCAGAAGCTCATCATCATCTCTGTCCTGAGCTGGAATGGATTCATACTCATAGTTTTGTCTCATATCCTCTTCAATGTCCTCAGTGCCCAATGCCAAAGCCTGACTGACAGACTGTGCCAGGGCGGGGTCCCAGCGGCCTGCAGTGGCCAGGGTCTCCAGCAGCACTCTGAGGAGCCCCTGCGCGTCGGCAGCGGGGTCGGACACGTCCGCCTGCCTGAAGTCGCTCTCGTGGCCGCCATGGTCAGAGTTCATTGAGAACACAGAGTGTGGTGAATCCGAGGTTCTGCCCCCTTGGAACAGGGCCAGGAGGGGAAAAGGAATCCATTACTAAGTCTCAAAATACAAACAAAACCAGATTCCCCCACAAACATCTGCGAAGTACCCACAGTCTGACTCCTTAGCATCAGTTTGTATGTACACAAACACTTACTTTAACAAAGACGTAGACACGCATTCATCACATATTCTACATTAATAATCAATGTCAAAAGACCTTTGAAGGTTCACAGAACTCCAAGCAGGAATCCCAACTATAAAGTCTACCCTTTGCCTCCTTCATCCCTACATGCCAGTCAGTATCTTTTGTCCCCTTCAAGAGGACAACTAAGATCAGTCACTTCATCTTCCAGTGATTCACATACACGAGTGACTGGTGCTTGATGGAAATCCCCTCTTCTTTGTGTCACCCTGCTCCCCAGTTTCCCTCTTCTGCAGGAGGCCTCTATAATTGCCTTGAGAAAAGGGTCAGGGAAACAGAAATCAAACGGTTTCTTTCTGGCAGATCTTAAGTCAGAAGGTATCTTTGATACTTCTCTGAGGTTTGGATGTAGATAATTTAATGTATAAAACAATTTAATCTTACTAGCTTGTTTCCTTTCCCACTACACACATATTTAGCTATTTCAAAACTTAACAATGTTTCTTCCCTTCAATCTAAACTTCTTAGGTATTAGGTAGGGTATTGGAGCCATAAAGAATTACAGCAAAGTCAAACTCTGCAAAAGAAAATATCAAGTCTCCTGAATGTTCTGTATTAGGAAATCCCTGGACAGCACCACAGGCAAGTGAACTCTTTGAAAGTCTGCCTTCTTTCCAAAGAGGCAGAACAAAAGCAACTTCCAGGACAATTCCCCTTGCCTTCTAGCAAGGGGAAACCTGCAAAAAACCCACTTTATCTCCATTGACAGATCTCAGGCCAATGTTTAAATGAACCAGCATGCATTAAATATCCACAGCATGCAAAAAACCACTCAATCTGTAACGATTAAACATTAAATATGCTTTGAATAGCAATGTTTAAAGAAGAATTCTAAACAAAGACTTTCTTACCTTCATACTGACAAATACTCACTGAAGAGTCATTCATTTTTAGATATTTCTGCAAATTTTCAGACTGTTTTTCCAGCTTTCTTTTCAGACCACTTCTAATTCTGGGGTCATCAGAATCTCCACCTACATTTTTCTTCCTACACTGGATCAAGTTAATAAGTTCTTTGAGTCTTTCAATATCATAATCCCCAGAAGGAGGCAGCTTCTGTTTGGCAGCAGGGGCTTCATATTTGGGATGGATTCTTTTCCCACATTTGGCCGTGGCAAAGTCCGAGTAGTCTTCTGCAGCTTCATAATCTGAGGTGGGACTGAAGCGCTGAGGCTTCCGATTTCTGTCCAGCAGCTCCTTAGCTCTGGAAATGGGGAGCTGATAGGCCTCACAACCAAAGATGTAGTTCTGCAAGCAGCTGTCAATGTGAGCTTTGTATCTTGGGGCAGGATACAGAAAGGTTTTGTCATCCAGCCGTGATGTGTACTCATGTAATATAAATTCTCTACCTCTTCCAGGGCCACTATAGAGTTTTTTAAAATACTCATGTATGTACTTTTCCACAACAGCATTGAAATCTGCACTGCTGTCTTTACGGGACCGGATTAAAGCAAAATGCAGAGACTGAATCAACTTTGTGAATTCTGGAATGATTTCCTTTTTTTCGTGCAAAACCATGGTAGTTGAATTTTTCTGCGTTCCATATGGAACACTTTTTTGTGCTGCTATAGGAGAAAAGGGAATCCACAATTAAAATCAAACCAAGAAGCTATAAATAAATGATGACTCGTCAGCAACACCCTGTGTTAACACATATTGGATGAAACACAGTTTGGAATGACCATGAAGAGATAATGCAGAAGCCAGGGAAGCCATATCAAGAAATTTCACCAAGTTTTACTTTCCCAAATATAAACAAATTAACCTACAATGTGTGATATTTATTTTTGTGAAGAAAGAAATATTTCTAAACACCAACACCATGACCATAACCAATGCAAACTGTTACTCTTAGTTCACACTGACTGAATACTACAAAATCTTCAGCAGAATATAATCTCTGTTTAAATAAGCCTGTACACAACAGTGAACAAACCTACCTGAGTTAATTACATCTCTAGGCTCTGGAAACAGAAACAAGGCATGAAGAACATAGGACCATCCAGTCTGGTGGTCTAGAACACAAAAAAAAATAAAAGCAGCATAAAAGAAGAGGACCACCAAAAGACAATCAAAACCCCACCTTCCTTAAAAAACCAAAACAACCCAACTCAAACCCAAAATACCCAGAGTATGCTTACCATAAGGGGACATCATTTGCCAAGGAGAAAGAAGAAAAAGAAATCCTCTGTCCACAAGTGGTTTCACAAGGACCTGTTTTCAAGCAAAAAGAGCAAACTGCTTCAAAGACATTTGCTCACTATGAACACTCTTCCTGACTGTAAGATAATTCTGTCTTGGGCAGAGAATTGCCCTGATACTTAAGTGTATGCCAGCTAAGAAACTCCAGAGAGATTGTGGATCTTGTAGTATGCCTCAAATTACTAACTAGTAAAATTAATTTTAAAAACAGGAATAGTCAAATCTGTTGCACTCACAAGTTTCTCTTTCTCTAGTTTTTGAAGTAAACCCTCTAAGTGACTCCCAGAACGGGACTTCTCCACAACTTCATACAGGCTACAGTACATGCCATTCTTCAACACTGACACAATACAAGGGGAGAAAGAGAAGGTAAGAAAAAAACAAACAAAATTGTAATTCAGAAAACTTGAAAATTCTAAATTTAAAGAAATTAAGCAAGAACTATTTACCTTCTTTTCCTCCTTGGTAAGTTTCTTTAAAGAACAAGGTTGGTGAAATTTTTTTCTTCAACTGATCAATGCTTACAACTTTTTCAACCTCAAGCTTCTCAGGACTGGAGAAGAAGGGGGATAATAAAAAAAAATAAAGACCTCTTTTTTTAACTTCCTATACTCCTACACTCACTGATAAAATAAGAACTAATAAATAAATGCTCTTAAGAATAATTTCTTTGGATTATCTCATGAGCCAGGGGTGTTTATTCCTGCAAAGGAATGTGCATAACTTCAATGGAAAAAAAACCAAACAAAAAACCAGCAAACCAACAAACAATGAACACCAACCACCAAAGAGATGTTGACAGTTGTGTGCCTGAACTCAAGAAACCTCTGGACACACATGACTTGAGTCCTGTTTGACATATTTAAGTCACTTCGTATTTTAGATTTTCATCTGAATATATCCAAAACTCACCAGTCTCTACTCAAAAGAGTTTTAATAGAGCAATATTGTAAACTTAGTATCTCAATGGCAATACTCACAGCTTGCATGGAAGGAAGGGTCTTGCTGCTGATTTTAGAGAAACGTGGCACACAAGTTTGCCTTTATTCCAAAGCTGTCCCCTCCACAATGTAACATTAGATTTCTCTAAGTTAAGATGGAGAAAGGAATACTAAGTGAAACCACTTGCCAGCTGTGACTCAAAGAAGAGGCTGCTGAATCTCCAAAACCAGTTTAGGGGAAATTTCATATTAATACCAGAGGAGACAATAATGTTTAAAGATAACAGAAAGGATTTTATCAACTCTTGTTATGTTTTGACCAGTTCTGAGCAGAGTAAAGAAGGTTGGTTTGTTACCTACACCTGTCAGTATAAGCATATCCTTGATGCCAATTTCTGAGGAATGATATCCTCTTTGCTTACCTTAACTGTCAACCACTTTCATATATATTAATTTTGCTTGAATTATGTTTAAAACAAAGCATGACAAAGAATCATATTATTTGAAGTGCCACTGAACAGGAGATTCAGGAACTGAAGATCAGTTCTTACTACACTCTAAGTAGAAAAGGAGGGAAAAAAGACTTCTGATTTTGTTCATTTATGGCTCATTCTGATAAAAGAAGATACACATTAAGGTGTCTGTTTGATCATCCAGTATCAGCAACCAGCATGGTTCAGGATAAAATTCAGATATACACTCAGCATAAATGAACTGGTCAAACATAAAACTATGGGGGAAAGACATCAAAACCTTCCTTGTCTGTATCATAAAACCAAAAAATTGAATTTATTCTTACCTGTACTTCTATCTGTATGGACGGTGTTTGCTCTAAACAAAAGAAGACAAACAGAGTGACTAGGCTGGAGCAGAGAATTCTGGCCACTGAATTTTACATTAAGGATAATTTATCAGTCTAAGAAAATAGCAAGACTGGTAATTTCCTCTCTAACCTCAACCTATCACTGCTACAGCATCTTGTACTATTTTAGATAACTTGATAACTGCTTTTAGCACTTCACAGTACAGTCCCCACATCTGGATGCCTTCCCATCAGCACAGGAATCATAATGGATCTGTCATCAACTGGCCATCTTCATATTCTCTCAACAAACAGTAAGACACCAGTGAAGGGTCAGAGACAAAACACACAAAATATTATTTTAGAGTACCAAGCCAAGATAATGCTGTGAACATCTTTATGTCCACAAATTTCCTCAAAACCCCCCACTATTTGTGGATTCCACCTGGGGAGAATGCAAGTGGGTAGGAAGAGCAGCAGAACTGCTTCCCACAGGGGCCACCCTGAGGCATAAAACCAATTTTGCCACCACTTGCTTTGCATTAGAAGTAATTATACTAAGTCTTTGTGACACCTCCATTCATTTCAGCACTGTTCATTTAAATCAATTCTAAGCTATTGCCAAGAGCTATGAATTCTTCATGCTACATGCAGATTTTTCAAAACCCATTTCCTAGCTTACCTTGATGGGGGCACAAATTTTGGTCCTTGTATCATGTCATCTTTATAAGTAAATGAAACAACAGCATAAGGACAAACATGTCTTGGTCTTCGTCTGATCTCATCAAAGCTGTATTCATAAAAGTAGTACTGGAAAAAAGTAGCAATAATGTTAAATCAGATGCCTGGAGCAAGAGTCAATTTCTTTAAAAGCTGATATTTAAAATAAAAAAGTTTTTAAATGCTTCTCTCATATGCACTACAGAGTGCAATTAATTAAGGTAGTTTTTTTATCTTACAGACACTACTTCAGGAGCAAATCAAGAATGAAACATTCTTGAAATGCAACATTTACTTGGAAGTATTCTTGGAGAGAGAAGGGACAACTAATAAAAAAAATTCAGAGGAAAGTAAATATTGCAATGAGTTTTGGAGTCTATCCTTAGTTCAGTCACAAAATTCTAATATAAAATGTTAATTTAGACAATTTTGTAATGAGAAATGAAAAGATACATTCATTTTTTAGCCATATGATTCAGTGTCCAGCCCAGTGATTAAGACACCCAACATTTTCCCATTTTAGGAGTCTCACTTAATGACCACAAAGCAGTTGTCCTTTCACACTTCAGACGCCTCACACCACGTCCTCTCTTCCAGCCTCCATTCCAGTCCCGTGTACATTCCTATTCCACCTCCACCCTAACGTGAAGGAGATCTTTGCCTGAGCTTCAGGATCCTACACTGGGAACAGGAGAGGCTGCCCTGCTGTTCTGGGATTTCTCATGCAGGCGCCTGTGGGATGCTACACACACCCAGCTCCAGCTCCACAGGGAAGCTCAGGGTTTGTTGTATCTTCAGTGATTTTCTCTCCATCATTTCAGAAGTTCTGTTTATGAAGGTTTTACGACAGAAGGTAACACAGGCTCAGATTTACCTGAGTAAATTCGTAGGCTCGGTAAGTCAACAAGGAGGTGATTTTATTTGCATTCTTTGAAACATGACACTCGTGCTTTGGGGTGGGATCCAACACACTTTTGACAGTTGATTCCATTGCTTTCATACCCATGTGGTCATATATGCTTTTCATTTTTCCCTGTAATAAAGCAGAAGAATTGTAAACATGAGCTTTTTCCTGGAAACTGGCAAATTGCTTCAAGTATCACAGAAAGTAAGAGTAGAGAAAATAAAACAGGCCATTAAGAAAGCCATTACTTCTAGAAGTTATTTTCATACTTTCAAAGAAAACAATAGATTTTTGCCTTTCATAACAATTTATTATGCTTTATTTAAGCTTAATATCAACACTGGATTTTAAATCTAGTAGAGTTCTAGTTTCTCTATACATGAATGACTGCACAAATTAAAAGTAAGTTAGGTTAAAACCATCTGTGTGTTACCAGTAAGCAATGTAAACCTTCAAGAATAGCAAGATAAAATTACCTTTATTATTTTAAAAACAATTACATCTCCAGTTGCTCCAGATTCTAGAGGATTAGGCTGCAATAAATCAGCATACTTGGAGATATATACACCTGAGAAGAGTATAAAAATAAACCTAAATACATTATGGTGAATGTTTAAACATTATTAGAGGTTTAAAAAGCAGTACATGGGATTAAAGCTCAAGGTACACAAAAGAATAAAGATACAATTGACACTCAAGTGCAAAGGTAAAATAATTTTGTGCTTTTCCATACTTAGTTCATAGATTTTAAGGCCTCAAACACACAGTCATTTGCTGGTCTGGCTGACTACCTCACATCAAAGAACTGTAACTGAATTCAGATACTGGGAAAAGCATCCATTTTGCTTAGGTTCCTCTCATCCCAAGTTTATATTTAACTGCTTTAGCAAATTGCTCCAGACCCTTTTACCAGTTAAACCAGTAAAAAATCATATGCTCATAAAGCTTTGCTCTTCTCCACCTCACACCTCTTCTGCTTTCAATATTCATGTCACCTCTGTATCATGTTCCTCTTACAAAAGATGACAAAATTAGTTCCTAATTTTCTATTTGAAAAGCTTTACAAAAGGAACTTACTGTCCTGCACTCTCAAAACTCTCTAACACCTTGTGACTCTTCTAAGTCTCCAACGTATCTACGCTCTTCTTGGATTTGCAGATTCAAGAATTTTAGTTCTATCTACATTAAAACTGAGCTGAGCTACTGTGTCCATGAGGTATCTCTGAATGCACACACCTACAAACAAACACAGAGGCAGCCAGCCACACACTGTATTCAGCTCTTTGGACCCCTAGGTTTACTGGAAAGATGTGGGACACATTAAGTCTTCCCTTTGGGAAGGGAATTTAACTGAACTACTCAAAAACAGAGCTATGAAATAATGTTCTGATGTCTATTTCTTTTGCTAAAAACATCTTACTGCGATATTGCTGCAGTTACTGATAGAAAAAGAACTGAAAGTTCACACAACTGCATCACATTATCTGCCAAATGCTACTGAATAATCAGCACTTATAATCAAAAGATAGTTACCCATGGAAGGGTTGCCGAGAACTGTGATTTTGGAGTGGCCAACCTGCAGCCCCTTTTCACATATGCTCTGGATCTAAAGAGAACAGACAGTTTTTTAAGCAAGTCCATTAGGAAAGCCAGGATAGGAACAGAACAAACAGTGACAAATTACAATTACAGGATTTAAATTGAGATTTAAACAAAACCCCAACACTTTACAAACAGAGGCAAGACTAATCTGAATTCTCTATAAAACTATTAAACTGTGCAAGTCGAACTGTGATAGGGAGCAGCTACATAGACTCATCTGTATCTTAAAAAACAACAGCCTCCCTATACTTTAAATGTTGTTTATGAACACTACTTGCCTTAAATACAGTTTTAGTATTTAAAATACAGGTATACCCGTCAAGTGACTGCATGCTGAAGAAATCCTGACTCTATAATAGCAAAGCACAGAAATCCCCTTTCCATCACTTTGATTAAAAGCATACGATCAAAGAAGAGAGAGAGAAGGCAATGTCCATTTTCTAATACTACAGGTTACCTTGCTGATGCAAAAAAATTCCAAAAACCAAAAATCAACCAAAAAAAAAAACCCACCAAAACCTGAAGGCAATGAAAACACAAAATATTCCTCCTGGATTAAAAAAAATAAACCAAACACAAACCCAATAAAAACTCACATGCCATCCAGAAAATCTATCCTTTTATTTATAAAACAGAGCCTAAACCAGAGAAAATATAGAGACATGTAAAAGGAGTACCTTAAGTAGTAGGGAATAGAGGATTTAAATGGGGATCCCTTTCCCATCCTTCTACACCTTCCAGTGCTGAATTTTGCAAAAGTAACTTTAACATTGTGTCAATAAAAACACTGAAAAAAACCCCAAAGCCCCAAAACCTCTTAACTGCTGCAGAAAGCACTTCCCCTGCAGTGTTTCATTCCTCACCTGGCACCGATCCACCATGAGGAATGCGTAACTTTCGGAGAGCTCCTTGTCCAGGCGCCCATCGAATTTCAGCTCTCTGCGTTTTTCTGTGAACTGTTCACACAGAAAGGTCTCAACACAGGTACACACACTGCTGCTGGCACAGCCAAGAGTCAATGTTTTAAGGCCTCATCTATGTTAGCATATCCACGTGTACAAAAACAATCAAAAGATAATCCAAATGAAATCACTGGATGCTATAATTAGATTTCAAAAGCATTATACCTGTGGGAAATCTAATTGGTTTAATCTGCCCAAATATTTAGTTTTTTAAGAGACATTCTTCAAACAAATCTGTGCAGTAGCACTTCAGTTTGATCTTTGTAGCAGAACTGGCTAGAACCATTCCAGCCCAATGCCTTCCATATCATCTCTGAAACTCTGGAAATAAGGCCTTTTCTCTGTTTAGGACACAGATCTCTTACAGTGTGCATGTATTTTTGCAGATGCACCTCACTGCTGCTGGGGTGGTTTTGACCAGTATTGCTCAGCTGTAACCATGAAAAATTAATGTAATAGCAGAAAATGCTTCAGTTTACTTTATAACTTCAAGATGACAATCACAGTAAACGAACTGTATATTCAATTACTTCATATGTGAAGCTTTTTGGCACTGGGAATGAAAATTTCATTTCAGAGTGATGACAGCAAGCCAAGGCTGGATTTATAAGGCTCAACAGAAGGGCTTCAACCAAGGTGCTCCACTTACTAGATCAGTAATCAACTTTAGTTAAAGTACTTCTTGGAAAACAACAGAACTACAGAGATTATGGAAACTTTTATCAGGCATATTTTTTAATCTTAATTTTCACAGGAAACATCAGCCTTGCAAAGAAGACATTAAAACATCTTTAAAGGTTATTCAAATACCTTAAGAAAATTAAGAAAAATTCTGAAAGCTAAAAACAAACAGACATAAGTGGTGCCAAATACAATTCTTCTTTTAGTCTTGGAGTATGTGGCAGGCAAGAATTTACAACTATGCAGTAATAAACTTGCCTGAAAAATAGCTGCTTACATTTCTGGGGTTTGCAATTAAAGACCAACCACATAACTGAAAATAATCCCCAGGTCTTTGCTTCTAGATTGAGAAGCCGCACTATCATTTGACTGGGAATGAGAAGCAGAAGGCACAAATATACTCACTTCCTTTTCCAACAGTTCACTATGAACTAAGCTGGCTCTCTTGTATTTAAAATTGGACACTGAACTTGGATCCAAGTAGGAAGAATGCAGAATCTTCAAAATATCCTCAAATTCTCGAGAACCTGGAAGTACTGGCTGAAAGAGTGCTATAAAAGAGAAGAAATAAAATAATTAGCGCCAATATACACATGAGAACATCAAAAATTTTCCAGTTCGCTGCCAGTTTTATGCATGAAGATAAATGGCTTGTGATTCAATTTCAAATATAAAACACCTAGAATACTTGGCAAATATGGACTTCAGAAAGTTTATTTTAAAACTTCCTAGAATGATAGCATCTTTAAAAAAATCACATTTATGTTTTTTTAATATTACTCTTGAGCAGCTACTAGTTCTCAAAAGTTTGTAAGGGAAGCACCTCAAGTCTGAATTTACCCCTTGAAAAACATCTACTATGTACTATGTAAAACACTGTAATTAAACTTTCAGAACTGTAATTAACTAATTAACTCTTTTAACTAAGAAGCAGGAACAAATTGTCCTAATAAAAACCTCAACAAGAGTTTCATAGCTTGGCCTTGCTTCAGAACTATTACGAGGTTTTGTGTTTGTTTGCTTATGGCAATGAAGTTAAATAAGAAGAAATCTGGTCCTATTTAAAGAAGACAAGTAAGCTCCTAATTTAAAAAAAAAAAACACTGCCTGTGTTTATGCTTGATGATGTTATCCTTTACTCTATCTGCTTTAAAAGGAACGCCCTTCCTGTGCTGTTGTATAAATTCCCTCCTGGGCAAACGTTCCCAGAGGGAAGCAGTCATGTCCCTGAGCTCCTTATCTGAGTTTGGGTACCAAGGTAACAAACTGATCAGAGGAGCAACACCCAGAGTGAGCCAGCAGAGGATGAGATTTTGAGAGTAGTGGCCAGGAAAATAACACCTCTGGGGGAACTGAACCAGCACAACACAAAGTGTTTTTTTCTCCTCAGAGTAGCTTCCAAAACACACACCAGAAGTGCAGGATTTTTACTGTAGTTACAACAACTGTAGTTACAACAATTAGGAAGAACAACAACACTACTAGTCTCACACACACACACAAAATCTACCATTACTCTAATAACAAATTAAATTTAATTACATCTTCAGAGTATATTCTCCAATTTCATTAAATAATATGGCAGTAGATTTAGGCAGCAATCCTTCCCTCATTTGCAGAAAAGATTTACTGCATGAGCCTCGACACAAAACAAACGTTCTTAACAAAAACTGAACTGTTGTTTTTTAGTAAAAGCTGCACACTTTAGAAGCCAACACCACATCTGCAAACTGAACTCAAGCAATGATTTCAACACCACCAACAATGAGCAAATGATTTTTTAAGAGGGGAAGTTATGGAAGTGATTAAGAAACCATACTCCTGTAACATCCTTTTTAGTAATCACTTCATTCTTGAAAAGCTGATAGCAGTAAGGGAGGAGAGAATTGAGAGTGAATAGAACACTCAACTTAGTATTACTGGGACTGAATGCTCTCATAATGAAGAGATAAATGCTCATTAACAAATAGAAAACAAGCCTGCTGCAGGTATACACACCCTGGGAAAGCAATCCCTGTTCCACCCCAGCCCCAAACACTCCTTGGACACTGCAACACTGGGGTTTAACAACTCCCTGTCAGAAAGATCCCGGGTTCACACACTGCCAGCTCTTCGAGAAGGACCAGTTAAGGCAGAAGGTTATCTGTGCCAGCTGCTTGACTGAATTTCCTGTTTTCTTACCAATGTTTACCGTACCTTATCCCTTCTCCCTCCTTCCCCAAGGACACAAGCTCAGTAAAAATCAGCCTCTCGCTTCCATCTGGAGCCCAAACAAGTGGAAAGCATTGCAGGGTGAGCATTGCAGGGTGAGCTAGAAAGAGCCACCACAAACGTTATGTAATGTCTCACCTACTTTCCCAGATGCAAATCGAGGAGGAAGGACATTATTGCACTAATTAAGATCCTGTCATACATGCAAGTATTATCAGCCATGTTCCTATTTGTGTTTAAACATCTTCTGCTTTGTGGAAAGCTCTGGGGAGTGAGCTGAGACAAACTAGCCCAAAACCAGCAAGTCCCCCTATTCTCCTGCTAGGGAGAACCTGCATAACCTGGTAAACACTTAGTTCTCAACACATCTATGGAAAAGCCCTACCTAATCATTAAATTATGGAGGACAGAAGAAATTTTTTTAAACTTGTTGAAGCTTTTTCTTCCAGAACTTGAGGCACTGCAGACTTCATGTTCTCAATCAAAACATGAAACACCACCCCAGTGAGGTAGGCAATACTTTGCAGTTTGCCACTTGAGCTGTGGTGTTCAAGGACAGTGATGCTCTAAAACGTTCATGTCACCATAGCAGGGCCTGGACCTTGCTTCAAGGAAGGAGCACAGAAACAAGACCAAACTAAAAGAAAACCGAGAAATACTAAACCAGACCTTGTACAGCAGTGACCAAGGCCTCTGCTCCCAGGCAAACCACGAAATTACTGAGCTCATCTCCAGTCCTCCATCACTTCAAAGACCAGCAGCATGCACACACACATCTTCCAGGCTTCCTGTACAAAGCTGATGGGGGTATGCTGCACCTTTACTGCCCTGTGTTCATTAAACAGTAAGTAGAGGACTAACCTGCAGCATCCTTATAACACAGGTCAATTGTTCTGGGGTTTGCTGGCCTATTCTGCACAGGTAAAAATAAGTAAATAAATACTGGGTTTGTTCAGCTTCTACCCAGGGCACTGGAACATATGTAATTATGTTTTGGCGGAAATTGAGTTTAGCTAATAAGTACTAGTCAAGTGACAGGGACTGGATTGGATGTTTGGATGTATGTCATGCCTGAGGGCTCTACTTTTCTTTCACAGGCATCTGATGTTTCCACTTCTGAAAACTGAGACTGGAGCTAGTGGGTTTGGTTGCTTTAAGTCAGAATGTGAAGACAGAGCCATCCTCCTTAAGCAATCCTGAACAAACTCTGAAGTGAAGGTAAGTAAATGACTGATTAACTTATCAGCTAAGCTGGCAGAATGCTAACACTCTTCACACTCAAGTGCTCCTGCTACAAAAGCTCCACTGAGAAGCTTTTAAGTCTTAACATATTTTCAGTCTTCATTTTTTAAGACTAAGACAAAAAATATGTGGTGTTAATAATGAACTGGGATATTTGTATCTTTATGACTTTTTCAGCCCAAAACATCTTGTGCTCTCAAAAGGCCTAAACAGCTACCAAGTTCAGGGACTGAGAGAGTTCCCCATGTAGAAATATCATGTAGCAAATAGCTGATGCACACCTCTACCAAAGGAAAGGAAAATTAGAAGATAAAAGACAAGGCAAAATGATGAAGGAGAAAAGGGACAACCTGGACCTTATTGCTGAGAGTTTCATGGGTAAAAGCAAGACCTTTTTCCCCCACTCAGCCTGAGAAACATCAGTAATTTGCTACTTTGATAAGACTCTAGAAATAAATATCCAGCTTTAATCAACAAGCAACCTCTTAAAGGCACTGACTGCAATGTCAGCATCATTGATGGAATTATCTTTTGGTAAGTGGATCACTCATACAGCTCAGCAAGTTAAAAGTGCTCTTACACTGCTTTATCCTTAAAATTTGCTTCCCTAATCCTATCAAGGACCTCTCAAGTTTCAAGCAAACTTGGAAATCTCTGAAGATCTGACAACTGAATTGGAAGAGGCCAGCACAAGCCTGAAGACAAATGATAAATAAGCTGCTCAAGAGAGCGTAACACCATTGCTAAACTCTATGTACCAAGAAAAAAACTTTCAAGAGACTTCTAAGGAAGAAAACAAATGCAGGCACACCTTAAAAAAATAATGTTGCAGCCAACCCTTCTTTCATTTGTTTCCTGAATTCCTATGCAAGGAAAAAGAATGAGGAAATCAGAAGTATTATTCTCTATGCCAACTGATCACAGTTGTTTTTAATAGGTATCTTTCATCTAGATGCATTTCTCTAGATTAAAAAGGATTTCTGTTGACTTTCAATCCCCACTTAAGTCTCCAGGAGAGGAGATAAATTCTGAAGAAAATAAATAAACAAGCCTATATTTTCTAGGATATTTCTCTCACATTTTGGAAGCTAAAGCTTAATTTTTCTCTTACATCTGTGCTTTCCAGAATCAATTTTTAATTGCTTCACTACCAAAAATTGTTCCTGAAACACATTTTGGTGTTTAAAAAATTAAAAGAACACCATAAAAAACCCATCTCCAAACAAACTCAAACAAGTCTGACAGTCATCCTGTCCATACTTTGCACACAGCAGCTAAGCCTCCACAACCAAGGCAGCAGGTATCCCTCAGAGTGGTATGTCCAGGAAAGAAATGGTGGTTTAAAAAGCAACACAAGGACAATTCCAAGGCAAGAATGGCAGAGGAAGCTTCCATGTGTATTGCTTCATGCTGGGCTTTCGAATCAAGCCAAGACAGCTCTTCTGAGAGGGACTAGTGACATTCAGATTATTCTGTAATTTAACAAGATGTATTTAAGCACTAGCAATAAGGATGCTGCAAGCATGTGCCACTACAGCATCAGATGATCCATGCAGTGCTGATCTTCCAATCCAGTTCCAGAACTGACTAAACTGCATCATTTTTCAAATGACAGTACAAATCTCAATAGCAATTTGGTTGTCCTCAAACTGCACGTTTGGCAGTCCATGGTGTGAGAGCAACACTCAGCAGCTGAAAGCCCACAGGCACCATGGGGCTGAACAGAGCAGGGTCTGCACTGAGAGCTTTGGAAGCTCTAAGTCATCAGAATTATTAGAATGCCCAAGAACCTTTCTGCAGGCTGAAAGGAAAAAAGGTAAGAATGGGTCAAATGATGTTGACATTACCAAGTCAGGTTTTGAAGTAAGGTAAGAATGGCTTCCTCCTCTACCCTAGAGGCCACAGAAGCCTGAGGTTTGAACTAGACAACCCAAAACTTTTTGCACACTGCAGATGGCTCTGCATAGGCAAATGATGAATTAGATGACCTGAAAAGGTATTTTGCAGGTTTGCATTCACATTGGAACCAAACGCTCAAGAGCAACTTCAAATATCGTTGGTTAAGCACTAAACATTTCTGAAATACATTCAAAGGTATTCACAAGTAACCACACTTGGGTGTGACATACAAGACACTTCAGTTGTTCTGGGGCACCATGTTATATCCAGGTATTTTTCTGTCAAGATGAAGCATAAAAGACTTTTTTTCTCTAATTCAACCCAGCTCTTTTTACAATGAATCTCTGCCAGACTTGTATCACCCCACAGTGGAGTGGCAATGGGAAAGATCGGGAAGAAAAAGGGGTCATTACTGCCAAAAGGAATTATTCCATTACTGGAGAGAAAAGACTGGATAATGAAATAAACCTACCTTCATCTCTTCCTTACAGAAGAAAGCATTTCAAGAAGTTAAGATGTTACACTCTTCTCTGAAGAACAAGAAGCCTATTCAAACAAGTATTTTTGTGATATGGACTAAGTTATTGACTCCATATTGCAAAAGCGCAAGAAGTAAGATAAATTTCAGGGAGGAAATCAGACATGTCTTCAACTCCACTTACTAAAAACAAAGTTAAGCAGAAACCAGTGGAGTCTAGTGAAAAGCGAGAAATACCACAGGCATTTAGAGGAAGAGTTACTCAGAAATAAAAAAAAAACCAACAAACCCTGGACACTTGGAAGCAGCACGCTTCCAAGGCGAGGCACGAGAACATGGAATGCTCTGTTCCTCCCCGCAAAGAACTTTCCCCAGATAAGAAGAGTCTTCTGCGTATCATCAATGAAGGACAACTCTGCTCAGTGTTTGTTTAGTCTATCCTAACCAGGATTACACCCCTCTCCTGCAGGGAGGAGGTCGGGGGAAGAGAAAAGGGAACCATCTTCTCTAATGGCGGGGTCCCAAAGAAACATCTTCTCCACATGCGAATGCACCTCCAGAAGCAGAGCCGAGATCAACTCAAGCCCACCCTGATCACATCCAGCTTCTCTTCTTTTTAAAGCAGAGGTCTGAAATTCAAGCTGAGTTTTTTGGTTTTTTTCATCCTTGTGACAAAATAAAAGTGATAAAGAAAAGAGGAGGGGTAGGGAAAAGAATGTAAAAGCCTGACACTAAAATCGGCTCCCCAGCAGCCTCGCGAGTGCGAGCCAGCAGAGCCTCCTCCACACCGCAGGGTTTGCATGCAGCCGTGTGAGGTGTCCGAGAGCTGCGTGATGAATCGGATGGAGAGGGGAGCGAGGTAGAAAAGGGAGGGGAAGGGAAGAACAACCTTTCTTTTCTCTGCTCTTCCTGGGGATCTGAAAGTTCCTCCTAACAGGCTGCTGGTCTTCTGGGGGCTTAGGGAGAGGGGGCGGCCCCCCGAGCACACCGCTGGGCGGCTGCTGCTGCTCATTTGCCGTCGAGATGCTGCTCCTGCGCTGGCTGCTACTACTGATGCTGAGGTTTGTGGGGACCTTGTCCTCTGCAGCAGCAGCAGCAGGCACCAGCAGCGCCTCCCCAGCGCTACCGCTCTCAGAGCGTCCGCCATTTTGTGTGGTGTCCTCAGCGGCTCCTGCTCTGTTACTCTCCACTCCGAGGCCGCCCGCGCTGGTTTTCTCCGTCCGCTGATGCTGCTCCGGCTCCGTCTCGTCGCCACTGAGGATCC